>CM060881.1:119755000-120252500 GCA_030762935.1 Hymenopus coronatus | reverse complement strand
ACCTTTCCATGTAAGGAATAGTTTGGAGTGGGGGATTTTCCTGAAAATTGTAATGTCGCATCCTTGGACTATACTGAAATTAAATTCTAAATTTGGTATTTAACGGTCTCTCAGTTTTTGAGCTACGCTGTCCACAGACACACAAGGACCTTTTTCTAAAAATGCCTTATGTCGCAAACAGTAGTCATACCGTAGTTTTCGAAAACGAGATGTAATGTTTTTTATCAAATCAGAAGATTTTGAAACAAAAATCTCCGACATCTGATATGTAATCAAAGTAAACAATTACCACGCGATTTATGGTGAACATATTTACGTTAGAAAATGTAAACATTATTTAAAAAGTTTTCATATTCCTTCTCTGAACGATTATATCTGTTCGTGTGGTTATGACGCTCAGATGTCCAGCATCTTATTTTAGACTGGCCATCTCGTAAATGTAAACGATAGTGCCCATTTAATTAATTGTTATCAAGCTTTGAGTTATCAGGTAACTGATATTTTAAACAAGCAATGTTGTTTTAGCAAATGACGACATTTGAAAATAACGAATTCAAAACATTATGAGTAATTCCTTAGCTTTATTAATTATAAGTTTTTGTTATATAGATTCATTTTTTTATTTGCTCATTTCTGAATTTGCAAACCTTCTGTATTTTTATGTAACATAAAGTTTACCGCCTTATTGTATTTCTGAATTTTACAATGTTCTATATCTTTGATGTACTTATATTGTAATTACGGCCCAATATACCTTTGCGGGGTTCATATTTTGGAGATCTAATAATAATAATAATAATAATAATAATAAGTCGCCCTCCGTGGTGTAATGGTTACCATGCTGACTTCATATACCCAAGGTCGCGGGTTCAAACCCGGCGGAGGACGATGGATTTTTTCGGGTGTAAAAAATCCTTAGCATGGCTTCCTTCGGAAGGGAAGTAAAGCCGTTGGTCCCGTGTCGTAGATTTACGGCACGTAAAAGAACCTCAAGCCTGATAGAGAGGCCTCTGAGCAAAATTAAGCGGTCTTTCACGCCCAATATAGAATGGGACGCTGAGAACCACAGCAGTTAAAGAGCGTCCATAAATAACACGTCATTTATTTTTTAATAATAATAATAACCGCCTTTAGTGATAAAATGTCTGATTAGATTGAACTGTCACAAGAGATCCGGATTTCCAAATGTTGAAAACATTAACATGTCCAGATTTGAAATCCACTAGATTGCCGAGGTTTTAACTTGTTCTTGGAAATATTGGAGTTTAAGCACAGATCCCTAGGCAGCGCCCTGTCGTCGCGTCGCAGTCGGGCCTTCGGCTACATTATGCGACTTAAGGCCCTAAAAGTTTATAACAGACCAGTAAATAACTACAAAGCGGCTCTATTGGTAAAATAACAAAAGTACCAAATCCAAACCATGTCTGGAAGTAAATTTATTATATTTTTATTAATTTCGCTTAACGGAAAATCCTTATTAAGTTATAACTCAATTGGCAACTACAACGCTACTTGTAATAAATGTTTTTAATATAACGTAGTAGACAAACTCGCTTACGTGTTCATGTTTAGATTTTTATCTGTATGAATGACAAACACTCGGTATCAGAGAGAGAGAGAGAGAGAGAGAGAGAGTAATAATAGCATTGAAATTAATTTACTATATACTGCATGAATGAAAGATAAATTAAATAACTATAATACCTTTCTACGAAGGGTAGATTAACCTTAAATTATCTTCATTTCCACCTGCACCTCCTGGTTGCCGTCAGTGACGATATGTAATTTTCCCAGATATTCTTTAAAACAAATAATAATGAAAACATCTTTACATTTGTTCGCACAAAGAATCACTACAACGCCAGTCAAGAAGACATTCGCTCGTCATTTTGTCAAGCAACAGGCCAAGAAACTGAAGAAAAACAAATCTGAAAGCCAAGTATTATCAAAACAATTCGAAATGCTAATTGAGACATCGACAAACAGGAGAAACAAAATGATTGTTATGAATAAATTGTTGCTTTTACAACTATAGAGTTTAATTTTGCTGATTATCTCTTTTGGCTTCTCTATTATATGAATTTTTAAATGGTAAGTTTACAGAAATATCAAAAATATACATTTACTTAGACGCAATAAAACACACAGATTGTTGCAGGAAAGAAGGGTGCAAAAACTGTAGTCAATAATAATAAAAGAATGGATGCTGATTAAGATCCAACAGTAATCAAGTGTTGAAATTGATGGATAAGACACAAATAAGAAATGCATGCACAAACCTAAGTGAAATTATTCCTTACTCGCCTGGCAGCCAGCGATTTCTGCTTGCAAAACAAAGTGTTATGTTCTCAGCTGCGGCCAGCCAAGGTTGTTTGCCCTTGCTCATTTTTCGCAGCCTAAGCTCTTCTGTGTGGACTGATATATTCCCTGTCGGTTTGGAGGAATAATTTAATACCAGGAGCTGGCTTAGCAGTTTATAGCAACGAGTCATCTGTATGCAGTGGCTAGCAGTGCCAGTGCAGAATCATGGAACGGACGTGTAAAACATATTCGTGTCTATCGGACCCTGTTATGAATGAATTTTAATGTGTTTATTGTTGATCATGTTCTGTTTATTAAGGTGATTATCACATAACAACCATCACACGTAATGCTACAGTTCAATTTATTCTCAAAGTTAACAAACAAGAGTCGAACACAGGGATTCTCAGAGTATTTTTGAAAATGATTCTTCTGAAATGTTTTTCTAATCGACACCATAGCTGTCCAGTGAAATATAAATATGAACTTAACAGCAACAACGGAGCATAAGAAAAGGCATAGCTACTCCTGGACTACAATTTTAACCTTTAACAAACTTAAAAATAGTTAAATTCTACAGAATGGTTATGCTACTCTCATATTCTGATTTTTTATGGGTTGCAAATGTGTTTTTGCAAAGTACTTTTTGAAATAATTTTATGTGGTTTTTCCCGAAAGATAAACTCACGCAAGAATATGTTTTAAGGGTTTATCTGAAGACCATGAAATGTTTGAAAAAATTAGGATTAATGCATAATAGAATAGAATCGTAAAGAAGGCACACTATTTCATACTCAAAATTGTGCAATTCATTCTTTAGTGTTACTTTAGATCTGCGACCAGGTTAGCTAATTATTATTAAAGTTAGGCACTACTACATAACCATTAAAACAAATAAAGCGGCTACCTCGGATGCCTTCACTTTTGGTTTTCAAGGCATTCGAGGTTTCCGAATAGTTTTCGCAATGTTTCTGTAATAATATTTCTGCTAGTTTTCAGAGATATTGCACGCCACCGTCATAATTAATAGCCTTGTATACCAGAATTAATGACTGCAGAATGTAAATACAGTTATTTAACTTAATGTTTAGAAGTTTACCAAACTGTTTTCGTAAGAAACAGCTGACAGGTTTTATTAACAAGTCTAAGTATGCACTTCTGTTCTTTGTGTTTGTAGAACTCGGTTGCTAAAACAATACAAAAACAGTGTTTTAAGTGTTGTTTTTATTTTATTAATAAATAAAGCTTCGTGGATTGGAAAGTTACCCAGCAACGTCAGAGTTAAAGAGGGAATGCCAACGAAAAGGTAAGAGTTTGAAATATGCCGACCGAGCTCACCAAGTATTCATTAAAATTTAATGTAAATCCAGTGAATTGAGGCTTCGCAGGTCGTTTAAAGCGATAAGGCTTCGAACTACGATAATTACTATTCGCGATTAACTGCAATTCTGTACCAACATGAAACAAGGGCAGTAATTGCAGCAGGTAATTGTTCAGAACAGGCAAGGGAATTACATGTAGTGAACTTTTGTGATAATTCCCAGTGATACGAAAAGGAGTTCATAAATATAGCAGCTTTATTAAGCGCTTTAACGTTCTTTATAACGTGCATGCAAGACCTACATTTATAAATATTTTTCGGTTTGATTCATTGCAGGGTTAATTAGATAAATGAATATATTTATTGACAATGAACTGCATGTTATTTTAATCACTATTTTATAATGATGCCCAGCGTTTAAAGGTGAACGTAAATATTTACCACGATGGTTTGATCATATATGGCATACTTATTTACATTCTCTTCCTGTAAATTAATTATTACGGAATTTACTTTTCAACACTAATGTCCTAACCAATCTAGATAGTTTCTATAAAGTATATACTTAATAAACTGGAAAAACAATGCGATTTAAAAGCACAAGCCTTCGGTTTACGTTTCTCTTAACCTGAAGAAAGATAATTGAGTGGTATCAGTATTCTGTTATGTAAATGTGTGAGTTGCGTCTGGTGAGTGTTCTAGATTAGTATTTGTTATTTCTCAACCTTGGGTTTTTACGGCAATTCTCTCAGATAACCTTCGGTACGCACTTATCCGTCAGTTTCAATTGAGGGGGTCAGCGCAACAGTGGTCTGACCCAGAAAAAGATTTGCATCACACTAATAAAAACTGTTAGTTATATCTCAACATTATGTTAACAATACTCAATGTGTTGCGTAATAATCTGGAAAAGTGAACAACCAGTTCGATTAAAATTAGGTTTTCGTTATTCTCAAAGAAACCAGGTGTGTTTAACTGAGTTATGCTCCATTTTTTAAAAAGATGGGTTAGACCACTGTTGCACTGACCCCCTCAATTTATACCATGCATAAAGCCGACCAAGGTTCTAAACTGAGAACGGAAAGTTGGTGAACTACAGCAATGACGCAATACAAACGTCAGCAAATGCTGATATACTCTTCAGCGCGTCACCTAGTATTCAAATTGTTAGTGATGGAAAGTAAAGACAATAGTGTTGTCCACTAACAAGCTGCAGATGTTACTTATACTATTATTAGGTTTTGCGACGAAGAGAAGAAAGAAGGTCGGAAAATACCTATTAGAAATACCATTGAACGTGGTTTTAATAAGACGCGAACGATATTTAAAATTACGAGGGAATATCAGCTTGAAGAAAGTGCGATAAGCAAAACTAAATCGCCTAGAAAGATTGCATAATGTGAACAAGCACATTAGAAGAAAATTTTAGGAGTATTATGAGATTAAAATACTTGATAATATGACTTTTCATATGAAGATAGTTTGGGCTGGGTAGATTTTATTCAAAATCTTCGTGTTGCATCCTCGGAAGATGCTGAACGTAAATATCAAATTTCGTATTTGACGGACTTTCCGATTTTGAATTATACTGTTCACAGAAATATAGGAGGCGCACATGTGACCTTTTTCTGAAAATTTTTGTCAATTCACTTAGAGGTCCTCAAAACGTATTTTCTGTGTACCCATCGGAATTATCTCTACTATATAGGGTGACTGTACCAGTAGTTGAACACTTAAGACATGTTTCATACTTATATTTTAAAGACCTTTCAATGGTTGTTCCAAATTAATGTACGAAAAAAGTGTCCGGAAGTGTAAAGATTATTCTCTAAGATGTTATGCAAGTAATAGGTTTACAAAACTGTTGTTAAGAGGTGTTCTTAGGAAAAGAAGAAAAAAAAAACATTTTTCGCCCGTAGTTGAACATCATATTCCTTAAAATGAACTTGATTGCACCAGCAGTTGAATACTTTTATATAATCCAGTTATAACACAGAAAAGTGTATGCAACTTTTAGCTATCTTCTCATAAAGCGGTTTACAGGTCTCAGTTTTTCCTCCATCAGGAATGCTATGCTGAAATTGGTACTCTATCCTTTCTTCCCTTGTGATATACTCATCTAGTTACTTTCTCTATACGTACTATGTACATAGTGTATAGAGAATGTATTACACTCCACCAAAAAATTCGATACCGAGATTTCACCGGAAATATATGTTGTAGGGCCCCCTGTATCAAAAAAAAGTATTTTCAGAAAAAGGTCCGTGTGTGTCCGTGTGTCTGTGAACACGATAACTCAAAAACGAAAAGTAGCTAAAATACCAAACTTGGTATTTAAGTTTAGTATCTTTCGGGGATGCGACTCGCAGATTTTGAGAAAAATCCCCCCACCCCAAACTACCCTTTACATGGAACTTTTTTCGAAATTTTTGATTTTCTATAAAATGGCTCTAACGATTTTGATTAAAATATCATATATTAAAGATATTTACCTGGCTAATAAAACGAATATTTTGAATTTTCTGGGAAGAGCCTCTGAAGACTAATTTATTCTGAGTGAATTTTACGGAATTTTGCATAAGTGCTAAACCGCAAGAGAGAGAAAAAAACTTACCACACAAAAAATGTAGAGCACATTAAAACACAGAATTTATGTTGTATACATTTTTTTCGTGGAGTTGATTGTTTTTGAGATATTCCTTGTTTTTGATTTAGGCCATAAAAACTTATATTTTTCTCATACAGGACTTTGTGAACTCGTGTCCATACAAACAAAGGAACTTCAGTCACATAGCAACCAGCTTTTGACTATCTCTTTAACCTATGGTACTCCCTTATTTCGCTTCTACTTACAAGGAAGGAAGAAATAAGACTATTTCGACTAGTTTTTTCTCGATTAGCGGGAATTAAATAGAAGCATAAGGTTTTTAAAAATAATTTATTGCTGAAATTAACAGAAAGTCATGTAAATGGAACACGTCAGATTTTTTTTCAATGATCTGAGAATTAAGTACTATACAGTGTTATCATCACCTCTAAATAACATGAACATTTAATCACAGTTTTAATACCAATACTTATACCTTTTTCATTTAGAGCTTTCTGTATAATGCACACCAAGTTTTGTTCCCTGGAAAATTCATTAGAGGAAAATCCTCTTCTTTGTAGACCTTTTTTTCCTCATTAGTGCTCTCCTCATTCTCACTTTCTTCATTTTCAGATGAAGAAAGCAAGGTCAACTCACCCAGTCACTACATTTAAATCATTTTTCACTGGTTTCAGAATCTGTTTCTTCAATGCATCTTGTTTATTTCCAATTATTTTCTTTCTCTGGTTTTGCAGGGATTTGTTTGGATGCTTCTTTGGTTTGTAATCTTCTTCGCTTAGCATTTAGCTGCTTTAATTTCCTGCTTCTGCTGAACCAGCTTCAATCGTTTCTTTAATTACATAGTAAGCATATTGTTTTTGTCTTTCTTTCTGTGTTACCTCTTACCTTTGTCAGAAACATTATCTTCATTTAATCCATCCATTTCATTTTACTACAGAATAAATGATTTGAATAAAGTTTTATTTACTGGAAAGCTATTGTTTATTTAAGTGTACGAGTACTTGAACACGCAAATAGTTGAACATCAAAACTAGAGTTCAACTATTGGTCCCAAGTAGCAAATGTTTATCCAAATCTCAAATTATGATTCTTCATAAATTTTGCTACATGTATATGTGAAATTAATTGAAATAACAGCACCTCATCAAAGCACCAATAGAAGAACAATTGTTCAACTTCTGGATTTTCCTTCCTATGGCGTACCTGAAGCTGAACATCCTTTTTAAACGACAAAGCAACAATAATGTTCTTAATTATGATGATGGGCAGCTTACACAATCTCTAAAGTATCAAAAGGAACAACATTGTTTATGACTAAAGTCACATAACTTAATGTAAAAAATTACATTAATAAAAGTGTTACTTTGCATTTCTTAATGTTTAACCTCGTCCACAAGAAGGAATGGTGCATGTGTTCACTTGAAAATTAATTGTATTAGCAAAATTACAAATATAAAATTCAAAAGCATTGGAGCTGGCTGGTCAAGCTACAATCTATTCACATATCTAGTGGAGAAAACGTAAAAAAATTGCACTGTCTCATAAAATGGAACTAAAGTGATACTCTTCAACCACTGGTACTACTATCCTATGTGGCAGAAAAAGTAAAACTGAACCCCTATACTGAGAACATTATTAACATTTGCAAGAAATATTTATTTCATAGAAGTAAAAACTCTGATGTGTTCCATTCACATGACTTTCTCTACATCCCTGTAACAAATTATTGTTAATAATCGTATCTTTTATTTATTTCATGCTAATCGATAAAAATTAGCATAAATAGTCTTTATTTCTTGCTTTATTGTAGGTAGAAGCGAAATAAATGAGTACCATATCTTAAAATGAAAACCAAAAGCTGGTTGCTATGTGACTGATGTTCCTTTGTTTGTATGGCCATAGTTGACAACTTCCTGTATGAGAAAACGAAACCAAGAAAAAGGAATATCTCAAAAACGAACAACTCCACGAAAGAAACGTATGTAACATAAATTGTGTATTTTAACGTGATCTACATTTTTTGTGTGTTAAGTTTTTGTCCATCTCTTACGGTTTAGTAGTTATGCAAAATTCATCCATAATAAAGTAGTCTTCAGAGGCTATTACCAGAAAATTCAAAATATACATTTTATTTGTCAGGTAAATATCTTTAATATATATTCTAATCAAAATCGTTATAGCCATTTTTTTAGAAAATCAAAATTTTGGAAAAAAGTTCCATGTAAGGGGTAGTTTGGGGTGGGGGATTTTTCTCAAAATCTTCGCGTCGCATCCCTGGAATATACTAAACTTAAATACCAAGTTTGGTATTTTACCGAATTTTCGTTTTTGAGTTATCGTGTTCAAAGGCACTCGGACACACGGACACACTGACACACGGACACACGGACACACACGGACCTTTTTCTGAAAATATTTTTTTGGGGTAAAGGGGACCCTAAAACATATATTTCCGGTGAAATCTTGGTATCGACTTTTTTGGTGGAGTGCAATACCTTCTCTATACACTATGTACGTAGTACGTATAGAGAAATTAAAAATACTGAAATGTATTAGTTTTAGATTTAAAAAGAGTAAAAATAAACGAGTTTATCAAGCGAATGTTCTGAAATTATGGCTGAAACATTAATTTCTTAGCGTTGAAAATAAAACAGTGATACACATATTGCAACTTGGATTCATGAGAACAATATAGTTTCCAAGTGTTGATGGAATAATAATGTTCCAGGAGTAAGGTACAGGACAAAATTATCTGATGTGTACCATTCACATGACTTTCTCTACATCTCTGCAACAAATTATTATTAAAAAGCTTATACTTCGTTCTAATCAGAAAAACATAGCAGAAATAGTCTTATTACTTGCTTCCTTGTAAGTAGAAGCGAAATAAGGGAGAACCATCGGTTAAAGTGAAAGTCAAAAGCTGGTTGCTCTGTCACCGATGTTCCTTTATTTGTATGGACAGCAACTGACAAATTCCTGTATGAGAAAAGTATAAGTTTTTCATAGCAGAAACCAAAAACAAGGAATGTCTCAAAAACGACCAACACCACGAAAAAACTGTATATAACATAAATTGTGTGTTTTAACATGCTCTACATTTTTTGTGTAGTAAGTTTTTGTCCATCTCTTATGGTTTAGCAGTTATTCAAAATTCCGTAAAATCCATCCAGTATAAACTACTCTTCAGAGGCTATTCCCAGAAAATTCAAGATATACATTTTATTTGTGAGGATAATGTCTTTAATATATGATATTTTAATCCAAATCATTAGAGCCATTTTTGAGAAAATCGAAATTTTCGAAAAAAGTTTCATGTAAAGGGTAGTTTTGGGTGGGGGGATTTTTCTCAAAACCTTCGTGTCGCATTCCTGGAAAATACTAAACTTAAATACCAAGTTTGGTATTTTACTGACTTTTCGTTTTTGAGTTATCGTGTTCACAGACACACGGACACACACACACACGGACCTTTTTCTGAAAATACTATTTTTGGATACAGGGGACCCTAAAACACATATTTCCGGTGAAATCTCGGTATCGAATTTTTGGGTGGAGTGCAATACATTTTATATACACTATGTACATAATGCCTATAGAGAAAGTAAAAACAGTGCTGAACAGCTTATTGTCATTCACGCTGTTTGGGAGTTCGGATTTATTCCAGGTTTTTGCCCCATTTACGTTTCTATGTGCAGCTCATTTGACTATCTCAGAGAGAGACTTTTTTTTTTTTTTTCAAATTATAATTTCATTTTAAATTAAGATACACACAGACACGTACACACACGACGTCTGATCCCGTTCGAGTTGGTGTAGGCATGCAATGTTCTAATCGGTTGTATTTTCCCAGGTAGACCCAGAGAGGTGAGGGCAGGCTGTTACGCGTATAGGTGACGCTCTCCGATGCAGGACCACACTCGCCTAGGACGCCTTATACTGAAATTCGGCTGCTAACATTGACTAACAAATACCGCGAAATAGTGGCACTAACAATATACCGGGCCCTAAGCCATAAAGCGTAGCCCAGTGTTGAGAGCCCTAAGCCCAAAGGATAGTCGAGGGATGATTTTAGAAGGAGAGTAGTCTGAAAGCCACAATTGCGTAGCTGAAGGATATGCACCATCATCCGGGCGTGGCCAAGTGACCTCGCCAATGTAGCAGATTCCTAACCTTACTTTAGGCTGGAAGTGGGCAATATGTCGCCTTTTCATTGCTTCTAGTAGTATTTTCTCTAATGGAGAATGGGTCCTATTTAGCTTGGGTGGATAGGTTATAGGTTCCGAGGTGGCAACAACTACTGCTGACTTAAAACACCAGAACATCATATCCACTGTAGAAACTGAGTCAGAAAGATAGGCTGTCATCACCAGGCTATGTATTGGACACGCCAAGTTAACCCATTCCCATCTACGGAATAAAACAACCCAAACTGAATGCAACATTTGTCACACTGCTATCACTGTACACAACTTACTCTCAGAGTGTCCTCGCTATCAACAGCAGCGAGCAGAATGCAATCTACCAGACATCCAAGAAGCTCTCAACAATTCATCATACAGCAAAATACTACTTAAATGTGAAAAGAAGCTAATAACAGTGAAGAATAACACAAATATTAATATAAAAATAATAGTTGCAACAAATCTTCACTTATCTTTTGGAATCCTTGCCTGGACTAGTTTCGCAACGATTTCATTGCATTATCAACATATCCTTTTGGTCTCTTTTTTGATGTTGTTTATTTACACTGTTATGGTTACTGCTACTAGGTGGATTGTGTACTAATGCATTGCTAACTACTGGAATCAAAACAAATTTGGTAAGAGTGTCAATTGGAGGTATATCAAAATTCATTGCATGATTTTTATACTTTAAAATAAATATTTTCTCCCAAACCATTAAATCTATGGGCCCATTTAAGTGTTTTAATAATTTAACATCTGGATTTATTTCATGATTAAATTTCCAAAAATGTTCTGCTACAGCTGATTTATCAATTTGTTTGTATTTAATATTCCTAAAGTGTTCTTTTACTCTGGTTTCCATATATATATATTCGTAAGACTAAACGTCATTTGGACTAAACGTCATTTGGACTAAACGTCATTTTACTCTGGTTTCCAAATATATATATATATATATATATATATATATATATATATATATTCGTAAGACTAAACGTCATTTGGAAACCAGAGTAAAAGAACACTTTAGGAATATTAAATACAAACAAATTGATAAATCAGCTGTAGCAGAACATTTTTGGAAATTTAATCATGAAATAAATCCAGATGTTAAATTATTAAAACACTTAAATGGGCCCATAGATTTAATGGTTTGGGAGAAAATATTTATTTTAAAGTATAGAAATCATGCAATGATTTTTGATATACCTCCAATTGACGCTCTTACCAAATTTGTTTTGATTCCAGTAGTTAGCAATGCATTAGTACACAATCCACCTAGTAGCAGTAACCATAACAGTGTAAATAAACAACATCAAAAAAGAGACCAAAAGGATATGTTGATAATGCAATGAAATCGTTGCGAAACTAGTCCAGGCAAGGATTCCAAAAGATAAGTGAAGATTTGTTGCAACTATTATTTTTATATTAATACTACTTAAATACTTAAAACTAACAAACTTGTATAATGAGATATAATGTTATTTAATTTATGAAATTACATTTACCAATGTAAATTGTGTTTACTCATCTAAATAGTACAATTAAAACATATTGTTGCGATATGACTACCTTATTATAAGTGAAAGCGACATAAAATAAATAAATTAAAAAAATATGGTAACTTAATCATTATTGCAAATGTTTCTTATTGTCATGAAAAGCAATCTACATAATGCCAAGAACTGCAGGATGTATCAAATAAAGAGACTAAAATACTCCGTACAGTTCTATAAGTCATATTATTCATATTCAGTTGAAATGCGGTACGTATGTATGTATTTGACCTACCAATTGTCACTACTTTTTAAAAAGTGTTTTAAAAGACACTACTGGTATTTTTAAATTTTGAGATTGTCAACTATTTTTACTTTTTCTATACGTACTATGTACATAGTGTATAGAGAAGGTATTGCTCTCCACCCAAAAATTCGATACCGAGATTTCACCGGAAATATTTGTTTTAGGGCCCCCTGTATCCAAAAAAAAAAACATTTTCAGAAAAAGGTCCGCGTTTCTCCGAGTGTCTCTGAATACGATAGCTCAAAAACCAAGAGTCGGTAAAATACCAAAGTTGGTATTTAAATTTAGTATTCCTTCAGGGTTGTGACACGAAGATTTTGAGAAAAATCCCCCCACCCCAAACTACCCGCTACATGGAACTTTTTTCGAAAATTTTGATTTTCTTAAAATGGCTCTGACGATTGTGATTAAAATGTCGTATATTAAATATATTTATCTGACAAATAAAATGTATATCTTGAAATTTCTGGGAATAGCCTCAGAAAACTACTTTATTCTGGGTGAATTTTACGGAATTATGAATAACTGCTAAACCGTAAGAGATGGACAAAACTTTGCAACGTAGAGATGTAGAGCACGTTAAAACACACACTTTATGCTATACAATTTTTTTTCGTGGAGTTGATCGTTTTTTATATATTCCTTATTTTTGGTTTCAGCTTTAAAAAACTTATACTTTTCTCATACAGGCATTTTTCAACTCTTGTCCATACAAACAAAGGAACTTCAGTCACATAGTAACCAGCTTTTGACTAGCACTTTAACCTATGGTACTCCCTTATTTCGCTTCTACTTACAGGGAAGCAAGTAATAAGACTTAGTTCTGCTTATTTTTTCTCGATTAGCATGAAATAAATACCTAAGCATTGTAACAATAATTTGTTGCAGAGATGTAGAGAAAGTCATGTGAATGAAACACATCAGATTTTTAAATATCACGTTCAATTCCCCTCCTGCTCCCAAAGTATATCATTTGTAACTGACCATGTGCATGGGCATAATTTTCCAATTCCTTAATTCACTCAGAGCTTCCTTGATGGCTGGTTGGATTTTCAGGAACAGAAATCGCATCTGTTCATTTGAAGTTTTCCTTCATTCTAGTGTTCGGTTGATAAAACCTTCACTGAATACTCACTTTAGCCATAAAAAACAGCAAGTTTTGTTCAAGTTCTAGGAATTAGAACCAGTTCACAATTTCAAATAAAATCCGACTAATTAAACTGTGCTAATGTATGCAAGGTCACAATAATAGCTAATGTGTACCTCTCTCAAATTTAGACATAATACCTGCAGCTATAAAAGGACCAAATGAATATTTTCAAATTGACAGTTGCAAAGAAAAACCTTCTCATTAAACTGAGCGAAATAGTCTTGTAAAGCACAAAGACTGAATGCAATTTAACAATTTTACATAACAGAAATATATCAAGAATTGTACAAAATAGAACTTTAGAGGGTGTCTAGCTTACAAAATTCAGGCCTGTCAAACATACAGGATATACATACAGGATATATACATAGAAGTTAATGTGGTTCCAAGAAAATATGTCCAAGATAATGAAATGTCTAGCAACAGGATTGTTCAAGTATAGAGGTTTTATTATTGTTATTCTATATATTTGTATATCATGGCAGCAGTACATGCATGACAAAAAATCTGTTCCATTCACATCACTTTCTCTGCCTTTCTGCAAACAAACTATTTTGATAAAAGGTGATGGTGATTCATTAATCTGCATCATGCCAAACAAGATAAACATTAGCATGTTTAAATTGTCTTATTGCTTGCTTCGTTTTAAGGAGAAGGGAAATAAGTGAATACACTACGCGATAGTGAAATCTTTTCAAGATTAATGATTTATATTTTACTAAGGAGTGCTTATTTTAATATATAAAAGTCAATGTTTGTGCGTACGTCAGCGTGTGTACGAATATTTATAGACTTCTACATTTTTGCACCGATTTCGACCAAACTTGGCACAGATAACTTATTACACAAGGCAAAAATGGTTATCTAGTTTAGAATCTGAAATTCCGCCCAATTTCATACGTTTAAATATTTAATTTTATGCTTTGCCTATCATAGCTGAAAAGAAACGATAATGGTAAGTCTAGAATAACAATTTGATTATTTTTTGCCTTTCTAAGTTTTGTATGTTTCCTTAGTAATTCTATGCAGGTATTTGCTGAGAATAAACAAGGTTTAACTGACGTTACTTAAACTGTTGTTATTTGTTCCCAACTGATCTGTTCTCAGTGAGTATAATAACCTGGAGGTCACTGAATTACATTCACCAGAAATCATAATTACAAATTGTGGTGTTTATGGTTGCTAATGTGCTTTTGCATACATATTAAGTAGCAGCTTATATGGGTCACACAGCTAATATAACACAGTTCAGAAGTGAAAGTAATGATTATCCACTGCTGGTATATACGTAGAAACCACAATGTTACAATAATGTTTTGTAATGCATCTACTTTAAATATAGTAGGAACGAATAGTATTGATGTGAAAGAATGCATTTTAATGTATTTTATTACTTTCTCTATAGGCACTATATACATAGTGTATAGAAAATTACTTTCGCTATAGGCACTATGTACATAATGTATAGAGAATCTATTGCACTCCACCAAAAAATTCGATACCAAGATTTCACCGGGAATATATTTTTTTGGGTCCCCTGTATCCAAAAAAAGTATTTTCAGAAAAAAGTCCGCGCGTGTGTGTGTGTGTGTCCGTGTGTCCGTGTGTCTGTGAACACGATAACTCAAAAACGAAAAGTCGGTAAAATACCAAACTTGGTATTTAAGTTTAGTATCTTCTACGGATGCGACACGAAGGTTTTGAGAAAAATCTCCCCACCCCAAACTTCCCCTTTACGTGGAAATTTTTTCGAAAATTTCTATTTTCTCAAAAATGGCTCTAACGAGTTTGATTAAAATATCATATATTAAAGACATTTACCTGACAAATAAAATGTATATCTTGAATTTTCTGGGAATAGCCTCTGAAGAGTAGTTTATACTGGATGAATTTTACGGAATTTTGAACAACTGCTAAACCACAAGAGATGGAAAAAAACTGAATACACAAAAAATGTAGAGCACGTTAAAACACAATTTATGTTATATACATTTAGTCGTTTTTGAGACATTCCTTGGTTTTGGTTTCTGCTATGAAAAACTTATATTTTTCTCATACAGGAATTTGTCAGCTGCTGTCCATACAAACAAAGGAACTTCAGTGACATAGCAACCAGCTTTTGGTTATCACTTTAGCCTATGGTACTCCCTTATTTCACCTCTACTTACAAGGAAGCAAGTAATATGGCATTTCTGCTAATGTTTTACTGATTAGCATGAAGTAAATAGAGGTATAAGATTTTTAAGAATAATTTGTTGCAGGGATATAGAGAAAGTCATGTGAATAGTACACATCAGATTTTTTGAACGTATTTATTTTAAAGGAATGATACAAGGAAAGGATAGTTGAAGAAGTGAAACAGACGTTATTATCAGCTGTTAGGCATTTAGAAGCCAAATGCTATATGTTTTGCATACATTTTAAAGTTGTAAGTTAAAAATAGTTTTGCATTATTTTGTATATTACGTAGCGTATAGAGTTTTGCAACTCTACTAACTTCTTTTGCCACAGCAATTTTTTTTTGTGCTTAACAAATTGATAGGTGACATTGCGCAATAACAGCATCCACCATGACACGTGAATCTCTGAAGCAACTTTATCAAAAGCAGTTTCAGTTTTTGCCTATGCAAACTAGAAGTTCATTTATTTTGATGATAGTGAAGGGCGTATGTAGCTACTTATTTCTTGTCCTGAGGGCTTTAATTAAGTCACTGTTTAAGTGACTAGTGTAATAATGCTGGTATCTACCATTCCACGTATTTCCCAGGCCTGTTATTTATGGACGCTCTTTAACTGATTTGGTTCTCAGCGTCCCATTCTATATTGGGCGTGAAAGATCGCTTAATTTTGCTCAGAGGCCTCTCTTATCAGGCTTGAGGTTCTTTTACGTGCCGCAAATCTACGACACGGGACCCACAGCTTTACTTCCCTTCCGAAGGAAGCCATGCTAAGGATTTTGACGCCCGAAAAAATCCATCGTCTTCCGCCGGGTTTGAACCCGCGACCTTGGGTATATGAAGTTAGCATGGTAACCATTACACCACGGAGGGCGACATTTCCCAGGCAAATAAGGTATTTAAAATGTGCTCCATTCACATGACTTTCTGTAAATCTCTGTAACAAATTATTGTTAATAAGCTTATTCTTATATCTGCTTCATGCTAATCGAAATAAATATTACTGCTAAACGGTTTTATCTCTTAGTTTCATTAAGTAGGGGGAAAATAAGTGAATACACTACGCTAAACTGACAGTCAAATGTTTTAAAATGTGGCTGCTATGGGATTGAAATCCGTTTCTTTGCGTGACCAAGCGTTGAGGAATTCCCGTATGGTAAAAGCTTAAGTATTTCAAAACTGAAGCCAATAGCAAAGAATATCTCGAGAACGGTTAACCCCACGAACAAAATAATGTGAATGACGTAAATTGTGTTTTAACGAGACCTACATTTTTATATAATACGTTTTTGTCTATCTCATGCGGTTTACTAGCTATGTAAAAAATAAATAAATAAATAAAAATAAATAAATTACAGGCGTTGCAAACGTTTTTGAGAAAATAAAAATTTTCCAATTTTTTTTTTCCAAGTAAAGGGTAGCTCTTTTCCTTTTTGAGCTATGATAACCACAGACAGATACACACATACACACATGGATATTTTTCTAAAAATGCTGATTTTGGATTCAGGGTGTCCCAAAACATACAGGTGAAATCTCGGTATCGAATTTTTGGGTGCAATACAATACCTTCTCTATACATTATGTACATAGTATGTGTAGGGAAAGTAATAAACCATGTTATCCACTGCGGATCTTCTAGAAGTGTTAATGTTATCTCCACACGTTGAATCAACATGTCGCGCTTGCCCAGTTAAGGTATGCTTAAATCCTAAAAGTTATAAAAATATGCGTTGTGGGGAACTAAATCGCGTCACTATTGCGAAGTTAGTCGCCCTCCGTGGTGTAATGGGTACCATGCTAACTTCATATACCCAAGGTTCAAACCCGTCGGAGGACGATGGATTTTTTCGGGTGTAAAAATCCTTAACATGGCTTCCTTCGGAAGGGAAGTAAAGCTGTTGGTTCCGTGTCGTAGATTTACGGGAGGTAAAAGAACCTCAAGCCTGATAGAAAGGCCTCTGAGCAAAATTAAGCGGTCTTTCAGGCCGAACATAGAATGGGACGCTGAGAACCACAGCAGTTAAAGAGCGTCCATACATAACACGCCATTTACATTTATTGCGAAATTGCAGGCGGAATAAAGGCAGTGAAACTCGCTATATTGGCGCCTAGATTGCACAGAAAGCAGTGTATTTACAAACACTAACATAAACTTAAAATAGCGGACGCGAGAGACTTTGGTAAAACATGTTGGCAGCTCTGTAGTTGTGTTTCTCATAGCACAACAAAGCTGCCAAAGCAAACGATGTACATTTTGTGTATTTGAATACAAATCGCGTGTTTCATTGAACCATAACAAAAATAATCCTAAGAAATTACTAAAACTTTCTTTACCAGTCTAGAAATAATCATTTATAGGTGAGATGTTATAGAGCAGTAATACATTTTTAAATTCCTCTAAAGTGGAAACGTCAAATTACAAGCAACGCCGGATATTTCAGCTTGTTGTGGAATACAATTTTGCAGAAGCAGCAAGAGTAGCAGCAAAATTTTCTTTGTGATTATTTCCTTTAATAACTTTTTTTTTTTTTTGCTAGTGTTTAACGCCCGCTTTAACTACTAATGGCACCGCAGGCGGTGACACTGATGATACATGAATGATGATGGAGCACCGGTGGAATGCGATGGCGGGGGAAACCGGAGTACCCGGAGAAAACCCGCCCCAGCGCCGTTTTGTCCACCACAAATCTCACATGCGGTCGCTTGGGATCGAACCCCGACCGTCTAGGTGAGAGTCGAGTGGTCTAACCACTCGGCCACGGCGCGGCCTCTTTAATAACTGAATAAACGTTTCTAGTTTGTCAGTGTAGACTAATTCATTCATCTGGAAGTAGAGAATTTCAAGAAAGCCTATCTTTATTCTATTACTTAATTGTTTTCAAACTGGGATGAGGACTTTTGGAGAGACCTACAAATAAATTTGATAGAAAACCCGTGATTTGATCAATAATACCTCACATAGCGACTGACATTTAAAATATTTGAATTGCTTTAAGTTATTGTATTTCCTTGTTCCCCCTGTACAAGAAAATATATCGAGTTAAAGCCACTTCAGCTAATGATTATATTGATGTGCATGAGCCAGGAAAATACGATTTTGTGAAAATAATTTGTTGGGCATAGACAGAGAAAGTTAAATGAATGTATGTACAATATACAGAGTAGGTGGAGAAGGTACTGTATTCCAATAAAAAAGACATCTGATGTGTTCCATTCATATGACTTTCTCTGCATCTCTAACAAATTATTGTTAATAAGCTTATTCTTCTATCTATGTCATGCTAAAACATTAGCATAAACAGTCTTATTATTTACTTCCTTGTAATTAGAAGGGAAATAAGGGAATACACTGGAATAAACAGATAATCAAATGTTTTAAAATGTGGTTTCTATGGGAGTGAAATAATTTTCTTTGCGTAGCCTGGAGTTGATAAGTTCCCGTATGAGAAAAGTTTAAGTATTTTAAAACTGAAATTAATATCAAGGAATATCTCGAAAACGGCTAACTCCACGAAAAAAGTGTATATCATATAAATTGTGTGTTTTATCGAGATCTACGTATTTTGTATAGTAAGTTTTCGTCTAACTCTTACGCTTTACCAGATATGAGATATTCAATAAAAACTTCCATGATAAAGAGATCTTCAAAGACTATTCCCAGAAAATTCAAGATATACATTTTATTTGTCATGTAAAATATCTTAAAGATAAGAGATTTTAATCATAATCGTTACTGCCATTTTTGAGAAAATAAAACATTTAGAAAATTTTTCCATATAAAAGGTAGTTTGGGTGGGGAGATTTTCTTGGAAATCTTCATGTCGCATCCTCGGAAGATAACAAAACTTAAATACCAAGTTTGGTATTTAACGGACTTTTCGTTTTTGAGCTATGAGCTATGATCTCCATGGACAAACACACATACATACACACACACGTGCGCGCACACATACACAGCACTTTTTCTGAAAATGCACTTTTTTGGATCCTGGGGGACCCAAAACATATATTTTCGGTGAAATTTCGGAATCGAATTTTTGGGTGCATTACAATACGTTCTCTATATACTATGTGCACAGTAAATGTAGAGAAAGTAATAAAGATATAGAAATTTCTTATATGTTTTGACCCATAAATAAATAAACATATTTTTAGGAAATGGTCCATGTGTGTCTATGTATGGAAAATTCGGTAAAGCACCAAACTAGATTGTATGGCTAGTCATTATTTTGTATAGCTTTTGCATAAATAATGCACCGAAATAGATAGACAAAACATGTAGATATGGTTAAAACACACACACACATATTATTATTGCTATTATTATTTTATTGTTATTATCATCATTGTTATTATTAATTATTATTACTATTATTATTATTTGTGGCGTTAACCATTTCAGAGATATTCGTTATTGATGTAGGTAAATTTACTCGCTTAAAGTTTTCTTAAAAGCAAAGCGTTATTCGTTTTTATATTTTACACCTAGCCATGCAAAGAGAAACGGATTTCAATGCCTTCACATAGCGACCAGATTTTACTATCGCTTTAGCTTAGTATGTTGTATTTCCCTTTGCTTACAAGGAAATAAGTAATAAAACCATTTCTGCTAATGTTTATCTCAATTAGTATGGCATAGATAGAAGAATAAGGTTTTGTATGAATGGTGTGTTGTATAGTAGATATTATTTATTTAATCATATCATTGTCACGGGTTTTGTTTCGACGTATGAACTAAAATGATTGACAATAGCTTATATCATATTACTGGATGTTTTACTTTGTTTCTTACTGTTATTCTGAGCATTTATTTTACTTCATTATTCTACACAAACCATTTTGCTTGTTTTCTTATGTTCCTCACTTACCTCACAATGTTGAGTGGCCACTGGTCAAGGCTGAAATAATAAATTTGTGAAATACAATAGTGGTAATTTCTGGGTGGCATTGTGAGTAGTGCGCGAGAGAAGAATAAATATTGTGACCACGTGCTCAAATAATCGGCTGACCGAGCCTTTACCTAGCCTTCTGCATTGTTTAAGGTGTGCAAAAGTGTTTTAGAGGCAGCCAAGATTGTTGGAAATGTGAACACGTGCTCTGGCGACTTTAAAAGAAAGCATGTAAGTCTATTTCTGGATTGTTGTAGGTATCGAAGAGTCCTTTGCGAGTCGCCAGAATTGTAAGCATGTCGGCTCTTTTACAAAGTGAGGAGACAGCCCCAGAAACAAGACCTTCATGAACATCTTAAAACCTGGACCCGTCAACAATTAAAGAGCTCACAAAACTGTAAAGGTCGAAATGAAATGCGTAGCAGATGTTTTCCAGCATCTACGACAAGGCATTGGCAGATTAATAGAAGACAATAGCCTACTCAGAAAAATCGAAAGACACATGTACAAGTGCAGTTCAACTATTTTGTGAACATTTCAAAATCCAGTGCTTAACATTGGTATTATTGCAAGTATAGTAAAAACAAAGAAGAGATATTCCTACCTTCTCTCTCGACACAGTTGAGTCAGACCAAATGAAATTGAAATTAATGATTAAAGAATAAGAAGAAACAAGAAATTCATCAAAATTCTTAGGCTTTCACGGCCGGTGCCAATACTGGCTGGAGTATAAACAACAAATTGTTGTTGAAGAAGGAATTAACCTTAAAACAGCCTTGGGATTAATCCCAATCTCTAAACTCTCTTACCCTATCCTATCCAGGTGAGGAGATCAGTTGTGATAGAGTCGTTGGAGACTCAATTGTGTCGAAGAAGCAGCCAACACTGAGAAGAAATTGAAATAGTTTACTACAGCACTTCATCCTCTATCCTTCCCCACACCTAAATCATGAGGATATCCATTTATATCTCAACTTCTACCTCCAATTCTTTTCCTCTCAAATCGGACATATTCCTTGTTCTGTATTCAGGTGGATACAAAATATGTATATTTGGAAACTCTAAGGAGAGTACGTCAGTATAAGCGGATCCAGGGAGGAGCTGAGAGGGGCTATAGGCCCCCTTAGTTAAATAAACTTATTTCATTTGCTATACTTAACATTATGTTTCGTTTGGGAAAACCAAAACCT
This sequence comes from Hymenopus coronatus, assembly GCA_030762935.1. Lineage (NCBI taxonomy): Eukaryota > Metazoa > Arthropoda > Insecta > Mantodea > Hymenopodidae > Hymenopus > Hymenopus coronatus. The sequence goes on along the minus strand of CM060881.1, from coordinate 120,230,871 downwards.
ACATATTTATTTCTACTCTATTTATCTGCTTAAACCAGATGAGCATATAGTCGTGCAGTCAGTGCGTGAGTTTATTGTTGGGCTATTTCTGAAAAAATGTTTCACTAATTCCAGGTATTACAAAAATATATCTTTATATATATAATTCTTCTGTGCGTGTGTATGTGACTGAACTCCTCCTAAACGACTGGACCGATTTTAATAATTTTTTTGTGGTAGTTCCAGTGGATCCGAGAATGGTTTAGATTCTCAGTTCGGTTCAATGGAAATTGTTTATTTAATTAATTTTTTATTTATAAATTGTTGTATTTGATTTTGGAATGTTTTAGATTGGATCCGGCAGACTGCGCTACAATCTCAGTATCGAATATTCAATAATATTTTATTCCAATTCCAGTTTTTCCAGGTTGTGCTACGATCAAATTCAGGAAAATATTTTATAACTTCGTGTTATTATTGTGTTACAAAAAAAAGTGTGCTATTGAAATATTACAATAAGATTCAATTAATGTTTCGAGAGTTTTACAGTTGCATAAAAAACTATACATTTTGCAAATTCAGTGTGGAATTGATGTGAATACTTTGTATAATTTTCTATCAAATTTACACGTGCGTTAATTAACAGCCACCCTAACCTACAAAAAATTTTTAAATTTTCGAATTAAAGACGTGACTACAGGACAACGTCTGTCGGGTCCACTAGTTTTATATATTTTAACAGTTATGGGTGCGAACTCTTCTCTAAAACAATGAGAAAAAAAACCTCTGTGAAACTGAAGTAAGCACACTACTTAAATATGACTTTAATGGCACGTTTAGTTAACTAAACTTCTTATAAGAATAATAAAAATTCTGTATTGTTAGTTGCGTTTTGCTCTATGGTAAGTTATTTCAAAAAGTTTCTGGTGCTCTCTAAAGGATTCCTGAACTACCTCTGCAGGTGAGTGATAAAGAAAGTACTTAGAAAGAATTATGGAGTCCTCACTGAAGTGTTTTAAAAGCAATCTTACAAAAGAATGTTAACAGATTATCCTGAGCCTTAAAGATTCAAAACCAAAGCAGGCATAAAGAAAACTGAAGGTTGGATATGTCAGCTTCTAACAATTCCTTCTTAAACACATAAGGACGTGTTTTCGAGTTGGGGAGTTACAGCGCAGACCTTTCTGTCATTAAAATGTAACGAGCTGAATGGAATTTGCATAAGAAATTCCCCTTGAGAGCCGTAAGGGAATTTTGAGAGAGCTTTAGTTATGTCTTTGTTTTTATCGCTACCTTTCCAAACCCAGGCTGCGAGTTGCGTTGTAAATATGTTATTATATCCCTACAGAACTCAAGACTTATCTGTTGTGGAATTTTACAGGCCATTAACTCAACAAAATGTTAGTCCGCTTAGCCAATAGCTTGTATTCTGGTAGAGATTATGCAGACGTATTATTTGTAGAGGCGAAATTTCCAGTGAGCATTGCCATGCTTCTCATAAAGAAGGCGTTGTGTTGCAATTATTATGATCTAACTTGCAAGATCTCTTTCTTTCAAATTCTCTAAATCCTTCACTGAGAAAATTAATTCTGGAAAATCAACTTGCAAGCATTATAAACAAACTTTCTTTTCGCAAACTATATTACTTGTAGGAAGGAAAACATTGAAACTCACGGGAAATACACGATTTAATGTCCACTGAATCTAAATAATGTTTACTTTCTCTCCCACCTAGTAGAGAAAGTACTGCATTCATCCAAAAATGCACACGGAGATTTCACCGGAAATAAACGTTTTGAGACTTCCTGAGCCAAAAAATACGTTTCTGAACAGATTCAGTGTGGATGTGTGTATATGAACGGCACCACTTAAAACGATAAGTCGGTTAAATATAAAAATACCACACCAAACTTCTTTACGGGACAACTTCTGGTTATTTTTAATTTCTCAAAAATGTTCTTGCCCACTTCTATGGTGTGCGAGTGCGTGTCTACCTTATACTCAAAAGCTTTCACGTTCGAATGTCAGTTACAGGAAGTTGTCCGAATAAGATTTTTTCGAGGTTTTCCCTTAGCCTGAGAAGACAAATGTCGAGTAACTTTTACGTTCTATAGACTCCAGGCTCATAACATCATCATTTCATCTATTTCATTCATTTCCCGATATGACCTATCTGGTTAAAGGACTTTGTATAAATGGTAAACCGTTAGCCATAGATAATTTACTGTATACAATATACATTATACATTTTGCTTCTTTCTTTTTTGGATTTAATCATGTCCAATATATTTATGGTTAGAGGCTTGAATTTTCTTGCATTTCCTCAGTTGGTAAGGCACTATTTATTCATTCATTCCTTTTTCTTTATTTATTTTTTCTTTTGTTTTTCGTAGCCATGCATAAACATAACATAACATAGTCGCCCTCCGTGGTGTAATGGTTACCATGCTAACTTCATATACCTAAGGTCGCGGGTTCAAACCCGGCGGAGGACGATGGATTTTTTCGGGCGTAAAAATCCTTAGCATGGCTTCCTTCGGAAGGGAAGTAAAGCCGTGGGTCCCGTGTCGTAGATTTACGGCACGTAAAAGAACCTCAAGCCTGATAAGAGAGGCCTCTGAGCAAAATTAAGCGATCTTTCACGCCCAATATAGAATGGGACGCTGAGAACCAAAGCAGTTAAAGGGCGTCCATAAATAACACGCCATTTACATTTTTTTTATGCATAAACATACAATGTAACACTTCCCTTATTTCCTATTCATAGTAGACAACGTATTACTTTTTTTTTTAAATTATTTTTTGTTCAAGAGGTTTTTCTGAAATATAGTACTAAAAGTAAAATTAATTCTGATTAATCAGGTCCCTATTACCTATCCTATTACCTACCAAATGATTTAATGGTAGTATCTATGAAATCTTCCTAATGCAACTAAATTTGACCTATACAATTAACGGTATGTATAAGAAAAGTTAAGATAACAAAGTACTGCTTCAAATTCCGAAAGTTGGATGTTAAATAACCTTCTGTTCATATTAATATACGTGAATAACTAGAAGAGGAAGGGAAAGAAAACGAATGAGAGGGACAATGAATGTACATTAACACTCTTCTCACTCTTAGTGACCATTTCTTTTAACTGTCTTCCTTTTCAGAAAACAAAAGGAAAAAAATATGATGTGTTCCATTCACATGAACCTCTCTACATTTCGGGAACAAATTATTGTTAAAAAGCTAATGCTTCCATTTACTTCATGCTAATCGAGAAAAAATTAACAGAAATAGTCTTATTACTTGCTTGCTTGTAAGTAGAAGCGAAATATGGGAGCACCATAGGTTAAAAGGATAGTCAAAAGCTGGTTTTGTATGGACACGAGTTGACAAATTAATGTGCGAGAAAAGTGTAAGATTTTTTAAAACTGAAACCAAAAACAAGGAATATCTCAAAAACGATCGACTCCACGAAAAAAATGTATATAACATAAATAGGTGTTTTAATGTGCTCTTCATTTTTTGTGTGATAAGTTTTTGTCCATCTCTTACGGTTTAGCAGTTATGCAAAATTTCATAAAATTCATTCAGAATAGTCTTCAGAGGCTATACCCAGAAAATTTAAGATATACATATTATTTGTCAGGTAAATATCTTTAATATACGATATTTTAATCAAAACCGTTAGAGGCATTTTTGATAAAATCAAAATGTTCGAAAAAAGTTCCACGTAAAGGATTGCTGGGGGTGGGGGAATTTTCTTGAAAACCTTCGTGTCGCATCCTTGCAAGATACCAAACTTAAATACCAAGTTAGGTATTTAACGATCTTTTCCTTTTTAAGCTGTGCTGTCCACAGACACACACAGAGACACACACGCACACACACGGACGCACACACGCACACACGGACCTTTTTCCAAAAATGCTTTTTTTGTATTCAGGGGGACCCAAAACATATATTTCCGGTGAAATCTCGTTATCGAATTTTTGGTTGCATTACAATACCTTCTCTATACAGTATGTGCATAGTATGTGTAGAGAAAGTAAAAATATTATGTGTTCCATTAATATGACTTTTTCTACACCACTATTACAAGTTTTTGTTAAAAAAAAAAAAAAGCACATTCTTCTATCTATTTTATGATAATCGAGATAAACATCAATAGAAATTGTCTTAATTACTTGCTTTCTTGTAAGCTGAAGGAAAAAAATACACTAGAAATACAAGATAGTGAAATTTTTAAAAGTCGGTCGCCATGTGGATGAAATCCGTTTCTCTGTACGGCCAGGAGTTTACAACTTTGTGTGTCAAAATTTTAAGTATTTTAAATCTGAAACAAGAAATATTTCAGAAGTAGTCAATTAAAAAAGAAAGCTTATACGGCATAAATTCCTATTCCTATTAAATATTTAAATATCCCTATTATAATCCATAACCACCCAATTTAAGTAAAACTCCTGCTAAAATTACAGCTCCTGAAACAGGAATTTCAACATGAGCTTTAGGTAATCATAAATATACTAAATATATAGGTATTTTAACCTGTTTTAAACGTGATTTACATTTTTTGTGTAGTAATTTTTTGTCTATCTCTTACAGTTTACCGGTTACTCAAAATTCATTCAGAATGAAGAGGTCTTTAGAGGCTATTCTTAGAAAATTAAAGGTCAACATATTATTTACCATATAAATATCTTTAATATACGGTATTTTAATCAAAATCGTTAGAGCCATTTTTGAGGAAATCAAAATTTTCGAAACATTTGCCAAGCAAAGCGTAGTTTGTGGTAGGGAGATTTTTCTCAAAATTTTCGTGTCACATTCCTGGAAGATACTAAACTTAAATACCAAGTTTGATATTTTACCGACTTTTCATTTTTGAGTTAACGTGTTCACAGACACGGACTCACTCACACGCACACATACATACGTACATTTTCTGAAAATACTTTTTACTTTCTCCTCAAATTCGATACTAAATTTCACTGGAAATACATGTTTTGGGTCCCCCTGAACACAAAAAAAAAAAAAAAATCAGAAAAAAGTCCGTCTGTAAGTGCGTGTGTGTCTGCGTGAGTGTGTCTGTGTAGCTGTGGACAGCATAGCTCAAAAACGAAAAGATCGTTAAATACCAAACTTGAACGTGGAGTTGATCGTTTTTACTTTCTCCATACGCACTATGTACATAGTGAATAGAGAAAGTATTGCACTCCACCAAAAAATTCGATACCGAGATTTCACCGGAAATATATGTTTTAGGCTCCCCAATATCCAAAAAAAGCATTTTCACAAAAAGGTCCGCGTGTGCGTGTGTGTGTGTGTGTGTGTGTGTGTGTGTGTGTCCGTGTGTCCGTGTGTCTGTGAACACGATAACTCAAAAACTTAAAGTCGGTAAAATACCAAACTTGGTATTTAAGTTTAGTATCTTCCAGGGATGCGACACGAAGATTTTGAGAAAAATCCCCCCACCCCCAACTACCCTTTACATGGAACTTTTTTCGAGATTTTTGATTTTCTCAAAAATGGCTCTAACGATTTTGATTAAAATTTCGTGTATTAAGGATATTTACCTTACAAATAAAATGTATATCTTGAATTTTCTGGGAATAGCCTCTGAAGAGTAGTTTATTCTGGATGAATTTTACTAAATTTTGAATAACTGCTAAACCGTAAGAGATGGACAGAAACTTACTACAAAGAAAATATAGAGCTCATTAAAACACACAATTTATGTTATATACATTTTTTTCGTGGAGTGCGTCGTTTTTGTGACATTCCTTATTTTTGGTTTCTGCTATGAAAAACGTATACCTTTCTCATACAGGAACTTGTCAACTCCTATCCATATAAACAAAGGAACTTCATTGACATAGCAACCAGCTTTTGACTATCACTTTAACCTACGGTTGTCCCTTATTTCGCTTCTACTTACAAGGAAGCGAGTAATTAGACTATTTCTGCTATTTTTTTCTGATTAGCATAAATTAAATAGAAGTATAAGCTTTTTAAGAATTATTTGTTGCAAGGATATGGAGCAAGTCATGTGAATGGTACACATCAGATTTTTTTTAGTATTGGAGAGCTTAAAACGTCCATTTCTGGTGAAATCTTGGTATAAAATATTTGGGTGAAATAGAATACGTTCTCTATACACTATGTGCATAGTAGTTGTAGAGAAAGTAAAAAATACTGATTTTCATTGTTATTCAGGAGTAAACATTTTCATAATTAAACTTTTAAAAGGAAGAAGAAATGTAAGTGCGACCATGGTCTTATGTACACTGCTGCAGGAATGTACAAACTTTAATCACACTTGAATTCTATCTTGTGTGCTTTAAGCTGATCAACCTGTGAATACTGAGAAGATTCTGAAAAGCACACATTTGAATTATGAAGAAATAAGTTCTAGTATTTGACCCGGATACCCAAATCATTAATGCACAAGGCAACACGAGCTTAATTTGTTTAAAAATACCGCTCTACCCTTAGAATTTATTTATTTCGTATTTTTACTTTCTCTAGCCCCGTATGTACAATGTGCATAGGAATAGAGAAGCATTGTATTCCACCCAAAATTCGATACCGAGATTTCACCGGAAATACATGTTTTAGAACCCCCTGTATCCAAAAAAATCATTTTCAGAAAAAGGTCCGTGTGTATGTCCGTGTCTGTGAACACAATAAATGAAAAACGAAAAGTAGCTAAAATATCAAACTTGGTATTTAAGTTTAGTATCTTCCAGGGATGCGACACGAAGATTTTGAGAAAAATCTACCCTTTACATGGAACTTTTTTCGTAAATTTTGATTTTCTTAAAAATTGCTCAAACGATTTTGATTAAAATACCGCATATTAAAGATATTTACCTGACAAATAAAATGTATATCTTGAATTTTCTGGGAATAGGTTCTAAAGTCCTGTTTATTCTGGATGAATTTTGCTTAATTTAGCATAACTAGTAAACCGTAAGAGATAGACAAAAACTTACTACACAAAAAATGTAGGTCTTGTTAAAATACACAACTTATGTCAATACATTGTTTTCGTGGATATTACCGTTTTCGAGGTGTTCATTGTTATTAGTTTCGGCTGTGAAGTACTTATACTTTTCTCAGACGGGAATGTCCGTTTTTCTTTTGTTCTACTCCTGGCCAAGAAAAGAAGCGACTTGTAATGACAATCGCATAACGACAGCTTAAAACATTTGACTATGGCTTTAGCCTGGTGTATTCCCTTATTTTTTCCTACTTATAAGGAACTAAGTAATAAGAACATTGTGCTAATGAGTACCTCGATTAGCAAGGTGCAGAAAGAAGAATAATCTTATGTAAGAATTTTGTAGAACAGCTAGAGAAAATCATGTGAGTGTAACACATCAGATTTTTTTCTTAAAAGTGTTTTAGTTAAGTTGTTGACGGCTAAAGTAAAATTTTGGATAGTGAAATAAATAATAAGCCCAAATTATGCAATAGACTCTACAGTGAACTCTAGCAGAGGAAATATGGCTGACATAAAAATCAATAATATGAAGGAAAATGAATATACTTGAAGATGTGAAAAAAAAATCTGATGTGTTACACTCACATGACTTTCTCTAGCTGTTCTACAAAACTTCATACAAAACATTCATCTTTTCGCATCTTGCTAATCGAGGTACTCATTAGCACAACGTTCTTATTACTTAGTTCCTTATAAGTAGGAAGAAAATAAGGGAATACACTACGCTAAAGTCATAGTCAAATGTTTTAAGCTGTCGTTATACGATTGTCATTACAAATTCCTTCTTTTCTTGGCCAGGAGTAGAACAAAGAAAACCGCACACTCCCGTCTGAGAAAAGTATAAGTACTTCACAACTGAAACTAATAACAATGAATACCTCAAAAACTGTAAGCTTCACGAGAAAAATGTAAATGACTTAACTTGTGTATTTTAACAAGACCTACATTTTTTGTATATCAAGTTTTTGTCTATCTCTTACGGTTTACTAGTTATGCCAAATTAAGCAAAATTCATCCAGAATAAACAGGTCTTTAGAAGCTATTCCCAGAAAATTCAAGATATACATATTATTTGTTAGCTAATTATATCTTTAACATACAATAATTTTAATCAAAATTGTTAGAGCCATTTTTAAGAAAATCAAAATTTTTGGGAAAAAGTTCCATGTAAAGGGTAGTTGGGGGTGGGAGGATTTTTCTCAAAATCTTCGTGCCGCATCCTTGGAAGAAACTAAACTTAAATACCAAGTTTGGTATTTTACTGACTTTTCGTTTTTGAGTTATCGTGTTCACAGACACTCGGACACACGGACACACGGACAGACGGACACACATACACACACACACAAACACGGTCCTTTTTTTGAAAATGCTTTTTTTTTGGATATTGGGAACCCTAAAACATATATTTCCGCTGAAATCTCGGCATACCTTCTCTATACACTAATTACATAGTGCGTATAGAGAAAGTAAAAAATCTGATGTGATACATTCACATGACTTTCTCTATATCTCTGCAACAAATTATTGATACAAAGCTCATGCTTCTATATATTTCATGCTAGTCCAGAAAAAAAAAAAAATAGCAGAACTAGTCTTATTACTTACTTGCTTGTAAGTAGAATGGAAATAAGGGAGTACTATAGGTTAGAGTGATAGTCAAAAGCTGGTTGCTATGTAACTTTGTTTACATGGACAGGAGTTGACAAATTCCTGTATGAGAAAAGTATAAGTTTTTCAAAGCTGAAACCAAAAACTAGGAATATCTCAAAAACAATCAACAACATAAATTTATATAACATAAACATTTTCTGTAACATAAATTGTGTGTTTTAATGTGCTTTACATTTTTTGTGCGATAAGTTTTTGTCTATCTCTTACGGTTTAGCAGTTATGCAAAATTCCATAAAATTCATCCGAAATAAACTAGTGTTCAGAGGCTATTCCCTGAAAATTCAAGATATACATTTTATTTGTCCAAAAAATATCTTGAATATACGAAATTTTAATCAAAATCGATACAGCCATTTTTAAGAAAATCAAAATTTTCGAAATTTTTTCCATGTAAAGGGTAATTAGGGGGGGATTTTCTTGTAAATCTTCGTGTCGCATGCTTGGAAGATATCAAACTTAAATTCCAAGTTTGGTTTTTAACGGACTTTTCGTTTTTGATTTATGCTGCCCACAGACACACACACAGACAAACACAGACAGACAGACAGATATACATACGGGCATTTTTTAATTTTTTTTTTTTGGATTCAGGGGGTCTCAAAACATATATTTCCGGTGAAACCTCGGTACCGTATTTTTGGGTGGAATACAATACCTTCTCTATCCACTATGTACATAGTACGTATAGAGAAAATAAAAATATATGGAACAAAAACATATTATGCAGGAGTTTTAGCAGCAATATTTACCCAATTTACGATTCTAAATCTGTAATTTATTTACACTATTAACTCAATGTCTATTATTTGATTACGTAAAATTTTATTTATTTATACAAATTAAAATGTTATCTTAATCGGTATTATAGTATTCTTTATTAATGTAATATCTATAATAATTTTATCTATATTAATAAATCTCTACTTAATATAAATCGGAAATAATTCCGACAGTTCGGTTTAAATACCTACGTCTGAGATATTTGCGGTTTCCTGAATCTAGCCTTCAATTGTCATACTGTATAAGAAAACAAGATTTGTTACAAGAAAAAATATATAAATCATTTAAATGTATTCCAACAATGCCGGGATACTGGAATTGTTCTTTTAATTTTATCCACATTTGGCATATTATGGGTTATATTATTTTGTTTACCATAAATTCATACAAAAAGTCGGTAATATATTTTATTATAATAATGCTTGTTTGTTTTACTTACGAATAAATTGTAGGATTTCTATCAAAAGAGATCAATTGCTTAGATAAAGTAGTGCGAAAAGAAAACAACACATTTAAATACGGAGGCAATATCTTATCACATTGATATATTCCAGACTAACAAAGGTTTGAAGTAATTCCATTTAATGAAATAAGATCTTGAAGTTTAGCAATTTGTTTAAAATATTAATAGGATCCTTTAACTAAAATTAAGCAAAAAGAACAATGAAACCTGTGGTTTTCTTAGATGATATGGTGACAATTTAAAATGTGCAAGATTAGAGATTATGGGTGGATGTTGAAAATAATGGAAGAAATAAAATAAAATGCTTTGGAGATTCTAACATAGTACACAAAAATGAAATTAGCCGCTAAAAATAACCGCAAAATATTAATTCCTAATACCAAGCAGTATTGAAGTCGTAAATATAAGCTTGAAAGTTTCTTAAATAGTTATATATAGTACTTTGTGTTCTTTTCAACATTTTAGAGTAATTTTATAATTTTGCTGTTTGTTTTCTTCTACTACATAAAACACTGTCTATCGACTTTTTAATGCGACCTGTAATTTTAGAATTAATAGCAGTAGTGACTTGCTATACTTTAATTGTTGTTTCCTTTATAGTTTGGCTTTAAACAAAAGAAATTGAAGCGGTATATTTGACATGACCTGGTTAGGGATAATTAGTGTATATTTGTGCAAGTTTTGAAGGGGAGATCTGACCCAGTCACGCTCAGTAAAAGTTGACCTGGTACCAATATCGCGACCCGACCCACATGCCTCCAACCCTATCATCAAATTCTTTTTATAATCCCTCTCCATATCGTTCTTTCCTGCTTCAACTATTACGACGGGCTTCAACTATTACGACGGAAGGGACAATTGGGTCATTTCAAATCAAAGTGACCTTAAGTGATGTTTTCTATGCTTTATAATTTTGTTAATAGTTATTTTGTAAATTACTCATAAAAACTTTTTTTTGTCCCCTCCTAATTAAATTGATAGATATATGCCGATATTGTTTCAAGATATATTTTGTATGGATGCAAAAGAACTAAGACGAGTAAAAAATGTAAAAAAGAATAACGCTATATGCTGGCCATGATATTGCATACTGTTTCATTGGCCGTACGAAAAACAAAAGAACGAAATAATGCTTTATGCATGGGTGCTTAAAACATTGAAATCTACAAAACAGGATTACAAAACAGCTCGTAACTCGGTATTGGTTTAATTGTTTTTTTACACACAAGACGTGTATAGGACAGAAGTTGGATAGGTAGGATCAGACTGAAAAATTCAATGCCATAGCCGGGATTTGAAGCACGCATCTCCCTGTCTATAGCCGGTTGCTCTTCCACTGAGCTACCGTGGCAACATGCCGACATCACATTGTATTTCTCAACTGACTCGCGGATGTCATCTCAAGTAATTTGAGATCACCTTGTGGTTTACCGGAAAATGTGCGGTCAGTTGAGAAATTCAATGCTATGCGGCATGTTGCCATGGTAGCTCAGTAGAAGAGCAACCGGCTAGAGAAAAGGAGATCCGTGGTTCAAATCCCGCCTATGGCATTGACGTTTTCAGTGTGACTGTACCTATCCAGCTCTTAACTCCTTTAGTAAAAGATTGTTAAATACAAATTGTATATTTCCATTAATTTAATATTTCCTTCCGTTGATAATATATGTGTGCTTCTTATAATTTCCCAATTATATACTACTCTCTAAAATTTTATAAGAATGAAGGTTTAATTCTATATATGTTTTATGTATTATGTCAATACAAACAATTCACATTTTAATCGAGAGTATTGGAGCAGATTTGGAAAAATAAAAAACAAAGCAAAATTTTCCATTTAAATATGACGTTGAGAAAACCTTGTTACATCCATGAAAGCTGTTGTAGATTTACGTAAAAAGTTTCGTATTCATTGGCCTTTTCATTTCTGAGTTCTGATGTCAAGTACTGCTGCTCCCGCCACCGCCGCCGCCACCGCCGCCGCCACTACACATACACACACACACTTATTTTTCAATTTTTGTGCGCAATTATTATAACGCGAAATCCTTGAAAATCATAACATAAATCATCTAAAACGTTAGTTCATATTTGAAATAGAAGAAAATCATTAGAATCAGTATTTCATTAACTCTTTTTCTTTCTGTGTATAAGAAAATTCTGTGAGCTTCAATGTTAAGCATAAGTAAAACCTGGAATTAATACATTTTATGAACGGTACATTTTCCTGTTTGCTTATGGTTTGTACAGATTTATATAGGGAGGAAAAATGACGATAATTAGAGCTTGAGACTACCTTTTACTGAAATGGATTTTGATGTCGCCAAGAAAGCTTTAGTTTATTTCTATACAACATGTCCGAAAAGGACCCAGTGAGATAAATTTAACTGAGTTTTATTTGTGGACGCTTTATAACTGTTGTGGTCCTTAGCGTCCCATTCTATATTGGCGTGAAAGACCGCTTAATTTTGCTCAGATACCTCTTTATCAGGCTTAATATTCTTTTATGTGCCGTAAATCTACGACACGGGACCAGTGGATTGCTTTTCTTCCTAAGGAAGCCATACAAAGCATTTTTACGCTACTCAAAATCCATCACTTTCGTCGGGTTTGAATCCGCCACCTTGGGAACCAGAGGCTGGCAGTTATCCCTAGAGCACGGAGGACGCCCACACTGAGATGGCTTCGCAGTAGTTCGCCTCTCAGGCTTGGGTTTTTCGGGGTTTGTCTATTTAAAAATCTGACGTGTACCATTCACATGGCTTTCTCTACATCTCTGCAACAAATTATTGTTAAAAAGCTTATCCCTCTATTTACTTCCTGCTACTTGACAACAAATTAGCAGAAATAGTCTTATTAGTTGTTACCTTGTAAGTAGAAGCGAAATAAGGGAGTACCATAGGTTAAAGTGATAGTCAAAGGCTGGTTGCTATGTGACTGAAGTTCCTTTGTTTATATGGACTGTAGTTGACAAGTTCCTATATGAGAAAAGTAAGTTTTTCATAGCTGAAACCAAAAACAATAAATACCTCAAAAATTATCAACTCCACGAAAAAAATGTATGTAACATAAATTGTGTGTTTTAACGTGCTCTACATTTCGTATGTAGTAAGTTTTTGTCTAAGTCTTACGGTTTACCAGTTATGCAACATTCCGTAAAATTCGTCCAGAATGAAGTAGTCTCCAGAGGCTATTCCCAGAAAATTCAAGATATACATTTTATTTGTCAGGTAAGTATCTTTAATATGTGATATTTTAATCAAAATTGGTAGAGCCATTTTTGCGAAAATCAAAATTTTCGAAAAATTTCCACGTAAAGGGTAGTTTGGGGTGGGGGGATTTTTCTCAAAATCTTCGTGTCGCATCCCTGGAATATACTAAACTTAAACACCAAGTATGGTATTTTACCGACTTTTCATTTTTGAGTTATCGTGTTCACAAACACAGGAACACACGAACACACGAATACAACACACACACACACACACACACAAACACACACACGGACCTTTTTGTGAAAATGCTTTTTTTGGTTATAAGGGACCCTAAAACATATATTTTCGCTGAAATCTCGGTAACAAATGTTTTGATGGAATGTAATACCTTCTCTATGCACTGTGCACATAGTGCGTGTAGAGAAAGTAAAAAGTGGATACTGCGAATTCTTGAGCTTCACGATCGACGGATCAGGTGAGCGTATGACAGGTGAAACTTGCGTTGTGGAACTGTGAATCTTGGCGTTCGGTGGGATTTGCACCCTAAAAAGGGATCTCACCAAGGGGGAGTGTGAGGTAGAAGATATGTGGCCGGGTTAGGATGTAATATCTGGAAACATTAGGGGCCCACCTGCCCCCAGTTTCAGATAGGTAAAAACCGCAGAAACATCCCTGTATACACCGTTACAAGCTTCTAATATATTAATGCTGTTGTAACTGAAAACAGGGTGAACCAATCGCCACAGATATATAATTATATAGCTTATTATAAACTGCTCTCTACAACTGCATAGTGTGGTATTGCTAGACGTCATGACACTAAAACTCCACGTTGCATGCGCTGGTAATGTAAATGTCGATTCAGAAAACCATCAGCCCCATAATGGGCGCTGTGTCGCTCATAAGATACTTATTGACACGCTATCAAATCAAAGAAAGAGCTTGCATACTCATGATGCCGTTATTTAGCTTTGTTTTTTTGTTTGTTTTTTTCCCCCTCCTCTGTATTCGATAAAAACATTTTATTCTTTAAGCAACCCGTCCCTAATAAAATAAAAATATCATGTATAGTATTCACAGGACTTTCTCTATTGTGTCTTGATAACATGTTATTACTAACACTTATTCTTCTATGTATTTATGATAATAGAGATAATATACATAGAAGCTGTGTCTTATTGTATATTTCCTTGTAGGTTCAAGGATATTAGGGTACGCCATGTATAGCATTCTCATGGCTTTCTCTATTCTGTCTTGATAACATGTTATTTCTAATACTTATTCTTCTATATATTTTTGTTAATAGAGATAACATATATAGAAGTTGTCTTATTGTATGTTTCCTTGTAGGTTCAAGGATATTAGGGGAAGGTATGTGCAGCATTCATATGGCTTTCTCTATTCAGTGTTGATAATACTAACACTTATTCTTCTATGTATTTATGTTAATAGAGATAAAATATATATATATAGAAGTTGTCTTATTGTATGTTACCTTGTAGGTTCAAGGATATTAGGGGAAGGCATGTATAGCATTCACATGGCTTTCTCTATTCTGTCTTGATAACATGTTATTTCTAACACTTATTCTTCTATATATTTATGTTGATAGAGATAACATATATAGAAGTTGTCTTATTGTATGTTTCCTAATAGGTCAAGGATATTAGAGGAAGCAGTAGGCTTTAAGTTATTGTCACATCACTATGTGATAACTTTGTAAGTCTATTCTATATGTATTGTCAAGAGAGAGAAAAAGAGAGATAAACAGAACAAATAGCGCAAGTGGGTTTATGGTAACTAGTTAGTTTGTATAGATATTTACTTTTTCTCCACTACTCAAATTGTGACATGGCACATGCTTTTAAATTTGTCAGCTGATTTGTCTTCTCTATATTCTTTCTTTTTTATTTTTATTTTTTAGGATATAAGAAATTCCTTCCTTAACAAAAATTTTGAAGATTTCAGCATTTGATTTTTTTATGCAGCTCGCGCATTCGTTCATTAAAGATGAGCTTGATTCAGCGAGCCAGGATTTAGGATCTATTCTCTCTCCTGTGTTCAGCGAACTTGATGGCATTGCGCAGTGTGAATCGTTTGCCCTTGAGTACAGTTGAATGTATTGTGGTAGGACTCATAGTGTGATTTGACTATATTTTAGTTAACTTTGTTATTATTTCCCCTGGAATTTAAGGGAAGAAAATCTTATGTGTTTCATTCACATAACTTTCTTTAGCTGCTCCACAAACAAACTTTCCTTATAAAAGATTATTCCCCTATCTAAGGCATGCTAATCGAGATAAACATTAGCAGGAACTGTCTTAGTACTTGCTTCCTTGTAAGCAGAAGGGAAATAAAGGAGTACACTGGGCTAAAATGATAGTCAAATAGTTTAAAAGTTATCGCTATGAGAAACAATTGAAATTCTGTTCTCTTCTGCATTCCTGGGAGTAAAGTAAAATATATGAAACAAAAGTTGACTTCCCGCTAGAACAAAGTTTAAGTAGTTAACATTGAAACTAATAAAAACGAATATCTCGGATAACACTATAAAACTGTTTAGGATATAAGTGTCTTAACGAGGTCTACATTTTTGTGCAGTAAGTGTTTTCTTATCTTTCACGGTTTAAGGGTTATAAAAAATCATCCAGAGTTAAGAAGTCTTTGGAGGCTATTCTCAGAAAATCCAAGACATACATTTTCTTTGCTATAAAATTATCTTTAAAAATTGGAATTTTAATCAAAATTGTTAAAGCAATGTTTGAGAAAATAAAAAATTTCGAAAAATGTTACATGTAAAGGAGGAATTTCCTGAAGACCTTCATTTCACATCCTTGGAAGACAGTTAAGTACCAGGGGACTCTAAAAAATGTGTTTTCGGTGAAATCTCTGCTACTATTTACATTATGTGCACATACGTCCTAGAGAAAGCATATATTTCATAATAAAACTTCTGAGAGGATTACTTATGTTTTGAATACATAAAAAGAGGCGAAGCATAAGGACATGTACTTTCCTGAGCTAGTCAAAAATAAAAAAATAAAATCTACAGAAAGAGTTACTGAAGGCAGTAGAAACGAAATAAAGAAAAGCAAAACTGATGTGCTCCATTCACATGACTTTCTCTACATCTCTATAACAAATTTGTTAATAAGTTTATTCTTCTTCTATTTAATGCTAAAACACTAGTAGAAACGGTCTGATTACTTAGTTATTTTATAAGTAGAAGGAAAATAAGGGAATACACCAGGATATACCGACAGTCAAATATTTTAAAATATGTTTGCATGGGATTGCTATCCGTTTCTTTGGGTGGACAATCCGTTGGTCCAAAGGAGAAAAGTTTAAGCATTTTAAAACTGAAATCAATAACAAGGAATATCTTGAAAACGCATGAAGATTTGCAATTCATACAGAACATCTTTGCAGATATATCTACTCCATTAACACATATTTGGAAACATCGAACATTGGCATGCCTTGAACCCTGAAAGCTGTCGATGAGCTTATGCAAGTAATTAATCAGAAATCCATGACAAGTGTTTTAGACCATGTGAAAAAGAAAATGAAGGCAGTGTTTGAAAAAGAAAGTGCGATTTACAATTATGCGTGAAATACGAAATATACTGCGAGGTACGGAATGTGGAAATAGTTGCTGATGGAGTATCTTACCTAATAGTCTATAATGCGTCCTATTTCCGTTTTGCTTCAATCACTTCTTGTGATGTGGAGCGAAGTTTTTAACGTTATAAAGCCTAATTCAAAATCTTCTCGGGCTAGAAGCCCGAGAAGATTTTGAATTAACACGTCGCCAGGAAAGCTTTAGTTCTTATTTTAGTTATAAAGCCTGTTTACGTGCCAATCGGAGACGATTCACATTTGAGTCACTAGGAATGTATGTTGAATTTTGAGAGAAAATGAGACGGATAATGATGCTAATGACTTCAGTAATTGAATGTGTGTAAATATTAAAATTGTTAGTTCCCGTAAATGAATGGTGGTTAAGTTTACCACCCACCCAACCTCAATCGCCTTCCACATCTTGTGAAGAAAACATATAGTCTACCATGCAACAACTGCCCCATTTTCCTTCTATTAGTACCACTATGTACACACTGCATTGTCAACACAGCACAACTACATACCATAGTGCGATAACTTCAATTCTGCCCCGCTATCGGTCCCCAAGTTGCTATCCCTAATCATCATCATCGTCAGCATCATCATCATCATCATCATCATTATCGCCATCCACACAAGGATTACGCTATTACTCTGTTCCGACCTCAAGGGAATTTATCTCTCCATCTAGTGGAGTTGACTTCAAACCCGGCGGAGGACGATGGACTTTTTCAGGCGTAAAAATCCTTAGCATGGCTTCCTACGGAAAGTAAAGCCGTTGGTCCCGTGTCGTAGATTTACCGCACATAAAAGAACCTCAAGCCTGATAGAGAGGCATCTGAGCAAAATTAAGCGGTCTTTCACGTCCAATTTAGAATGGGACGCTGAGAACCACAGTAGTTAAAGAGCGTCCATAAACAACACGCCATTTTCCATTTATTTACATCTAGTGGAGAGTGTGCCTCTTTTTCGGATACCAACTGATTATTAGTAAATTATTTTTGGAATCCGTTCTGGAGATATTCGTCTCATATATTCTTGGTTTTTCTTCATTTTATCGATTTTTACTTTCTCTAGCAGAATACAATACACAAATAGGTAGAGAAAGTATAGCATTCCACAAAAACTTTAAATATCGATATTTCTCCGGGGATACATGTTTTGAGAACCACCGAACTCGAAAAAAAGCTTTTCAGTACAGTTACGTATGTGTTTCTCTCTCTCTCTTTGTATGTGTCTATGTTGACAGAATAACTCACAAACGAAAAGTAGGTTAAATGCCGAACTTGTTATTTAAGTTTAATACGACACGAGGATTTTCAGGAGAATCTTCCCACCCAACATGATATGATGCATTTGTTGAACTTTTCGATTTTCTAGAAAGTAGCCTCAACGATTTTGGTTAAAATGCAGTATAATAAAGATATTTACATATATACATGGCAAATAAAATGTATATCCTGAATTCGTTGGAAATAGCCCCTAAAGTCCTCATCATTTTGACTGGCCTTTGCATAACTAGTTTACTACACAAAAAAATATAGTTATCTTTAGAACAGAGAATTTATGTCATATATATTTTTTGTAGAACTAACCATTTCCGAGGTATTCCCTGTTTTTTTGTTTCAATTTTAAAACAGGAAGTCCTAGTTAATTTCATATCTATTTTGTTTTAGACTTGAAAGGGAACTGAATTTCAAAGACAATTGCAAGTCAATAGTCTTTAAAGATTTAAATATTGCTTTTGCCTAGCGTATTCCCTTATGCCCCTTCTAGTGATAAGGAACTAAGCAATAAGAGCATTTCTGGATATTTTTACTTCCTTAGTATGATACAAATAAAAGAATAGTCTTTTATAAGAATAATTGCAGAACACATAGAGAAATTCTTGTGAATGGAACACATCTGATTTTTATTTTCATACATTACGCATAGATTAGATATTTTATCTTAAATGGAATGTGAGTAATTTATCTCGCATTTCTGTGTTTATTTTTTATCCAAGATATAGTAAACCTGCCAGTTATTTAGGAAATCTCATATAGAGACATTTGAAATAAAAGTACAGTAATTCTTGAGCCTACACTTCATCAGAATTAAATACAAAACCAATGTTTTGTTTTGCTCTTTTTGTTTTTTTTTTTGTTTTTTTTTTGTTTTTTGTTTTTTGCTTTAAGAACCGAGTTTTGGGAAAAAATGTTTTAGATTTAGTATTAATTTAAAGATGTTAAAATTTAATTCTTGTTTTCTTTTTAATCTCTAATTTTCATTTATATACTGAAATGCTAAATTTAATTTTAGAATGAGGCAAGAAGTTTTCATTCAAATGGTACAATATTCTAGAACAACTTCTCGAAGCACACTTCCCTTGTTAGTGTTTTAGCTGTTTTATATTTCGATGTTTTTAAATGAATTAATACAAGGTATTTGGAATAGGTGCCGTATTGCTGGGAAAGTCAATAACAGCCAGGTTTTAAAAGGTGTACAAATAACGGAAATTAATTTTTTGCATGTTTTAGTGGATTTAACTTTAGGAATAACATATTAATAAGCTACAAAATCTATGTACCTTAGAATTAAAACTGTATACAAATGTGAACGTAAATGACAACAAATCCTGTTGTTTTTTCTTCTTTTTCCTCTCTCCCTCTTTCCATTTTCCCAACATTTCCTTTGTTTTTCTATTTGAGGACCGTTTTGCTTCTAACACACACAGACACATACACAGTTACAAACATAGAAACGCCCACACCCAAGGCGGGACTCGAACCTACGATCCCCTGCGCCACGAAGCACCAGAGCGCGGACCGGCATGTTAACATTTATATTCCAACAAAACAGAGCTCTAATTGAAACTCGAGGTCAATAAAGACGCGCACATCCGCTGCATTCTTAGCTAAGTCAGCAGGTAGATGGAATGCCAGTCTGCGATGAATTTACTCTTTTGTGTGAGCAGAAGACTTAAACATTTCGAGATTCACTGGTCCCCAGGTTACATGCTGGCACCAAGCCTCGTCACTACAGGGGTTACATCAGTAGAATAGCAGGAGGTGAACACTGGGGCCTCTATGACAGATCTGTTACCCACATCTCTACATAATTCCCAATATTCACTCTATTATAAACAACAATTACCGAATATCAAAAAATAAGGCTGCAAAATAATATTGGTTATGATGTATTTACATCACACTTGATTCACATAAACGTCAAGGATAACCTCCAAATTATTAATCTTTATTCTGTGATAGAATAATATTAACGTTTCTTAGTTTTCATCTTGAGGGATGACTTGAATGGAACACAGTCATAAAGAAAACAACGGAATATGTAAATTATGTATTATTTAGTTGTTTTTTGTAGTGTGTAACATCCGCTTTTACTGCTTGTGGCACCGCAGGCGATGACACTGGTAACACATGGAATGAAGATGGAGCACCGGTGGAATGCAATGGCGGGAGAAACCGAGAAAATCCGCCCCTGCGCCGCTTCTCCACCATAGGTGAGAGGCGAGTGGTCTAACCACTCGGCCACGGTGCGGCCGTATATTTAGTTATGGTTTACTATCGTCCACTTTATAATAGTCTAAGTTTTGGGAATTTTCTGTAGGGAAATCATACATATGTATCTGGACTATTAAAACTTTGAAAAGAGCAGTTGGGTTTCTTATATCCCCCCTTATACTACAGCAGTGTAGGTGCAAGCCATAACCACAAGGGTTTGCCTCATTAATATGAACTAGATAACTCCATGGCACGACAGCTCACGGGGAACCTTGGCCTACCGCCCGGCCGCTGCGTCCCCCATCTCGCTCCACTACAGACGTCATGGATGGGGTGCAGTATTGCAGGGTGAGACGTGGTCAGTGCCTCGGGTCCCCCCGGCCGGGTAATGCGGTCCTCATGACCTGGAGCCGCTACTTCTCCATCAAGTAGCTCCTTAATTGGCCCCCCAGGGACCTTACGAGGCTGAGTGCACCCCGGGCCAGGTCTCCCAGCGGGGTAAAAATCCCCAAGCCGGTACTGGGGATCGAACCCAGGTCTCCCGCTTGGTAAGCAGCAACGCTACCACCGCGCTAAGGAGACGACCATGAACTAGATAAAGGAGTAAAATTTCGTGAGAATAGTTTGTAGAAGATATATGAATAAATAAACTAAAGTTAGTATAGAAACTCAGGTGAATGGAACAAATCAGACTTTTTACGCTCTCCACTTCGTGCATAGTGCATGTAGAGAAGGTGGTGTATGCTGCTCAAACATTTAAAACCTATATTTCACTAAAATATCGTTTTAAAATGCTCACACACCACATCACCCTTATATGTAAAAACATCGAGAAAATTTTGATTTTCTGAAAAATGGTTCTTAACGATTTCGATTAAAGTACCGTACATTAAAGCTAATTTTATGTCAAATAAAATATATGCCTTGAATATTATTTAAGTCCTCTTCATTCTAAAGTACTTTTATATAACTGGTTAACCACAAGAGATAGACAAAGTAATTGACTAAAAATTCAATTGTCGCTAAAACACAACTTCTGTCATGTACATTTTTATAGATTTAACCATTTGCGAGATATTTCTTCTTATTGGTCTCAGTTTTAAATACGTAAACTTTTCTCAAACAGGAAGATATTATCTGATTTCATTTGTTATATCTACTCCTGGCCATGCAAAGAGAATCGATTTTCAATGCCAATCGCATGCTGACAGCTATTAAAAGATTTGACTATTGCTTTAGCTTATAATATTCCCCTATTTTCCTTATTCCCTCAAGGAAACACGTAATAAGACCATTTCTGGTAATGTTTACCTCAATAAGCATCATTAGGTACATATATATTTTGTAGGTATAGTTTGTTTGCCTTACAGATAGATCCATATGAATGGTACAGATCAGATTTTTACTTTCTCTATACGTACTATATACATAGGGTATAGAGAAGGTATTGCATTCCATTCAACATTTTGATACCGAGATTTTACCGGAAATAGGGGTTTTATGGTCCTCTGTGTCCAAAAAAGCATTTTTAGAAAAAGGTTCTTATGTGTCCGTGAGTCTCTGATCACGATAGCTTAAGAACGAAAAGCCGGTAAGGTACCAAACTTGGTATTTTAGTTAAGTATCTTCCAGGGATGCGACACGAAGATTTTGAGAAGAGCCTCCCCACCTATACATGGAAAAAAGTTTTAAAATTTTGATTTTCTCAAAAATGGCTCTAATGAATTTGATTAAAATATCGTTTATTAAACACATTTATATGGCAAATAAAATGTATAGCTTGAATTTTCTGGGAATAGCATCTAAAGATCTCTTTATTCTGAATGAATTTTGTAAGCGATAGAAAAAAGCTTATTACATAAACCATGTAGATCAAGTTAAAACACACAATTTGTCATATGCGTTTTTTTCGTGGAATTGACCATTTCTGAGATATTCCTTGTTATTAGTTTCAATTATAAAGTACTTATACTTTTCTCAGACAGGAAGTGTCCGTTTTTCTATTGTTCTACTCCTGGCGAAGCAAAGAAACGATTTGCATTGACAATCGCAGAGCGACAGCTTTTAAAACATTTGACTATCACTGCATTCTTTTTGTTGCCTTCTATTTATAAGAAACTAAGTAATGAGAACATTCTGCTAATATTTATCTCGATTTGTATTGTGTAGAAAGTAGAATAATCTTTTGTAAGAAGTTGTAGAGTATGTAGAGCAGATAGGAATGTGAGTGTAACACATTAGATTTCTTTCTCTTTGCTAGTTCGGAAGCTGTTTACCGGTCTGGGGTCGCGCTTTGCTGTTTGCAAACTTTACTCTTGATGGAAAAACAATGGCTAGTAGTGGAATCGCTTAGCGAAGATTTTGTTTTCGCCGGTTCTTAGCGATTCAGGGTTGGGCCCTTGTCCATACTTGTCCCAAGTTGCCACCCTTGAGGATTAAAGCGAATTTGAAGAAGAGCAGAGTGGCTAGGGTTCGTCATGTGGGAAATGCTAGCCACGGCAACTCTACGGGATTACATTGATTTTTCTTCTTCTTTTCCCAGAGCACAATAGCGTTTAAACTACATTTCACCGCTCTCCTGGGATAAAGGATTGCAAATAATTTACATCTAATTGGTTCAAACGACTCACTGCTCAGGCCCGATATCGATTAATGCCTATCTCTTATCGATGCTGCTGATATGTTCCTATCGTGAACTCGTAGCTTGGAATCAATCCATAGCATAGTGTTTTTAGAATGGCTTGTAATACATGTAGTAGTACATGTCGTCCTCCGAGTTTCTGTATAGTGACACCCAAAATATCGATACATTTACAGGTAATATAGTTTTGGGTTATAGAGTACGTATTCATTTCCTGTGGAAATTTGAATTTCCTGCATTGAGTGTTGATAATCTAACCTACCTGCTCGTTTTCACTCTATATTTTATATCACATATCTGCACGAACTATGTTAAATCCTTTAAATTTGTAAAGAGTTAATGGACTATACTTTTTAATTTCTCTACACATACTATGTATTATGTTGTATTTTGTTTGTGCGTGTTTCTGTGCACAGCATAATTAAAAAATATACTTGGTATTTAATTTTGGTATCTTCCAAGGATACCACACGAAGATTTTCAAGAACATCCTCCCCACCTCCAACTATCCCTACATGACGAAAGTTTCAAAAATTTTGATTTTGTAAAAATATTTTCATCGATTTTTACTTTCTCTGCACGTACTATGTGCATAGTGTATAGAGAAAGTATTATATTGCACCCAAAAATTCTATACCGAAATTTCACAGGAAATACATGTTTAGGGCCCCTGAGTCCAAAAAAAGCATTTTTAGAAAAATGTCCGTGTGTGTGTCTGAACAGTATAGCTCAAAAACGTAAAGACCTTTAAGTACCAAATTTGCTATTTAAGTTTGGTATCATCCAAGGATATAACACGAACATTTTGAAGAAAATCCGCTCACTCCAAACTACCCTTTACGTGGAACTTTTTTCGAATATTTTGCTTTTCTCAAAAATGGATCCTACGATATTTATTAAAATATTTATTAAAATATCGTATATTAAACATGTTTACATGACATGCGTTCTGGGAATAGACTCTGAAGAGATATTTATTCTGGATGAATTTTGGGGAATTTTGCATAACTGGTGAACCGTAAGAGATGGACAAAAAATCACTTCACAAAAAATGTTGGGCTCGTTAAAATACACAATAATTTATGGTATATACATTATTTTCGTGGATTTGACCATTTTTCATATATTTCTTGTTATTGGTTTCACCTTTAAAATACATTTGCTTTTCTCATACGGGAATTTGTCAACTCCTGTCTACGCAAACAAAGGGACTTCAATCATATAGCAACCGGGTTTTGAAAGACACCTATTACTTTAACTTATAGTACTCTCTTATTTCCGATCTACTTACAAGGCAACAATTAATAAGACCCTTTCTGCTATTTTTTTTTCTCCATTTGCATTAAGTAAATAGAAAAATAAGCTTTTTAACAATAATTTATTGCAGAAATGTAGAAAAAGTCATGTGAATAGAAGACATCAGATTTTTAAATAAAGTGGGCAAACATAAGAATTTTAAATACACACTAAAGTGACACCCCCCAAATAAAAAACGGGTTGTGCAGGAAGTAAAAATCTTATGTGTTCCATTCACATGGCTTTCTCTACCTATTCTGTCACAAACTTTTCTTACAAATGCTTTATGCTAATAGAGGTAAATATCATTTATTTTCTTACAGGAAAGAAGGGAACAGACCTGGGTAAAACGATAGACACATTTTTTAAAGTTGGTGGCTATGTGATCACATCGAAATTCAGGTCTCTTTAAATGTTCAGGAACAAACACAAAAGAAAAAAATTACGAACTTCCATTTGAGAAAACAATAAGTATTGGAAGATTTAACCAAAAGTAGGAATATCTCAGAAATGTTACCACAAAAATGTATTTTACACATTTGTATTTATTAAACTCCTTAACAGTGTGAGTTGCCAAAACATGACAAAGTATAACAAAGATCAAATAATCGTTACACCCATTTTTTTAAAAATATAAATTTTCAAAAATGCTTCCATGTGAAGGGTAGTTTGTGGTGGGGGGATTTTCTTGAAAATCTTAATGTCGCATCCTTGGAAGATACGAAACTTTTTTCCAAAATGTTTTTTTTACGGAGGACCCAAAACATGTATTTCCGGTGAAATCATAATACATAATACGTGTAGAGAAAGTAAAATACAATAGATAATTCATAAATATCTGTGTCCATACAATGCGAAAACAATGTAATTTTATATGTTGTAGAATAGGAATGCACGTGGTAGCACTAACTCGTGATTCTAAAACAGAAAATGCTGATGTGTAACATTCACATGACTTTCTCTACATCTCTGCCACAAATTATTCTTAAAAAGCTTATACTTCTATTTACTTAATGCTAATCAGTAAACAATTAGCAGAAATAGTCTTATTACTTGCTTCCTTGTAAGTAGAAGCGAGTACCATAGGTTAAAGTGATAATCAAAAGCTGGCTGCTATGTCACTGAAGTTTCTTTGTTTGTATGGACAGCAGTTGACAAATTCCTGTAAGAAAAAAGTATAAGTTTTTCATAGCAGAAACCAAAAAATAAGGAATGTCTCATAAACGACGAACGACACGAAAAAAATGTTTATAACATAAATTGTGTGTTTTAACGAGCTCTACATTTTTTGTGGAGTAAGTTCTTATCCATCTCTTACGGTTTAGCAGTTATTCAACATTCAGTAAAATTCATCCAGAATAAACTACTCTTCAGAGGCTATTCCCAGAATACATTTTATTTGTCAGGTAAATATCTTTAATACACGAAATTTTAATCAAAATCGTTAGAGCCATTTTTGAGAAAATCACCATTTTCGAAAAAAGTTCCATGTAAAGGGTAGTTGGAGGTGGGGGGATTTTTCTCAAAATCTTCGTGTCGCATCCCTGGAAGCCACTAAACTTAAATACCAAGTTTTGTATTTTATCTACTTTTCGTTTTTGAGTTATCGTGTTCAGAGACACACGGATACACAACACACACACCGACCTTTTTCCGAAAATGCTTTTTTTGAGATAAAGGGGACCCTAAAACATAATTTTCCGGTGAAATCAAGGCATCGAATTTTTGGGTGGAGTGCAATACTTTCTCTGTACACTATGTACATAGTGCGTATAGAGAAAGTAAAAATAAGTCAAATTCACTGTTTGATTAAACAAACGCAACATTTGAAAAAAGAACATTGACTAAATGGATTATTCCGCATTGTGGATTGAGCAACAATGATAAAGCTGACATGTTAGCAAAAATGAAACCAAAATTCAGATTAAAGTACAACTAATAGTAGCCTTAAAATCTGATAAACGTACACTAAGAAAAAATCAATAATTATTATAACTCTAAGACAAGTACAAATATATTTATTTACAATGGAGAAGGATTCATATATAGCTTAAAACTAACCAGAAATATTTCGAAACACAGGCGTCACTATGTTAAGGCTTGCGATTGGACAAATCTGTTTCAGCAAACTCCAAATTGTCTCTCATGCATTAACGAAGAAGAAATTACCATGGATTATACATTATTTATTATTCTGTGGTCTACTTAAACCGTATTCAGACTTGACCTAAAATATTAGGAAGCAAAAAGGAGAATGACTTTGATGCTAAACCCTGAGCATTAGATAAGATAAACACGCATAAAATTTGGATATATTTGTTACTTTCCCTACTGTACTAAGTACACAGTGTATAGAGAAGGTATTGTATTGCAACCAAAAATTCAATACCGAGATTTCACGAGAAATATATGTTTTGAGACCCCCTGAATCCAAAAAGAAAGATATGTGTGTGTGTGTGTGTCTGTGGGCAGCATAGCTCAAAAACGAAAATACAGTTAAATAACTAACTTGGTATTTACGTTCGGTATTTTCCAGGGATGCGACACAAAGAGTTTTAAGAAAATTCCCTCACTCGCAGTTACCCTTTACATGGAAAAAAAAAAAATGAAAATTTTAAGTTTCTCAAAAATGGCTCTAACGATTTTGATTAAAATCTCTTGCATTTAAAATATTTACATGACACATAAAATGTATACTTTCAATTTTCTGGGAATAACCTCTGAAGATATGTTTCTTCTGGGTGAGTTTTTGTGGAATTTTGCATAACTGGTAAACCGTAAGAGATAGGCAAAACATTGCTTAACAAAAAATATGGATCTCGTTAAAACACACAATTTCTCTTATTGGAGTTGACAGTTTTGGATATATTCCTGCTCATTAGTTTCAGCTTTAGAATACCTACTTATACTTTTCTCATACGGGAATTTGTCAACTCCTCTCCATACAAACAAAGGAACTTCAATCACATAGCAACTAGCTTTTAAAAGATTTGACTATCGATTTAGATTATGGTACTCCGTTATTTCCCTTCTACTTACAAGGAAGCAAATAACAAGGCCCTTTTTGGTAATTCTTACTCATTTAGCATTAAGTGAATAGAATAATAAGCTTGTTAACAATAAATTATCATAGAGATGTAGAGAAAGCCATGTGAATGGAACATGTCAGAATTTTTTTTTGTAGGCATGGAATGAAATCCTATGTGATAATTATTCTTGACATCAAAAACTTCTTTGTGGTTTTACTTCCTGTTTACTTTCTCTATACGTCTTATTTATTATAAAAATACGAATGTAGGAAAGGTATTGTATGCCACCCAAAATTCGACATCAAGGTTTTCACGGAAATACATGTTTTGAAGTCCTCTGATTCCATAAAAGGTATTTTTAGAAAAAGGTCCATGCATGTGTGTGTATTCATGTGTCCATAAACCCAACTCAAATATAAAGGAGGTTAACACCAAGCTTGATATTTATGTAAAGCTATTTCCAAGCAAGCGACATGAATATTTTCAAGATGAATGCCCCACCCCAAAGTGCCCTTTACTTGAAAAAGTTTTAGAAATGTTTAACTCCTCTCAGAAATGACTCATTCGATTTATTAAAATACTGTATGTTATAGCAAATTTCATGACAAATAAAATGTATATTTTTACTTTTCCGAGAAGTTCTGCTCATTCTAAAAGATTGTTACATAATGACAAACTGTAAGAGATAGACAGAAAGTTATTACATTCAATATATAGATATCATTAAAATAAATACTTTACGTCATATACATTTTTTGTACAGTTAACGATTTCTGAGATAATCACTTTTATTGGTTTCAATTTTAAACTACTTAAACTTTTCTCAAACAGGAATCCTTCTTTCGTTTGATATTCATTTTGTTTATTCTGTGTCATACAAAGAAAATGATTTTCAATTGTTTCACAAAAACCATCAGCTTTTAAAGGATATGACTATCGTTTTAGCCTTGTATATTATTCCCTTATATCCCTTTACCTACAAGGAAGAAGTAATTGGACAACTCCTGCTAATGATAAACTTGATTAGCATGATATAGCTAAAATAATAATCTTTTGTAAGAATAGTTTGTTTGCAGAACAGGTAGAGAAAGGCATGTATGGAACACATCATTTTTTTTTTAATATTTTCGTAGGATTTAATTCATGCTGTAGCTAAATTTGAGCTGTAGTTTATTACTTTATTTGATTGACAAACAGGTATAGACAATCAATTGCCGTTTTGCAAGCAAAGTTAATTTTGATGGCCTTGCTACTGGAAGCACTATGTGCAACATCATTTTATTTTTCTGTAAGTGGTTGGTACAGTTCGGAGGACATTCCACACTGCAGACACTAGGCCGGCAAGTAGTAAAACATTTAAGAGGCAACCGTCAGGCGCCCAACGAAATTTCTCCCAGAAAATGGGCAATGCATTTTATGGGAATATTCGGGAAAGGTGAAAGGGAAGGAATTTTTATAAAGGAAGTGCAAATTTTGGGAAATCTTGAGATCCCAATACTGGACGAGGAAATATCAGCACGAGAAATAGCACAGGCGCTGAGGAGTCTGAAGGGAGGCAAAGCTCCAGGGTTGGATGGGCTGCCCCCGGAAGTTTTTAAAGCCGCAGCCAATGTTAATGAGTTTGGTAGGAGTATGCTCCAGTTATGTAACAGATTGTTTATTGAGGGGAATTACCCTACCTGTTGGGGAAAGGGCATTATTCATCCCATTTATAAAGGGAAGGGAACTATTGGAAATCCGGATAACTATAGGGGGGTTACTCTTTTGCCAATTATGGAGAAAATTTATTCTAGAGTGTTATATAACCGGATAAAGGACTGGGAATCTAAATTTGGCAAACTTTCAAAATTTCAAATGGGTTTCAGAGAAGGACACAGTACCATAGATGCCGCTTTTATATTAGACACTTTAAGGACGAAGCAACTGTTAATTAAGCGGGGAAAGCTTCATTGTGCTTTTGTGGACTTTAAGAAGGCATTTGACTCTATCAATCGAAATGCATTATGGTACAAACTAGGCAGAAAGGGGTTATCAAGTAAAATGGTTAGAGCATTGCAGGCAATGTATCAAAATGTCGAATTCTGTGTGAAGTACGACAGAAACAGAGTGTCCGAGAGCTGCCGAAGCTATAGGGGAGTGATGCAGGGTTGTATTTTATCTCCCTTGCTATTTAATCTCTTTGTGGATGATATTACTGATACAATGATAGCAGAGAATATTCAAGCGCCAGTAGTAGCGGATTTGCAGATCCCAACACTTTTATACGTAGACGATTTAGTATTGTGCTCTACGACAGTAAACGGATTGCAACGAGGATTGGACAAACTTAAGAACTATTGCAGTGAATGGCTACTTACAGTTAATGTGAATAAGACTAAGGCAATGACTTTCAAAAAGGGTTGTGTTTATAGCAGACAGATACTGGACAATGTTAAATGTTAAATCTTTTGTGTACTTAGGACTCACATTCACAATGAACGGAAAATGGACAAAACACATTGACATTACTAAACACAAGGCAAGGGTGAAAGTGACGGAAGCTCTCCGGATACGCTACAGAATACCGAATATATCCATAACCTTAATGGAAACTGTATACGGAGCGACAGTTAGATCCACAATGACATACGGAGGAGAAATTTGGGGGTAGGAACAAACAGGGAATCTGGATCAAGTGAGGATCCAATTGTTTAAAGGAATTCTGGGTGTAGGGAGGGGTACGGCAAACTGCGGAATAATGAGGGAATTTGGGGCACATAGGGAAACGATAGAGGGCAAAATCAGAGCAGTTAAATATTGGCTGAGAATCGTTCACGGAAACCAATCTCTAATTAGGGCAGTCTGCTACCGTGAACAGTTGCGAATGGAAGGTAATTCGACGTGGGCATCAAAATTAAAGAAAGGGTTGGAAACCATTGGGATGGGAGACATTTGGATGGCGGGGCAGGAAAACAGGCGAAGTATTTGGAGAAAAATTAAGAACCGCCTCTGTGATATTGACAGACAGCAAATAATTGCTCAATGCACAGAGAAGGTGTCATTAGAAGTACAGTCTGGGCTGAAATCGGAGTGGGGTATGGAGCAATATATCAAAACAGGTACCAAACTCATTAGAGAGGGGCTCGCGTGGATTAGACTAGGAGCATGGAGGAGCACGAACATTTCTGACGAGATGGTACGAGAATCTGTCCCATTTGCGAGGACTCACATCTTGGCAAGGAGGAATGGCGGGAAAAATATTTGCCGCGATTTTTTACCACTGCGAATGTAGGGCTAGAAGCATGTTGGACGCTACTGGCAGGCACGGAAAACATGGACGGGCTAGGTAAATTTATACTTAAGGCAAGACAGCTGAGATCTGAGGAGGCTGCCAATAGAGGAGGGGGGGATAAGATCAACTAAACAAAAGTGACTACATTGTTCTGCATACATATATATTATGTCATACTTAGGTCACTGTTGTGCTATGGTTTTATATATGTTGTATATATTATGTGTATATATGTCTTTTAAGTGTAATTTTCTATTATAAGAGGGTGCATTTATGAAGGTGTACTCTGTGCTGTAAATTTAAATTGCTATATTTGAATATTTTTGTATTTTTATTTTCGGGTTTACTCTTAATTCTTTATTGATGTTTATTAATGCTTTGGACTGTGTATTTCCTTTGTCTTTTTATTTTCGTGTTTACTCTTTTAATTCTTTGTTGTTGCTGTTGTTGTTGTTTTAATTTTGCTTGTAATGTGTATTACAAAAGCACGTACGGTATGTGGATCCGTGCGATTGTTGAAATTCTATGTATGGTATTGCTATGTCAATAAATACACTTATTCGTTCATTCACTAGGCACTTATTGTGCGTTAGACTTCAGAAGGATAGGATGATATGAGAGTATTCAACGGGCGGCGTAGCCGATCGGGGGTCTGATTAACACCCGCAAGTCCTATAGACCAGTGGTATTCAACCTTTTTTGTCCGTGTACCCCCACTGACCATTTTCCATTCCAACCTGTACCCCTAGGCCTAGCCCTAATTTAAATTATACATAACCATATCTAAAACACATAACATTTACAAGTTATTAAATATTACAAAAAGAAGGATTATGCTATAGGTGTATAAAATAATTACCGGAACTATGTAAATACGTTGCAGATTGCACATAGACTCAACATTGTATGAAGTTATATATGTTTCTGACCTACTAATGAGATGATTGAGCTTCTTTTCTGAACACCAGATTCTCTATTCGTGGCTGAATCTTCGCTAGTGCGAGTATCAATGGGAATTATGGATTCAAGCAATTTCTGTTTCGGGTTTTTTTTTTTATTGCTTCATTTGTATAGCCCCCTTTAACATCAATGGTCATATTGGGGGCTTCCACTTGTGAAACTGTAGGTTTAGAACATTAGGTTAAACTTTATATTACTAAACACACGCACATTCACTTACACATTCAAACTTCCAGACTCTATGGGGGATAGGGAATAATTCCGGTTAAAGAAAAATTCCCCGGCTCAGCCGGGAATCGAACCCGGGACTTCCGGATGAGAAGTCAGCTCGCTGACCACTCGACCACGGAGGAAGTCTATGTTTCGTTTTGATTGTTGTTAATGCAGAGAAGCTCTGCTCACACAGATAAATTGAGGGGAATGGAAGAAGGAAGTTCAGTATACGCTTAGCGTAACACCAGAAATCACAAATTGACATGTTTTCGAATTTTATTTTCAGTGAACTGTAAACGGACATTTCCAAAATTCTTTCTTGTGATTTTACGGGAAGATCAGAGAAATGATGGCGGTGGTGTAATCTATTGTTGTGTAATATCGTCTTTCTCAATTTCTGGAAAGTATTTTTAAAGCTGTAACCGGAGATTTTGTAAGTGGAATTTGATTATTTCCGAAAGTTCATCGGCAATACTGACCTCATTTTGTCCACTATGTTTCAAAAGAGTTGAAAAAAAAAACTTAAATATTCCCCTTATTAACGCAATCTATCCAAAATAAAAGTTTCTTATAAAATACCTTTATTTTCTTATGAGCTTTAAAAATGTTTCTGTCAAAACCTTGGAGTTGAAGATCAAGCTCGTTAAATTTGTTGAATATATACGTCAGATAAGCAAATC
Organism: Hymenopus coronatus; assembly: GCA_030762935.1. Classification (NCBI taxonomy): domain Eukaryota; kingdom Metazoa; phylum Arthropoda; class Insecta; order Mantodea; family Hymenopodidae; genus Hymenopus; species Hymenopus coronatus. Next base: position 120,198,554 of record CM060881.1, on the reverse strand, counting down.
TACTCTTCATCTTCAAAATGCTTCATAAGATCCGATTTAAGTGTTGTAAGGAAACATTTCACCCCATTTTTCAGTTCCAAAAGGCGAGTCAATACGTGTCGTCGTATTAACCAGCGCCCCTCGGTGTGCAAAAACAATTGAGTGTATAGCTCCCATCTCCGCATACATTTTTGAACAGCCGGGAGTTCAGTGCACGTGATTTTATTAAATTGACTACTTTTATAACAATGTTCAACGTTTTATGTAAATCAGGAGCTATTTTTTCGCTACCAAATTTTCTCTCTGAATAATGCATGTTGTAATTATTTTATGTTTAATTTCGGGAATACGAGCAATAAGACCGCTTTTTACCTGTCAGTGCAGCAGCACCATCTGTGGACAAACCTACACACCAGACGCATGACAAAATTAATTTTAATGTTATTAAATTCTTAAGAATTTTAAAAACAACCTGCCCCCTTGTATGTTCTGGAAATTGCTTACATCCTATACTTTCATAAAAATTAGCACCCTTTTTATGTCATAATACCGAACATATATAAATAGCTCAGATGCATCAGATACACCTATCGATTCATCGATTTGAATGTCAAATCGTTTGTCTATTTGAATATCTTCTACTATTTGGTCAACAATATCTTGTGCCATATCATGGATTCTACGCTCTACACTTGTGTCAGAATTCGGAACTGTTTTGATTACTTTAGCGGAATCTTTGTGTAACATTTTATCTGATGTGTTCCATTCACATGACTTTCTCTACATCTCTGCAACAAATTATTCTATTTACTTCATCTAATCGAGAAAAAATTAGCATAAACGGTCTTATTACTTGCTTCCTTGTTAGTGGAAGCGAAATAAGGGAGTACCATAGGTTAAAATGATAGTCAAAAGCTGGTTGCTATGTAACTGATGTTCCTTTGTCTATATGGACGCGAGTTCACAAAGTCCGATATGAGTAAAGTATGTTTTTTATAGCTGAAACCAAAAACAAGGAATATCTCAAAAACAAGCAACTCACGAAAAAAATTGTATATAACATATGTTGTGTGTTTTAAGGTGCTCTACATTTGTTTTGTGGTAAGTTTTTGTCCAAGTCTTACGGTTTAGCAGTTATGCAAAATTCCGTAAAATTGACCCAGAATAAAGCAGTTTTCAGAAACGATTCCCAGAAAATTCAAAATATACATTTTATTTGTCAGGTAAATATATTTAATATACGATATTTTAATCAAAATCGTTAGAGCCATTTTTAGAAAATCAAAATTTTCGAAAAAAGTTCCACGTAAAGGGTTGTTTGGGGTGGGGGAATTTTCTCAAAATCTTTGTGTCGCATTCCTGGAAGATACTAAACTTAAATACTAAGTTTGGTATTTTACCGACTTTTCGTTTTTGAGTTATCGTGTCACAGACACACGGACACACGGACCTTTTTCTGAAAATACTTTTTTTGGATACAGGGGACCCTAAAAGATATATTTCCGGTGAAATCCCGGCATCGAATTTTTTTTGTGGAGTGGAATACCTTCTCTGTACACTATTTACATTGTACGTATAGAGAAAATAAAAAATTCGACTGACTTGTCTTTACATTCGCAGTGATTGATTACCAAATGTCTGTGAAGTAGAGATGGTTTCATAGAATCACACATATTTAATGTAAGATTCACTGTAAAAGCTGTATTTGACATTTCTCGGTGTTTTCAACTTGCTCGTAGATGGTTCCATTTCAATACTAATTTCACTAACGTGCCTTGGTGGAACAAGTGTTGTCGCACTTTTCAACATTATCGACACTATCACTTGTTTCACCGAGTTTACTTTTTCCTCTTTTTTTTTTTTTTTCTTTTTTTAAAAAACAGTACCGGAGTCTGATCAGGACTCCGGCGCTGTATCCCCATTTACATTTCCCCCCGTAGGTTTTACAGTTTATTACTGGTTTTACTGTTTTTACTGTTCCTTTTACAAACATAGACACATTGCACAAACATATAACACCCATGCCCAAGGCGGGACTCGAACCCACAATCCCCTGCCCACGAAGCACCAAAGCGAGACGCTTTAGCGAGCGCGGCCATGGGGACCGGCTTCTCTTGTAACGAACTTATCCGTCCTACAACAAAACTTAAAATAGTGGACCATCACAATAGAGGCTTGTCAGGACTCCGGCGCTGTATTCCTTTTTCTTCATTTTTTCCAGTTTCCATAGTAGACCTTATTATTCTTAACATTTTCCTTTTACATACACATACATAGACACATTTACAAACACAGAAACACTCATGCCCAAAGCGGGACTCGAACCCACGATCCTGTGCACCACGAAGCACCAAAGCGAGACACTTTAGAGAGCGCGGCCACCTGGATCGGCATAGCTAACACGAATGCGAAACTTTGAATAAAGAAAACGAACCTACACCTAACAGTCGCGAAAATACTACTGAACTGTCGGTAGATTAACAGTTACCTAACATACATTCTCAGACAGTGTTGTTGTTGTTGTTGTTTGAAACAAACAAAATAAATTATTAACGTGCGCAGCTGTACGTTATCATTGTTGGGTATACCGGTACGGCAGATCAAATCTCTCTGGTTGAAATATTTTTCATTTTTTTGTGATCATTCAGGAAACATATTATATGTACCCCTAATATGCCTGCTATAGACGACTCCATCACCACCTTACCACTGAGAGTTGTATTTTCATAAGGTAACAGCTACTTTAACAGCTATTTTCATAAATAATTATAGTAATTGCTGTTTCTGCTATTTTGTAATAATTTAATTATCAAGTTCGTAGTAGATACTACTTAGCTAATTACCAAGAGGTCTGTTCATATTCGTGTTATAAATGTGCGCTTTCTTTCGAATGGTGTAAGATACAAATAATTATTAAGATTAATGTTTATCTACCGTTATAAATGCAAAGTTTTTCATTACAAATTAATTCTCATATAGGTTGCATTACAATGGCATTGACTAAGTTAAGGAGCTCGTTTTACTATGTTAATCATAGATGGCCATGCAGGCAATCATGATTACTGATCAATCTTCTCCTCCCATGACGTCAGTGATACCTCCTCCCTCGATAGCCAGTATGCGCGGGTTAGTGACGGATTGTCTGTCGTACGTGCCATTCACAACTGTCAAATAATCCATATGAGGATTTCTTGTATTATTCAGAATTCAGGTGGCTAAGAAGAGGTAAAGCGCCACGATGTTTTTTTGATCTGAAAAACACAAATAAACAAATGTCATTATTGGCTTTACTGTTGCTTATATAGTTTTTACTTTCTCTAGCAGGTATGTACAATGTAAATAGTACAGATAAAGTATTTTATATTACAACAAAAAAATCGATACCATGATTTCACCGGAAATGCACGATTTGAGGATCTGTGAATCCTCCCCCAAAAATAGAAAAAAAGATCGTGTGTGTGTATGGACAGAATAATTAAAAAAAACGAACAATCGGTTAGATACCACTTGATATTTAAGTCCCATACCTTTAAGGATGCAACACGAAGATTTTCAGGAAAATCTCTCCACCCCATCTCAAATTTTCGATTTTCTAAAAAAATAGCTATAACGATTTTGATTAAAATTACGTGTATTAAAGATATTTATATGCAAATAAAATGTACATCCTGCATTTCTTGGGAATAGCCCCCAAATGTCACTCTAAACGAGTTTTACACAACTAGTAAAGCCTAAGAGACAAAAAAACATATTTCGCAATAAAAAATATATAGATCTCGTTAAAACACAATAATTCGTGTCATATAACTTTACTTTGTAGAGCTATTTCCGAGATATTCCCTGCTGTTGTTTCAGTTTGAAAAGTCTCAACGGTTCTTCCATAAAATTCTGTTCAGCGTATCATGCCACTCATCACTTTCTATATCACATATGTGCAATGTACATAATAGAGAAGTTGTTTTATTTCACCCAAAAATTCTATGCTGAGATTTCACCGTAAATACATGTTTTGAGGCCCCTGAATCCAAAAAGAGCATTTTTGGAAACAGGATCTATGTGTGTGTATCTGGATAGCATAACTCGAAAACGAAATGTCGGTTTAATTCCAAACTGGGTATTTAAGTTAAGCATTTTCTAAGGATGTGACTCGAAGATTTTCAGGAAAAGCTCCCTCCCCCCCAACTACCCTTTACATAAAAGACTTTTTCGATAATTTTGGCTTTCTCAAAAATGGCTGTAATGATTTTGCTTAAGATATTTTTATGATAAACGAAATGTATATCTTGGCTATTCTGAAGTCCTGTTTGTTATGGATGAAATTCTGCAAAATTCATCCTGAATAAAGATCTTCAATTTCCCAGGAAATTCAAGATAAATATTTTGTTTGGTATGTACATATCTTTAATATATGGAATTTTAATCAAATAGAGCCATTTTTTAAAAAAATCAAAATTTTCAAAAAAAATTCTATGTAAAGGGTATTTTATGGTGGGGGATTTTCTTGAAAGTCTTTCTTGAAAGATACTAAATCTAAATACCAAGTTTGGTATTTCACGGTATTTTCGTTTTTGAGATATGCTTTCAACACACACACACGGACCTTTTTCTATAAGTACAATCGCAACTGTCAAAACCACCTTCCCCAATGTGCCAATCTTGGGAACTCTTGAAGAACGATTCATTGGTTGTACGGATGTAGTGTAGAATGTAGATAGAAAAGCTAATGCACTTTTGCTGCGTGCTTTAAATATTTCGAATGATTAAATTAAAGTATCTGCTCTATTTTTCTTTCACTGGCACTTTTTTCTTTTATTTTTTTAAACATAAAATTTCAAATCCATATCTAGTCCATATATATCATACTATGCCACTGCTTTCTCTTACCACTAACCTCCCCCTTAGTATTGCAGGCAGCCTTGTTGAGTATGAAACTATTATTATGCTCGTACGAAAAATATAAGTAATAATGTAAGAGAAATTATAATAGAAAGTTATTTTTCCTCTCTTGAACTTACCATAGGTATATATTAACCTATGAACGGTTCACTTTAAATAGAAGCTGATGCACATCGCTACAGCATTGAACGCATTTTCGCGCACTTAGAAGTAATGCAGTGCACAGTAGGTGTTTGAGTGCGAGCAATAGCAAGGTAACTCGCTCTGCTTTCAACCAAGCATTGGTGAGGCCTACAATATGCTGATAAGACCCCTGAAGAATTATTAAAATTAGACGTGCACAAGTCCATGAACAATGTAACTCAAAAACGAAAAAATTGGACAAATGGCAAACTGGGTAACTAAGTTCGGCATTGTTCCAATGGACCCTAATGATAAAACCATTTTGTGAAAACGCCCAACTTAAAGAGAAAGCCCAAGGCGGGGATCTATGCATGGGTAAAGGTAGGATTAAGGTGTACCTTTAAATTAAAAGAATTCAGTCCAATTTTACCCGTTTTCTTAAAAATATACACCGTTAATAAATAAAACAGAGATACATTAAGAAACGGCTCGTCTGGCCATAACTAAAAAAAATCTATAAGGCTACTTCAAACCGGTCAAAATAATTTACCATAATGTGGGAGCGAGACTGTTTTGCCAAGTTAAATCCAGAATGGTACACAGCTAAATATGTTAAATTTAGACAAACTGAAATCTCGCTCCGCAATGATGTAGCACGGCGCGAGTGGCCTAGAAGAAATGCACGCTCCTGGCGCTGTATAAAGACAACCCCGATGAGTGGTGAAAAACCAACTGATCGGCTCTCGTAGCACAGCGACCAGCCCAGATCCTCCCTCCAGTAGGGGAGCTCGTGACGTGTCCAGGCATGTGCAGAGAAGTCTAGATCCGCTGGGTAACACTCCAGTGTTGGAGGAGGCGCTGTAGAGGAATAATGATGAACAACCAAGTCCAGCAGATCCGTCGTGTAACAGAGACGTTACAGCATGTACATGACTACTTCATCGTGTAGTAATTTCAGATGACAATTGGTAATATAAGTATCAGGCGTGTGTATTCCAAACTGAGAAGCCGTATCGAAAACATATTCGATTGTCAGTAAAAAGTGACAGGCGATGTGTCACGGGCTCACAGAGGAAAATTAGACAAAATTGGAGGACGAATTGAGCATTTTTCTCAGAAATATTTGCATAGGCTTCCGCAAGAAACCGTAATTTCAAAGAACTCAATTTGGGAAGCTAGAACTCTTAAGGGATACTGGGACTGAGTTTCTAGGTGAATTAGTAACATTTTCCATTTTTTAACTATATAATTATTCTTTAGACTCCAATGAAGCATTCCTTTCACATATTTTTCACGATCTGCCATTTTTAAATACTCGGCAACATATTTTAATAATTAAAATACTACCTTTTACCATGCTTCTCTTTTCTGTATACGTTATTTTATTATTCTGTTTTAAAATTTTCCACATAAGAGTTGCTCGTTACATTTCAGTTACATTACAGTCTGATTTGTACCCAGCATTTTATATATATATATATATATATATATATATATATATATATATATATATAACCTCAAATTAGTATACTGCATCTTATAAGGATGCGAGATGAAGATTTTTAAGAACATTCCCAAACTACCTATCCTGGAGCGTTTTTGGAACAATTTTGAGTTTCTCTAAAGTTACCCTAACGATTTTATTAAAACATAACACCTACATTTTTTGAAAAATAAAAAAAATGTATATGTGCATTTTTTGTTTTATTGCTTTTTTTGGAATATGCTCTGAAGTTCTCATTGTAATGAATTACTTTTGCGTAACTGGTAAATCATAAGAGATAGACAAAACTTAACTATTCACAAGATGTAGATGTTACAAGATAACATTTATATTAAATATATTTTTTCTGGAGTTAACCATTCCCGGGTTGACCCTTGTTATTGGTTTCGATTTTAGAATATATACTTTTCTCAAATGGGAAGTCGTTATTCGTGTTTCTTCCTTTTGGTCAAGAAAATAGTACGGGATATCAAGCCACCATATACCAACCAGCCCTTAAAAAGTTTGAGTGTTACGTAAGGTTAGAGTATTCCTCTATTCCCATTGCATCTTCAAGGAAATGTGTAACAAATGTATTTTTGCATATATTTGTTACAATTATCTGCATTGTGATAAGATTTTTTTTAATTATAGCGTATTGAGGAATTGGTAGAGAAAGTCATGGGAATGTAAGACAATCAGCTATATTTTTGTTGACAATTTAAATTAATTACGTATTTATTTAATGTTTGGGCTATTGAAGGCATCTGTTCAATACTATGTATAAATACTTTTTACATTAAAAATGTCCTAATTATATTAGTAGTACGTGATTTTATTTCAAAATCCTTTCCGTCCCTTAAAAAGATATGTATAGCAAGTATAAAAAAGTTATTACAGGGAAAGAAAACCTTAGAGGGCGCTAAACCTGCGTTTAAAGATTTTAGTTTAAGGGAATGAAGTTTTATTAAAATTGGCTCATAGCGGTTTTTACTAGACGAGTTTATATACAATGTGTTATTTGGGAGATAACTCTTTTATGACCTCGGAAGTATAAGATTATGGCGAGCCAAACAAATGCACTACTTAAATTGCTTTCTGGAGGTCATAATACTGTCTGAAAAATGAAACTTAGTAAAACATTTCTTAAAGTTGCAGCTTGTTATTGCAAAAGGAAGAGAGAAATTTAAATTTTAAATTAGTAAATGGATTTTCATGGAGCTTCAATAACGAACATTTTGATAATGGAAGATCGCAGTCACGCACGCTAAAAATAAAGTACAGTGGTACTGCAGTAAAGAGGTTTGGGTGGGGGGCAGACTGGCGGGGTGAATCACTGGCTGCCCGGCGCCGGCACCAGACATTCCGTCGCCACCTAACGGGCCCTAGCGACGCGACCAGGTTCAAAGTTTTCATTCAAAACAGTTGAGGCGCCCCCTTTTCGCTTTCTCTGCATGTAATGCATTCATTACATACCTGCATTTCAAGCAATAACTAATATAAGCAATCACATTAATAATAAGATATAAAGTGAGTTTGGGCAATGAATTTGCAAAACTGTTTCAACTTTTTTACTTTCTCTACTTAGTACAGAGGCAAATTCCCGCATGTGAAAAGTTTAAGTGTTTTAAAACTGAAACCAGTAAAAGTAATATCTCGAAAATGGTCTACTCCACGAAAAAAATGTATATTACATTAATTGTGTTTTTCAACGAGATCCACATTTTTTGTGTAGTAAGTTTTTGTCTATTACTTACGGTTTACTAACTATGCAAAATCCAGCAAAATTCACCTAGAATAAAAAGGCATTTAGAGGATATTCCCAGAAAATTCAAGATTTACGTTTTGTTTGTCATGTAAATATCTTTAATGTATAGTATTTTAATCAAAATCGTTAGCCATTTTTAAGAAAACCAAAACTTTCGTAATTTTTTCTATATAAAGCTTAATTTGGGGTGGGGTGATTTTCCTCAAAAATCTTCGTGTCGCATCCTTGGAAGATACTAAACTTATATACCAAATGTGGTATTTTACCGACTCTTCGTTTTTGACACATTGGCACACGCACACACACACACACGCGCGGACCTTTTTCTAGAAATACTTTTTTTTTATTCAGGTGACCTTAAAACGTCTATTTCCGGTGAAATCTCGGTATCGAATTTTTGGGTGGAATGGAATAACTTCTCTATACGTTATGTACATAGAACGTGTGGGTAAAGTAAAAAGTCGTATGTGTTTTAATATAATTAAGAAAACAAAAGTCGGTTAAATGCAAACATGATAATTAAGTTAGCATCTTCCAAGGATGCACTACGAAGATTTTTTAAGAAAATCCCTCACTTCAAGCTACCCTTTATACAGATAAGTTTTCCAAATTTTGTATTTCTTAGAAATGGTTCTAAATATCTTCATTCAAATATTATATATTAATGCTACTCACATGACTAATAATCTATACATTTTGAATTTTCTGGGAGTCACCTCTGATGCGTTCTTCATTATGGATGACCTCGCCATAAATGGAAAACCATAAGAGATAGACAAAGACAAACTGTACTCTACAAAATATGTAGCACTCGTTAAAACTCACATAACTGTACAGTATGACAGGGTACAGCATATGTATGCATGTATTTCTTTTTACTTTCTCTACACGTACCATGTACATAGTGTATAGAGAAGGTATTGCATTCCACCCAAAAATTCGATACCGAGATTTCACCGGAAATACATGTTTTGGGCCTCCCTGAATCCAAAAAAATCGTTTTTACAAAAAGATCCGTGTGTGTATATGTCTGTGTGTCTATGGACAGCATAGCTAAAAAACGAGCTGGTATTTAAGTTTGGTTTCTTCCAAGGATGCGATACGAAGATTTTCAAGAAAATCCCTCTATCCCCAACTACCCTTTACATGGAATTTTTATCGAAAAATTTGATTTTCTTAAAAATAGCTCTAACGAGTTTAATTAAAATGTATATCTTGAATTTTCTGGGAATATCCTCTGAAGTCTACTTTACTCTGGGCGAATTTTATGGAATTTTGCATAACTGCTAAACCGTAAGAGATGGAAAAAAAGCAAAAAATGTAGAGCACGTTAAAACACACAATTTATGTATTATAATTTTTTTTCGTGTAGTTGATCGTTTTTGAGATATTCCTTGCTATTGGTTTGAGCTTTGAAAAAATTAACTTTTCTTATACAAGAATTTGTCAACTGCTGTCCATACAAACAAAGGAACTTCAGTCACATAGCAACCAGCTTTTGACTATCACTTTAACCTATGGTACTCCCTTATTTCGCTTCTACTTACAAGAAGCAAGTAATAAGAATATTTCTGCTAATTTTTTCTTGATTATCATTAAGTAAATAGAAGCACAAGCTTTCTAACAATAATTTGTTGCAGAGATATAGAGAAAGTCATGTGAATGGAACACATCAGATTTTTTTCTGTATCATAGTTAATGATAGAGTGAAAGCTTTTCACTATGATTTAAAAGTATGTGTGGTTCTTCTCTCCACGTCTCCAGTAGAGATTATGAATGTAAATCCACAAAATCGCCTTTAAAAGCAGTAAATCTTGCTAGGACGCCATACGGACAGATGCTCAATCACGGGCACACAAAAGAAGCACGATGGTATACATTGAATAATTGCTTCTTCACAGATCATCTCCTTCTAATCGCTGTTTTGTGAGCTTTCTGAAATAGATCGGGCAGGCATTAAAAGCTGTAGTCAGAGAGGAGTAATTACATCAGAGCATTTATCTACCGCAGAGGAGAACTTTTGCATGTGAGCCAACAACTCTAATTCTGTGCATCTCCAAGGTAAACCGCAATCTCTCTACTCGGGGGTTGAAGTACGTTTGCCATAGAATTACTAGAGCATTAGTAGCGAACAGTCTTCTTCAAAAGTTTCTCACGATATTCCACTGTTGGATAACTTCAGTATTGAAAGAATATTTCACTTCAACGTCATAATCTTCAGTATCAATAACATCTAAAGATAGAAACAATGTCTGGTTACTTGCTCTACACTTACTATGTACATTGTATACCTCTAGAGAAGGCATTGTATTGCATCCAATTTCACTGGAAATACATGTTTGGGTCCCACAGAATCCAAAAAATACATTTTTTAAAAAATCTGATTGTACCATTCACATGACTTTCGCTATATCCCTGCAACAAATTATTCTTAAAGAGCTTATATTTCTAGTTACTTTATGCTAATTAGAAAAAATGAACAGAAATAGTCATATTACTTGCTTCCTTGTAAGAAGAAGCGAAATAAGGGACTACCATAGGTTAACATGATAGCCAAAGCTGGTTTCTATGTAAACGAAGTTCCTTTGTTTATATGGATAGGAGTTGACAAGTTCCTATTTGAGAAAAGTATAAGTTTTTCATAGCAGAAACCAAAAATAAAGAATGTCTCAAAAACGACGAACTCACGAAAAAAATGTATATAACATAAATTGTGTGTTTTAACGTGCTCTACATTTTTTGTGTAGTAAGTTTTTATCCATCTCTTACGGTTTAGCAGTTATTCAAAATTCAGTAAAATTTATCCAGAATAAACTACTCTTCAGAGGCTATTCCCAGAAAATTCAAGATATACATTTTATTTACCAGGTAAATATCTTTAATATACGAAATTTTAATCGAAATCGTTAGAGCCGTTTTTGAGAAAATCAATTTTTTTTAAAAAGTTCCAAGTAAAGGGTAGTTGGGGGTGGGGGGAATTTTCTCAAAATATTCGTGTCGCATCCCTGGAAGATACTAAACTTAAATACCAAGTTTGGTATTATACAGACTTTTCGTTTTTGAGTTATCGTGTTCACAGACACACTGGCACACGGACACACGGACACACGGACACACACACACACGGACCTTTTTGTGAAAATGCTTTTTTTGGATATTGGGGACCCTAAAACATATATTTCCGGTGAAATCTCGGTATCGAATTTTTGAGTGGAATGCAATACCTTCTCTATACGCTATGTACATAGTGCTTATAGAGAAAGTAAAAAGGTCCGCGTGTATGCATATGTGTGTCTGTGGACAGCATAGATCAAAAACGAAAAGTACGTTAAATACCAAACCTGAATGCGAGTCGCACGCGCTACCGTTATTGTAAGAGAGTTATTATCTCTGTATGTCTGTTTGTCTCTCTCTGTCTGGAAGGAAAACTTCAGACGATAAACACCCTGTTTTGATAGTTGCACGTATTATCTCAACCTGAAATGCAAAGTCTATATATCTACTCATAACAATTTTGCGTTTGAAATAAATTAAGTCTTGCTGCATAATATATTTGATAAATAGTGAATAAAAATGTAAATATAACAAATGTTTTCGGATATATTAATATGAACGATCATGTTAAATAAGGAGCTCTTTTGTATTGCATAACTGCCTATAATGTGACAGAAGCTAATGAGAAGTAACTAGTCACTAGACATACGGGGCAAAACTATATGGAATAGATTTTAATATGCGTTTCCCTTATTGGAACTTGAGAGCAGGCAATATTACATTCTTATAATATAGGGGAAAGTGCCCAATTATCGGGTACTGTTTTAAATTTAAGATTACAAGTAAACAAGCAGTCTTTAAATTATGCAAAATTAGTTACTAGAGAATATGTAAATGCTATACCTTCCAAAAATCTTCCAAACTGTAACTCTTCAGGAATAGCAGGACAAAGAATTAATAAGTGCAACTTTTATCTGAGGAAAAATGGTTCCTTATATCGGGTGTTGGAGTTTCCTAATTTTGGGTTGGAAACAAACGTTAAGGTCGTCTCCTTAGCGCGGTGGTAGTGCAGCTGCTTACCAAGCTGGAGACCTGGGTTCGATCCCCAGGACCGGTGTGGGGATTTTTCCCCCGCTGGGAAACCTGGCCAATTTCCTGGGGAGCCAATTGAGGGGCTACTTGATGGAGAAATAGCGGCTCCAGGTCATGAGGACCGCATTAACCGGCGGTAGCCAAGGTTCCCCGTGAGCTGTCGAGCCATGGAGTTATAAATAAACATTAAGATTGGATGAGTTAGTAATATAGTCTTTTTTACATCAAATGCTTTTCTCAAAAGTAAATAGTGCTGCATAATTGTTGGTAGAAGTTTCAGCTATAACAAGAAAAAGGTACAGTATTTAGCGTTTTTTGAACCTGAAGTCACATTTAAAATATTTCCAAGTATCATCTTCGACATGCACAAGGCTCATGACACCATCGAAAGCAACCGATGCACTTAATCCAGGTTTCTTTAGAGGTATCAGTTGATCACAGGTGATTGCAATAATCGTCACAATTAAAGATTCTGTGAGGATAAGTGCAAGACTTTTTCATCATCTTTCAATAGCTGAATGAAAGAGTCTGCTTCTTCCTTTGTGAAGCCTTCAACTATTGGCTGCACAAAGTATCTCAGGTGTTCGAAATCCCAGTTCTGGATGTCGTTTCAAGAACTCTCTCAGCCATTTTTACTCGCAAAAGTCTTATCAACATTGAACATTTGGATATTTATTACCTCATGCAAGCTAATATCTCTAATATCTAGTATTTCTAGCCCAAAGACCATAAAATCTCTGGTCCATAATCCTGTAAAAGTGAGCAACATCTTCTTCTATTTCTGCGGGAAGTACACGTTTTCTGCTAATTCTTTGATTTAAGCACTACATTTATATGTTGTTCTTTGCACTTCTTCACAAAGTCTTCTAATGTTGACTCAGGCACATTGAAGCTTTGGAAGCTTTAAAATAACTTCTGGATAGCTTCCACTCCTTTGATCCCATGAACGTCACTTTTTTGCAAGCATCTGGAATAAAATCCAAAACGTCTATTTGCATGAACTAATGCCAGATTTCATGTGCCCGTAATTAAGCAACCTATTACTATACGCTATTACGAGTCATCCCTTAGTTTTATTAAGGCGCAACCTTAAGTGAATGGTGGTCCACTCGTTTTAACAATTAGACACCACAGAGCAACTACTGTCTTACATGAAATAATTTTAAATTATGTTGTATCTGGTTAAACTTAAAGTTACGATTTTTATTTACACTAAAGCTGTTAATCGTGCAATTCATGTAATCTGAAAGTAATAGGATTAGTAATCACTAATTATTTCATCCAACTTATAATTATTGGAAACTCTGAGTATAAAAAAAATCTGATGTGTTCCATTCACATGACTTTCTCTATACCTCTGCAATAAATTATTTTTAAAAAGCTTGTGCATGTATTTACTTCCTGCTAATCGAGAAAATATTAGCAGAAATAGTCTTATTTCTTGCTTCCTTATAAGTAGAAGCGAAATAAGGGAGTACCATAGGTTAAAATGATAGTCAAAAGCTGGTTGCTATGTGACTGAAGTTCCTTTGTTTGTATGGACGCGAGTTCACAAAGTCCTGTATGAGAAAAGTATGTGTTTTATAGCTGAAACCAAAAACAAGGAATATCTCGAAAACAATCAACTCAACGAAAAATACGTATATAACATAAATTGTGTGTTTTAAAGTGCTCTACATTTGTTGTATGGTAAACTCTTGTCCATCTCTTACGGTTTAGCAGTTATGAAACATTCCGTAAAATTGACCCAGAATAAAGTAGTGGGTATAGCAGCAAGCAAGTGAGAAAATCAGCTACCAGGAATTAGGCAACCACCCGAAATATGGGCACTTTCCCTATCTTCTAAGTTACTAATTTATAACTTAATGGAGTTTTACGGTTACAGCATTAAATTAGAAGGTCATTAAAATACTTTTAGTTAGCTTGCTAGAACAGCATTTTCTCTTTGTTGCGCACCAGCGAGCAAGGAGTACTCATGATTCGCAGGAGTTTGTATGCAGCATGCAATTCAGCCCGGCGATGTCACAAGCTGAATGAAGTGTTGCACTTATATAACAACGCTGTAAGTCCCGTTTTCTTCTGAAATTCTCACGTTTTGAGTAATAACACTGTGGGAGTCTGTCCTTTTTGGTAAACAGAAACTGTTCTACCCAGGAAATAGACAACGGTCCACCCGTTGAATAGCGTATATAACGAGGGGCAACCTCAAGGTTGATAAGAAGTTCTAAAGATTGTATAAACCATCCCAGCATTCTCCTGGCTACCCCAGAAAGCCACTAAAAACCCGTGGAATGGTCGTTCACCGGTGATTGAACCGAAACCTCCTAATCACGAGTCACAACGTTGCCGCGGCTCCATCTCGCTTATTCTAAGAATAGGCTGTAAAAGAAATTTAGAAAATTTGATGAGTTACGTTCACATGACCTTCTCTGCACCTCTGTAACGAATTAATTAAAAATCTTATTTTTCTATCTACTTCATGCTAATCGAGACAATCATTAGCAGAAATGCTCTTATACTTGCTTCTTTGTCAGTAGAAAGGAGATATGGGAATGTACTTAGCTAAGTGATATTCAAATGTTGAAAAGCTAAAGTAAGAGCTGAAGTTTTACTGATGACGTATAAACTCTATGTTCTAGAACGTGCTCTAGGTAAGTGAACGGATTGACTCTAACGAACGTTTCCATCATCTTCGTCTTCAGGGTAAACTTGGAGTCAATCTATGGACTTAGCTGCCTAGAAGCCCGAGAACATTTAGGGTGTTTAAAATGTGATTGAAATTCTTTCTTTGCATGCCCAGAAGTTGACAGATTCCCGTATGAGAAAAATTTAAGTATTTCAAAACTGAAACCAATAACAGCGGATATTTCGAAAATAGTAAATTCCTTGAAAAACGTATATAAATTGTGCGTATTAACGAGATCTACACTTTTTGTGTAGTAAGTTTTTGTCTATTTCTTACGGTTTATCAGGTATACAAAAGTAATTGAAAAATCTTCCAGAATGAAGAAATCATCAGAGGCTATTCCAAAAGAATTCAAGATATACATTTGGTTTGTCTTAAAAACATATTAAGCATATGATATTTTAATCAAAACTGTTATAGTTATGTTTTATAAAATCAAAATTTCGAAAAATGTTCTTAGTAAACAGTAGTTGGGGGTAGGGAAATTTTCCTGAAAATCTTCGTGTCGCATCCTTGGAATATACTATACTTAAATTCGAAGTTTGGTTTTTAACCGATGTTTTATTTTGAGTTATGCTAGCCACGAACACACACACACACACACACACACTCACACCACACACACACACAAATGTTTTTTATTTAGAGGACATTAAAACATGTATTTCTGGTGAAATCTTGGTAACAAATTTTTGCGTGGAATACAATACGTTCTCTATTCACTATGCATAATACATTGTACATATATGATAGAGAAAGTAAAAATATATTAACATTTGATATTCTGTTTTGTTTTCGCCCATAATATTAAACAACTTATTCAAGAACTGTCTTTCTACAACGCTTAGTTTTGGAGATATTATACAACTTCAATTTAAATAGTCTACCTTGTGTAATCCACGCCAGCATTCAGCTAACTACCAGGCAAAACCGCGAGAGAGAATGGATCTCGGGACTTTACGAATGTCATCCTGAGTCTTAAAGCGAATCCATCTTGGTCGATGATGTTTTCCCCATTTTTGACTCATCCATATGATATCGCCTGTGACATTATTGCTACTGTCACGTGTTATTAGCACATCAAGTTGACTTGTAGGGTTACGCCACTGTTCAGCGAGTGAGTTTGAGCGTTTCATTTTGGGCCATGATTGATTCTCGCCGCTCCGCTTTGGCGACAACGCAATTAAAACCATTCTAATTGAGTCCCTGATGCCAAGTTACAAAAGAAAGAAAGAACAAGCGTGGGAGGGAGGGGGTTCATATCTTAGTTCTGTTCTGACGACGACAGAGGCTCGACTACATTTTGTGCCCGAGATTAATGATGTAGTTGGAAAACGTTACTGATCCCACAAACTGCAAATGTAGTTAGCAATAAGATTGGAAGAAGAGCCTGCAACAAGCGGCTAAGAGACGACCTCTGCAGTTCTTTGGAAAAGACTTATCGGCCACGTCAGAACAACAACATGCAAATACAGGATTTTCTGATTAATGGGCAATATTCAAGGAGTTGTAAATTTGCATTCTACGTGTTATGTTTTCTATGTTAATAAACAGAACTGCGTTTGCAAATTATGGCACAGTATTGCTGCACCATGGAACACTTTTAAAGAAAACTGGAAGTGATTAATCGATGCTCTTGAAGTACAGCTGCATTAAAAAATCTTACTTCAAATGACTTTCTCTACAGCTTTATAACAAATTATTGTTGGGAAGCTTATTCTTCTATTTACTGCATGCTAATCAATACAAACATTAGGAGAAATTGTCGTTATACTTGCGTCCTTGTAAGTAGAAGGGCAAAAATCTAATATGTTCCATTCACATGCCGTCCTGTTCGGCAAGCCATACGTGGGCCGCGTCGTGGCCGAGTGGTTAGATCATTCACCTCATACCTAGACGGCCCGGGTTCGATCCCAAGCGACCACATGTGAGATTTGTGGTGGACAAAGCGGCGCTGGGGCGTGTTTTCTCCGGTTTCACCCGCCATCGCATTCCACCGGCGCTCCATCTTCATTCGTGTATCACCAGTCTCACCGCCAGCGGTGCCATGAGTAGTTAAAGCGGGCGTTAAACATTACCAAAAAAAAAAAAAAAAAAAAGCATATGTTTCCATAAATGTTCAAGTTTTACAGTGAATTTAGAAACATATCTGTTATACCTTATTTCTTATTTCAACCCTAATGATTGTGTAAAGTTTACTTATACTCTCTAAAACTCTTGTATTTTCAAAATTTAAAAATTTGTGTATAAAAATTGAAATCTGTTATCTATATCATGCTAATCAAGATAAACATAAGCAGAATTAGTCTTATTACTAGTTGCTTGTATATAGAAGGGAATAAGAAAATGCACAGGCTAAAACGTAAATCTCGTCCTTTTAAAGCCGGTCGCTATATGAAGCAATTGCAATTGCAATCTAAAGAGATTGCCAGGAGTAAACAAACAAGAAATAAGCCGAAAGGTGTGTTCCCGTTTGAGAAAAGTTTAAGTGACTTAAAATTGATCCGGAATATCTCAAAAATGGTTAACTCTACAGAAAAATTATTACATAAATTGTGTGTTTTAATGATAACTACATTTTTGTGTAGTAAGTTTTTATATATTTCTTACGGTCTGCCAACTGTACAAAAATATTCAAGAATAAAGAGTCTGTAGGGGCTATTCCCATAAAATTAAAGATATACATTTTGTTTGTCATAAAAAAAACCCAAAAATAATGTATTTTAATCAAAATCGTTAGAACCATTTTTGAGAAAATAAAAAATTTCCAAAAATCTTCCACGTAAAGACCAGTTGTTGGGGGATTTTCTTGAAAATCTTCATGTCACATCCTTGGAAGATATTGAACTTCATATCAAATTTGGTATTTTATGGTCTTTTCGTTTTTGAGCTATACACGCGCGAAAATTTTTCTATTTTTTTTTATTCAGAGGGTCTCAAAGCATGTATTTCCGGTAAAATATGGGTATGGAATTTTTGGGTGCAATATAATACCCTCTCTATACACTATGTGCATAGTGCGTGTAGAGAAAGCAAAAAGGCTTGCCAATTTTACTAGTAGGTCCCAACTGAAGCAATCAAAATATGTAATTGTGGTTTAAGCTCAATCTCATGCTTTCTGCGAGTCATTCATACATTACCTTACCTTTCACTTTATCATCATTCCATATACCTATATTAAAAATCTGACATATTCCATTATGTTCCATTCAAATGACTGTCTCTACATTATGTAACAAATTATTGTGAAAATGCTTGATAAAGCTTGATAAAATATGCTCTCATTACCCATTTCTTATAAGCAGCAGCGAAATAAGGGAATGCACTAGGCTAAAGCAATAGTCAACTATTTTAAAAGCTGGTTGCCATGTGGAAAACGTATATGATATAAAACGTGTCGTTTAATGAGATCTACATTTTTTGTGCAGTGGGTTTTGTTTATTTCTTAAGGTTTACTAGTTATGCAAAATTCAGTAAAATTCGTCCAAATCGAACACGTTCTTCAGAAGCTATTCCCAGAAAATTCGAGATATACGAGTATTTGTGATATAGACTATTGGACGTCCAATGAAGAGATGTAATGGGACCGTAACAGGCCTCCAGGTCTAATACTTGGCAGAAAGATGATGATGATGATGAAGTGTCTATAATATACGGTGTTTTAATCAAAATCTTAGAGTTATTTTTGAGAAAAACAAAGGTTTCAATTTTGTTTCATTTAAAGCGTAGTTTGTGGTAGAATAATTTTCCTGAAGACATTTTTGTCGCTTTCTGGAAGATACTAAACATAAACACAAGTTTGGTATTTAACGGTATTTTCGTTTTTAAGCTTTGCTACCAACAGACACACATACACAAAGGTATACTTGCCACTCCCATGACATTCTCTAGCAGTTCATAAAGGATTATTCTGTTATCTATGACATGCTACTCAAGGTAAACATTGGCAGAAACTGCCTTATTACTTGCTTCCTTGTAAGTATAAGATAAATAAGGGAATACACTAGGCTAAATCGATAGTCAATTTTTTTTTAAAGCTGGTCTTATGTGAAACAACTTCACTTCGTGGCCTGCAGTAAAACGCAAGAGATGAATCGAGGCGTCACTCCCCATTTGAGGAAGGTTAAAAGTTTGTTAAAATAACATATATTAAAGATATTTATATTACAAATAAAATGTATATTTTTAACTTTCTTTATCTGGATGACTTTCATAGTATTTTTCAAACGATTAAAACTGTAAGAAATATACAAAAAACACATAATTTGTGTTACATATATATCTCTTTTTTGTCGAATTAACCGTTTTCGAGATATTTCTTATTGTGGTTTCATTTCTAAAGCAAACCTCAAGCAATCACCTCGCGACCAGCTTTTAAAAGATTTGACTACAGCTCATATATACCTTTATTTCTCTTCTAATTACAAGGATGCAATTAATAAGACCAATTCTACTAAAGTTTATCTCGATATACATAAAAGAATAATCTTTTGTATGGGTAGTTTGTACAGCTAGAGTAAGATAAATGAAGGGAACACATCAGATTTTGTTACTTTCTCTAGCCCGTATGTACAATGTACATAGTGGATAGGTAAAGTATTGTTTTCCACAGAAAAATTAAAACAGAGATTTCTTAACTTTTCTCAAATGGGAAGACATCTTTCCTATCGCCTCTCTTTTAATTATTCCTAGCAAGCAAAGTGAACCTAATATCAACTGTTTCATTTAGCGACCGACTTTTAAAAGCTTTTAATATCACTTTTGTGTAGTTTATTCGCTTATTTCCCTTCAATTTACAAAGAGCATGTAATAAGACCAATTCTGGTAATATTTATCTTGATTAGCATAATATGGATAAAAGAATAACCTTTTGTCTAATAATCTTCACTTGAAATAGCGTTTAAAACATTGAAATATCGCTTTAGCTTAGTGTGTTCCCTTATTGTCCTTATACTTACAAGGAAACAAATAATAGGACTCTTTCTGTTAAGGTCTATCCCGAATAACTTGAAAAAAGTGTTCCTGGAACAGCTAAAACACATCCGATTTTTACTTTCTCTATACAGCACATGGTACACAGGTTGGGAATGTATTCCACTCCACCCAAAAATTCGACACCCAGATTCCACAGGATACACGTTTTAGGGTCCCCTGCATAAAACAGCTTATATAGCGAAAAGTAGGTGTGTATGAAAGAGTACATATATATATATGTATATATATATGTATGTGTGTATGAATGTATGTATTTATGTATATATGTATGTATATCTGTGTGTATGTATGTATGTATGTATGTAAGTATGTATGTATATATATGTGTGTTTATATGTATGTATGAATGTATGTATGTGTGTGTATGTAGGTATGTATCTATAAATGTATGTATGTCTATGTCTCTCTGTCATTGTATGCATGTATGCATGTATGTATGTATGCATGTATGTCTCCCTGTCTCTGTATGTATGCATGTATGTATCTATGTATGTATGTCTCTCTGTCTCTGTATGTATGCATGTATGTATGTATCTATGTATGTATGTCTCTCTGTCTCTGTATGTATGCATGTATGTATGTATCTATGTATGTATGTCTCTCTGTCTCTGTATGTATGCATGTATGTATGTATCTATGTATGTATGTCTCCCTGTCTCTGTATGTATGCATGTATGTATGCATGTATGTCTCTCTGTCTCTGTAAGCATGTATGCATGTATGTCTCCCTGTCTCTGTATGTATGCATGTATGTATGTATCTATGTATGTATGTATGTATGTATGTCTCTCTGTCTCTGTATGTATGCATGTATGTATGTATCTATGTATGTCTCCCTGTCTCTGTATGTATGCATGTATGTATGTATCTATGTATGTATGTCTCCCTGTCTCTGTATGTATGCATGTATGTATGTATCTATGTATGTATGTCTCCCTGTCTCTGTATGTATGCATATATGTATGTATCTATGTATGTATGTCTCTCTGTCTATGTATGTATGCATGTATGTATGTATCTATGTATGTATGTCTCCCTGTCTCTGTATGTCTCTCTGTCTATGTATGTATCTATGTATGTATGTCTCTCTGTCTATGTATGTATGCATGTATGTATGTCTCCCTCTCTCTGTATGTATTTATGTATGTGTGTCTGTATGTATGTGTGTATGTATGTATGTATGTGCGTATGTATGTCTGTGTGTCTGTATGTATGTATGTATGTCTGTCTGTCTGTATGTATGTATGTATGTATGTATGTCTGTATGTCTGTCTGTGTCTGTTTGTGTGTATGTATGTATGTGTGTATAGATGTATGTATGTCTGTCTGACTGTCTGTGTGTCTGTATGTATGTATGTATGTATGTGTGTATTTATGTATGTATGTATGCATGCATGTCTATCTGTGTGTCTGTTTGTATGTATGTCTGTCTGTGTGTCTGTATGTATATACGTGTGTGTATGTATGTCTGTCTGACTGTCTGTGTGTCTGTCTGTATGTATGTATGTATGTATGTATGTATGTGTGTATTTATGTATGAATGTATGCATGTATGTATACAGAGGGTTTCAAAAATACGGGGCACAATTTCAGGTATGTATTTCCCACATGTAGACAATCAGATTAGTTCATTATAACATGTGTCCGGAAATGCTTCATTTCCGAGTTATTGCCTCCAAAACATTCAAATTCACTGGAACGATTTTCTTTCCGCAGGTTGTTGTCATTACGGAAGATGTTCAAAATGTCCACCTCCTGCTTGAATACAGACCTCGCATCGATGTCTCATTGACCTGCGAACACGATCCCAAACTCCAGGAGTATTGCGTATGTCCTCACAACTTGCCACAATTCGATTCGAAGGGATTCCGAATCCGGCACCGGAGACGAATAAACCAATGATTTTAAATGGCCCCACAAGTGGAAATCGAGAGGGTTCAGATTAGGTGAGCGTGGAGGCCAAGCAATTGGGCCACCTCTACCTATCCATCGATCAGGAAACCTTCGATCCAAGTACCGGCGAGCAGTAAGACTGAAGTGTGCAGGAGCGCCATCATGCAAGAAGTGAGTGTGTTGATGATTGATCAGTGGAGTGTCTTCGAAAACGTCAGGTATGGTGTTTTCCAGGAAGTTTGTGTACGCCTGCCCTGTAAGTCTGTTTACAAGTACATGGGGTCCAACTAACCGATCACCAATGATACCGGCCCACATGTTGAGGGAGAACCGCACCTGGTGATGAGATACAACAGTTGCACGTGGGTTTTCATGCGACCATACATGCTGATTGTGGAAATTTGTTATGCCATCTCTTGTGAACTGTGCTTCATCTGTAAATAATACGACGGCAGAAAAGTTCGGATTTACACCACACTACTGCAAGAACCACTGACAGAACCTAACTCGTGCAGGGTAATCTGCTGATGACAGGGCCTGTACACGTTGCAAATGATAAGGATACAATTGATACTCGTTCAACAGTCTCCAGACAGTCGTATGAGGAACATTGACTTGCAACGCTAACCGTCGTGTGCTGATAGAAAGAGTCCTGTCCACAGCCTCCAGAATCTCCTCCCCTCACTTCTGGAGTTGTAGATCTTGGTCGTCCCCTTCCCAAACCAGGAGAGGTGAATGTTCCATACTCGCACAGACGGGAATGGAGACGTACAAATGTCTTCCGATCTGGAAATTGTCGCTGTGGGTACCTCTCCTGGTACAAACGACGAGTCAGCGCAGCATTGCCGTCCGCCTTACCGTACATGAAGTGTATCTCTGCCAGCTCTTGATTTGAATACATGTCGCACAGTCTTAACGCCTAAAGAACACTGAATGTAAATGAAGCATTTCCGGACATGAACTATTTTGATTGTCTACAGGTGGGACTTTCAATGTTGTAAAGGCCATTACTCGAAAATGAAGCATTTCCGGACACATGTTATAATGAACTATTTTGATTGTCTTCATGTGGGAAATACATACCTGAAATTATGCCCCGTATTTTTGAAACACCCTATATATGTATGTATGTAGGTATGTATGTATGTATGTATGTATGTATGTATGTATATATGTATGTATGTGTGTATTAATGTATGTCTGTATGTGTGTATGTATGTATGTATATGTGTATGTATGTATATATGTATGCATGTATGTATGTCTGTATGTATGTGTGTATGTATGTATGTATGTCTGTGTGTCTGTATGTATGTGTGTATATGCATGTATGTATGTATGTATGTATTATGTATGTATGCATGTGTGTCTGTATGTATGTATGTATGTATGTATGTATGTATGTGTGTCTGTATGTATATGTATGTATGTAAGTATGTATGTATGTAAGTATGTATGTATGTGTGTATGTATGAATATATGTATGTGTGTATGTATGTCTGTGTGTCTGTCTGTCTATCTGTATGTATGTATGTGTGTATGAATGTATGTATGTGTATATGAGTGTATGTATGTGGGTATGTTTGTATGTATGTATATTTGTATGTATGTATATATGTGTATGTATGTATATATGTATGTACGCATGTATGTATGTACGTATGTATGTTTCTGTGTGTGCGTGTGCCTGTAAACACAATAGCTTAAAAACGAAATGTCGGTAAAATATCAAACTTAATATTTAAGTTTAGAGTCTGCTAAGAATGTGACATGAAAATTTTGAGGATAATTCTCCTACCCCAAAATACCTTTACATGGACGAATTTTCGAAATGTTTGCTTTTCTAAAAATGGCTCTAATGATTTGATTGGAATTCTGTACATTAGGGATATTTAAATAACAAATAAAATTCAGATTTATAATTTTTTCTTACGGTTTACCAGTAATGCGAAATTCAATAAAAATCACTCAGAATAAAGAGATCTTTATAGGCTATTTCCAGAAAATTCAAAGAACCTTTACAATTTATTTGGCATGTAAGCAACTTTAATATTTTAATCAAAATCGTTAGAGCCATTTTTGAGAAAATCAAAAATCTCGAAAAAGTTCCGTGTTAAAGGTAGTTGTGGGTGTGGGGAATTTCTTGAAGGTCTTCGCATCGCAACCTTGGAAGATACCAAACGTCCTTTTCGTTTTTGAGCTATGCTGTCCAAACACGAACCTGTTTCCAAAAATGCTTTTCTTTTGGAATCAGGGGGACCAAAAACATGTATTTCCGTTAAAATGTCGGTATCAAATTTTTAAACTATGTGCATAGTACGTGTAGAGAAAGTAATGTCCAAGAACGTCACAAAGGAAAAAGGTCAATTTTTTGACAAGAGATTGTGTTCATTTAACGAAGTTATCTCTCTATACATACATTGTGCAACACCAAATTTCTTGGAAAAGAAGTTTTAATATATGCTTAACTCTACAGTTCTTGAATAACACTGAACTTTAATGACTATTGCGATATTGAAATGACCCATCACTAACCATTACATCCGCATTTCAAACACATAACATATTACTTTTTGGGAATTAATGATGAGAATTTCCTATTAATTTTAAAAATAATACTTATTTTATGTCTACAATACCAATATTTGCCCATTTTTATATTTATATATAATTTTAGTTTAATTATTCAACTATCCTTTACTGATTAAATCGTATATTTGTAAAATCTCAACCATAACTTAAGATTCGGGAAGTGTGAGCTACTCTAGAAAAGATACTGGGTAATTACTGTGTTTGACCTTGTATAATTTTGCAGCCAAATACACATTGCTTCATTTGAGTTTCATCATGAAACATTTAATATGAATAAAGCAATGGGGCAGTTTCTATCTTTTATTTTAATTGCATGATAAACAAGGGACTTTTTTTTAACTCAGGGAACCAGAAACCTTTGCTTCTAGTGATATGTTGAAACAATGTTTTAGACCAAGGTCATACCTTCCCTAGCTGGAATCAGAATGAAATGCCACAGCCGATATTTGATCCCGGATCTTCATTTCTCGCTGTCATTTAATTTTTTTAGTGTCTACCTTTCCAACCTTGCCCTATACGCGGCTTGTGTGAAGGAACAGACAATTTCAGTTTCTCTACATTATTTAAACAGACAATCAGTAATAAAATGACTTTTTTACATAATTTTTGTCAGTTTTTGTGTTGGACTTTTTCCAATTAAGAGACAAATAATTTATATTTAATCACGCTTCTAACTGTGGTAAAACTGAGGATATTTAAATAATTTAAGTGAACGCTAATTCCCGAAGTTTTATTTTTTTCTGCAGTTTTTCAGCTACTTGCTAATTATTAGTTTACAGTTATGTATTTTATGCTATATTTAGCTAATTTTGAATCATTTCAAGTAATTAAACTATATCATTAAGTAATTTTAAATTTATCATTACTTAACATTTTATAATACTTTGCTGTACATAATTTATATTTTAAAATAGAAAATTTGCGGTTACCTTCATTACATTTATGTACAAAGAACCCAATCGACATTAATTTGATAATATAAACTTCTAAATATGGAGAAGACATTTATACTCATTTTCAAAGTAAAACGGATTGTTATTTATAACAATTAATTCTAGCCCATGGTGTGGGATTATTGTGTCTGCCTCACAATGAAGAGGTCCCGAGTTCGAATCTCCATCCGGCTGAGTTACCTAAATAAGGGCTATTTTTTCGGATTTTTTCCTCAGAAGACCAATTCTTAATTGGTCTAATTCTAAATAGTAATTCTAAATTTCGGTTTGTTTGAGCATCATTTCACCTATTTCATTTATTAATTGTGCCAATGTGACCTAACAAATTAAAGGATGTTAGACTAAGTAGAAACAATAGTAGTAGTAGTAGTAGTAGTAGTAGTAGTAGTAGTAGTAGTAGTAGTAGTAGTAGTAGTAGTAGTAGTAGTAGTAGTAGTAGTAGTAGTAGTAGTAGTAGTAGTAGTAGTAGTAGCAGTATTTATTTAGTTTACAATAATACACATTTGCATCGCATAGTCGTATGGGTCAGATGACCGTACATACTGAAAATACTTGAATTTAAAATATTTCATATATGTTGTTGCCCTCCGTGGTGTAATGGTTACCATGCTGACTTCATATACCCAAGGTGTCGGGTTCAAACCCGACGGAGGACGATGGATTTTTCGGGCATAAAAATCCTTGGCATGGCTTCCTTCGGAAGGGAAGTAAAGCCGTGGGTCCCGTGTCGTAGATTTACGGCACGTAAAAGAACCTCAAGCCTGATAAGAGAGGCCTCTGAGCAAAATTAAGCGATCTCTCATGCCCAATATAGAATGGGACGCTGAGAACCAAAGCAGTTAAAGAGCGTCCATAAATAACACGCCATTTACATTTTTTATATATCTTCACAACATTGGAAACACACACACATACACACTTGCACTCGCAACTACACCCAAGTATTCACACATAGATTATTCAAACACCAAATAGGTCTATACAATATTTACACAAATATGTTATCTCTTAGTACACGTGCTTTCATTAAGTATGTGCTCAGCTTGGCCAGTTTTGGGTGTTTAGAATCAAATCCCAGAATGCTTCATCTGTTTGAAGCTAAAAATACTTTAGGCAATACTTTTTTCCTACCATCCTCCATCTGCACGCAATCTGTCAATATATGCGTCGGGTCTTCTGATCTCCGCATAATGGGCAAATCCTCCTACCAGCTTCATCAACTACCCTACGAGTTTTCCACCCTCCTAACCTGAGCCACCTTTGTTCCATACCCAATTCTAAAGCATATGTTTCTTACCCCACCCAATTTTTATTTTATTTTGTAAATCCAATGACGATTTTTGCCTACATTCAGATTCTATTTGCTGTCTGCGTATATTTCATAGTCGACTTTTTACTTTATTCACGACCTTCTGTTTATTTTTGTTGGCTTTTTGACAATTATCGTTTAAACCAATCTAATTAGAAACAACAAAAACTAAATAAATAAGCAAGTTACTTCAAAGCTCTGGAACTGTATAATCAATTGTTAAATTAAGATATTGGAAAACTTTCATCACATTTTTGAAAAAATCTGGATTACATATTTATGCGTAGAGAATATAAGGTAAGCTACATATGTAAGAACAAATAAACAGCTCAATGTTCCTTATAACAATGTGCACAAGTAATTAGGTAGTTTCTGCACACAATTTAGTTTTCAAGCTTAGAGGAATGTTGCGTGTCCGGATATGGAGCTGGGAATCCCATAGCAGTAACTGGATTTATGCTGAATACCAGACATAGGTATAGTGCTAGAATTAGTCACGTTCAAGTTGCATGAAGTGACTGCTAAAGTATTCTTTAATAAGAAACGACTACACATTCTCTCGATACCCGTTGTGCTGAAATGTATTAGCCCCAAACGATAAGAAAAAGATGTTTCATTTTACGTGCATTCACTCAACACTTGGCCACAGAATAATTATCACCTGCGGGCGTTAAACACTATCAAAAAAATCTGATGTGTACCATTCACTTGCATTTCTCTATATCCCTGCAACAAATTATTCTTAAAAAGCTTATGCTTCTATTTACTTCATGCTAATATAGTAAAATTAGCAGAACTAGTCTTATTACTTTCTTCCTTGTAAGTAGAAAGGAAATAAGGGAGTACCATAGGTTAAAGCGATAGTGAAAAGCTGGTTACTATGTGACTGATGTTCCTTTGTTTATATGGACTTGAGTTGACAAATTCCTGTATGAGAAAAATTAAGATTTTCGACCCTGAAAACAAAAACAAGGAATATCTCAAAAGCGATGAACTCCAAGAAAAAAATGTATACAACATAAATTATGTGTTTTAATATGGTCTACATTTTTTGTGTGGTAAGTTTTTGTCTATTTCTTATGGTTTAGCAGTTCCACAAAATTCCGGAAAATTCACTGAGAATAAAGTAGTCTTCAGAGGCTATTCCCAGAAAATTCAAAATATACATTTTATTTGTCGGGTAAATATCCTTAACATACGATATTTTATTCAAAATCGTTAGAGCCGTTTTTTTAGAAAATCAAAATTTTCAAAAAAAGTTCCATGTTAAGGGTAGTTTGGAGTGGGGGATTTTTCTCAAAATCTTCGTGTCGCATCCCTGGAAGATTCTAAACTTAAATACCAAGTTTGGTATTTTTCCGACTTTTCGTTTTTGAGTTATCGTGTTCACAGACACACGGACACTGACACACGGACACACGAACACACGGACACACACGCGGACCTTTTTCTGAAAATACTTTTTTTGGATAAAGGGAACCCTAAAACATATATTTCCGGTGAAATCTCGCTACCGAATTTTTTGGTGGAGTGCAATACCTTCTCTATACACTATGTATATAGTTCGTATAGAGAAAGTAAAAATCTGCAGTGTACCATTTACACAAAATTCTCTATATCTCATTAACAAATTATTGTTAAAAAGCATAATCTTCTATCTATTTCATGATAATCGAGATAAACATAAGCAGACATTCTCTTAATACTTGCTTTCTTGTAAGCAAAAGGGAACAAGGGAATACACTAGGCTAAAACGATAGTCAAATCTTTTAAAAGCTGGTTGCCTTGTGGTTGAAACCCGTTTCTATGTAGGGCCAGGAGTTTACAACTTTCCATGTCAGAATAGTTTAAGTATTTTAAATCTGAAACAAATAACAATAAATATCTCAGACGAAATGGTCAACTCAACGAAAAAACTGTATACGACATTAAGCTATGTGTTTTGACGAGATATGCATTTCTTGTGGAGTATGTTTTTGTCTATCTCTTACGGTTTAGGAACTAGTAACGTAAAATTCATCAAAATTCATTCAGAATAAAGATGCCGTAGAGGCTATTCCTAGAAAATTAATGATATACATTCTATATGCCATGTAAATATCTTTATGATATGGTATTTTAATCAAAATCTTTAGAGCCATTTTTGAGAAAATCAAAATTTTCCATAATTTCATTTTTGAGTTATGGAGTTCATAGACACACACACATATACACAAATACGGAACATTTTCTAAAATTACTTTTTTTGGATCCAGTGCACCCTACACGTGAAATCTGATTTCGAATTTTTACTTTCTCTACACGCATTGTGTACATACTGTATAGAGAAGGTATTTTTGATCCAATGCACCTTACCTGTGTATTTACAGTGAAATCTCGTTTCGAATGTTTACTTTTTCTACACGTACTAAGTACACAGTGTATAGAAAAGGTATTGCACTCCAATAAAATATTCAATACCGAGATTCCACCGGAAATATATGTTTTGGGGTCTCCTGTATCCAAAAAAAGCATTTTCAGAAAACGATCCGTGTGTGTGTGTGTCCGGGTGTCTGTGTGTACGTGGGTCTGTGAACATAAAAACTCAAAAATGAAAAGTCAGTAAAATACCAAACTTGGTATTTAAGTTAAGTAACTTCCGGAGATCCAACACGGTGATTTTGAGAAAAATCCCCCCACACCAAACCACCCTTTACATGGAACTTTTTTCGAAAATTTTGATTTTCTCAAAATTGGCTCTAACGAATATGATTAAAACATTGCATATGAAAGATATTTACCTGATAAATAAAATCTATATCTCGATTTTTCTGGGAGTAGCTTCTGAAGACTACTTTTTTTCTGGATGAATTTTACGCAATTTTGCATAACTGCTTAACTGTAACAGATGGACAAAACTTGTCAAACAAAACACGTAGAGCACGTTAAATCGCACAATTTATGTTAGATATATTTTTTCATGGAGTTGATAGTTTTTGAGATATCCCTTTATTTTGGTTTCAGCTTTAAAAACTTATACTTTTCCAATACAGGAATTTGCCAACTCGTGTCCATACAAACAACGAACTTCAATCACATAGAAGCCACCTTTTGGCTTTCACTTTAACCTATGCTACTCCCTTATTTCGCTCCTACTTACAATAAAGCAAAAAAATAGGACTATTTCTGCTAATTTTTCTCGATTTGCATGAAATAAATAAAAGATAAGCTTATTGACAGTAATTTGTTACAGAGATATAGAGAAAGGCATGTGAATGGAACACATCAGATTTTTACTTTCTCTATACGTGCTATGTATATAGTGTATAGAGAAGGTATTGCACTCCAACAAATAATTATACCGAGATTTCACAGGAAAAAAAAATTTTAGGGCCCGTGTATTCAAAAAATGTATTTTCAGAAAAAGGTCTGTGTGTGTATGTGTCCGTGTGTCACTGTGTCCGTGTGTCAGTGTGTCCGTGTGTCCGTGAACACGATAACTCCAAAACGTAAAGTCGGTAAAATACCAAACTTAGTATTAAGTTTAGTATCCTCCAGGGATTCGACACGAAGATTTTGAGATAAATCCCCCACCCCAAACTACGCTTTACATGGAACTTTTTTCGAAAATTTTGATTTTCTAAAAAATGGCTCTAACGATTTTGATTAAAATATCGTATATTAAAGATATTTAATAACAAATAAAATGTATATTTTGAATTTTCTGGAATAGCCTCTGAAGACTACTTTATTCTCGGTCAATTTTAAGGAATTTTGCATAACTGCTAATCCGTAAGAGATGGACGAGAACTTGAGCACCTTAAAACACACAATTTATGTTATATACATTTTTTTAATGGAGTTGATTGTTTTTGAGATATTCCTTGTTTTTTTCAGCTATAAAGGCTTATACTTTTCTCATACAGGAATTTGTCAACTCCTGTCTACACAAACAAAGGAACTTCAGTCGCAGAGCAACCAGCTTTTGACTATTACTTTAACCTATGGTACCCCCTTATTTCGCTTCTACTAACAAGGAAGGAAGTAATACGACTATTTCTGTTAATTTTTGCCCCATTAGATGAAGTAAATAGAATAATTTGTAGCAGTGATATAGAGAAACTCATGTGAATGGAACACATCAGATTTTTAAGCATCGTAATCTGCACGTCATCATGGGGACGACAGGTTTGCTTGTTCTCACTTTTCGTGAAATACATATACAATATACACTTTACATGCTCATAGTAATTAAAATTAATGTATTTAAATAGTTTACATAATAGTATTCGTACAATAATGAACTTTTCTAAAGTAGTTATTTGGTAATTTTTGTGCTCCTCATTGTTCACATTTTTAAACGATTTACGGCATCCGGTATATTGTAATCTCTTTTGTTCTCCCCTTCCTTCTCGACCTCCTCCTCCTCTTCTTCCTCCTCCTCCTCCTCCTCGTCGTCCTCCTCCTCTTCCTCCTCCTCTTCCTCCTCCTCTTCCTCCTCCTCCTCCTCCTCCTCTTCCTCCTCTTCTTCCTCCTCTTCTTCCTCCTCCTCCTCGTCCTCCTCCTCCTTTTTCTCCTCCTCCTCCTCCTCTTTTTCTTCCTCATCCTCGTCCTCCTCGACCTCCTCCTCCTCCTCCTCTTCCTCCTCCTCCTCCTCCTCCTCCTCGTCCTCCTCGACCTCCTCCTCCTCTCATATTACATGCTTATTTAGATTTTATTTGCTTAATAGACTTTCATAAACACCAAATTTTATCCATAATAATGACGAGTTATATTTATTACTATGTTATTTTCGTTAAACATGCCATTTTGAGTTTTCGCGCGTATCCCCAGGTGTTGACGTCACGTTTTAATTTCTTCACATCATTTCCTTTGCTTTTACGTGCCAAACTGTATTATTTTATGATTTTTAGTATTGTTTTAGGGTAGTATAGTTTTATTTTTAGTTGCCTAGATTGCATCACTCTTAAATTCTGTATCACAACATACAGCATAATAAAAACAGAAAATTATCAAACAAAAAAAAGTTTGACTTTCTTATAGTCGTACACATAGATTATTACAGCGACTGCTGTGTTTCAAAGTGCAACATATTAACACTGTATTACGTCATAGCTAACTTCATTTTGTGGAAAGAACAAAAGTGTTACGCAACGAACTCAGAGGCTGGAAAGTCTGTCCAAGTCCGAGCCAAAACTAAAGCAGAACAAGATTTCTCTTGTGAGTTCTGTCCAGAGGGTGACGTTACACAGACTTCCGCAGCACTAACATGGTTTCGTCTCTTCAAACAAGTTCAAAAACCAACTCGAAATCGGGACCTTTGGCTCTTTGGAGGCCTTATTAAATAACAGTGGAGCCCTTAGTTATTACACGGAGCACGTCTAACCTGCAGCTTTCTTGTAATTTAATTTATACTCTCCTTTGTGTTGTTTTCCTTCTTTGATCATATTTTCTGCGTCTTGCTCTCTCTCTGCGATTCTGGCAGCCACGTTTACGTACAGCCGTTCCATTATCTATTTTAGTCCATTCCACATACTGGCTAACTAAGTTATTACTTGTTGGAAGAAAGAAAATGAAGAAATGTTGTTCTCGTTTGCTGTCGGATTATGGAACGTTGCAAACAAAATACAACTTGGCACTTAATTTGTGCTCTTGGTTTAGTGCGCAGTGTAAAGGACTCTGCCTCTAAGGTATAATATATGCTCTTTACTTTGTAGATACAACGGTTACATCAAGCAACATTTTATCTTGTGTTGTGGAGGAACAGATGGAAATAGAATGAGCTGGTAATTTATAGCAGATTCATGCAGGAGAGTTAATGTAATTCAGTTGAACACATTACTTAAAAAATCTGATGTGTTCCATTCACATGCCTTTCTCTACATCTCTGCAACAAATTATTGTTAAGAAACTTCATGTTACCTCATGCTAATTGAGAAAAAGATAGCAGAAATATTCTTATTACTTGCTTCCTTGTAAGTAGAAGTGAAATAGGTTAAAGTGATAGTCAAAAGATGGTTGCTATGTGACTGAAGTTCGTTTGTTTGTATGGACAGGAGTTGATAAATTCCTGTATAAGAAAAGTATAAGTTTTTTAAAGCTGAAACGAAAAACAAGGAATATCTCAAAAACGATCAACTCTACGAAAAAAAAGTATCTATCATGGATCGTATGTTTTAACGTACTCTACGTTTTTGTGTGGTAAGTTTTTGTCCATCTCATACAGTTTAACAGTTATGCAAAATTCCAAAAAATTCATCCAGAATAAAGTAGTCTTCAGAGGTTATTCCCAGAAAATTCAAGATATACATTTTATTTGTCAGGTAAATAACTTGATTATACGATATATATATATATATATATATATATATATATATATAT
The DNA here is from genome assembly GCA_030762935.1 of Hymenopus coronatus. Taxonomy (NCBI): domain Eukaryota; kingdom Metazoa; phylum Arthropoda; class Insecta; order Mantodea; family Hymenopodidae; genus Hymenopus; species Hymenopus coronatus. The sequence goes on along the minus strand of CM060881.1, from coordinate 120,165,431 downwards.
ATATATTTAATCAAAAAGTTCCATGTAGAGGGTAGTTGGGAGTGGGGGGGATTTTTTTGAAATCTTCGTGTCGCATCCTTGGAAGATACAAAATCTAAATACCAAGTTTGGTTTTTAACGGACTTTTCGTTTTTGAGCTATGATGCCCACAGACACACACATACACATACACACACAGACACACACACGGTCAGTTTTCTAAAAATGCGTTTTTTGGATTCAGGAGGTTTCAAAACACATATTTCCGGTGAAATATCGGAATCGAATTTTTGGGTGCATTACAATACCTTCTCTATACACTATGTACATAGCACGTATAGAGAAAGTAAAAAATCTGAAGTTCTCCACTCACATGACTTTCTCTACATTTCTATAACAAATAACTGTTAAAAAGCTCATATTATGTGATTCATTTGAGAAGTTCAATGCTATGCCTGCATGTTGCTATGGTACCTCAGTGGTAGAGCAACCAGCTAGAGTTCGGGAGATCCGTGGTTCAAATCCCGGCTATGCCGTTGAATTTTTCAGTTTGACTCTACCTATTCAACTCCTCTCCTATACACGGCTTGTGTGAAAAAAAAAATAAAACAATTAATCCAATACCAATTAACCATAATAGTTCACTATGCTATGAATCCTGGGACTTAGGTACTTGCAACATTGTAAGACGCCATTGAGGCTGTCATCTCAAAATAATTCGAGTTCACCTTGTGGTTTACCGGTAAACATGTGAGTCAGTTGAGAAATTCAATGCTATGCCGGCATGTTGCCTTGGTAGTACAGTGGCAGAGCAACCGGCTAGAGATCGGGATATGTGTGGTTCAAATCCCGGCTATGGCGTTGACTTTTTCAGTCTGACTGTACCTATCCAGCTTATTTTTTATATTTACTTCATGCTAATCACTAAAAAAATTAAAAGAATTAGCCTTATTACTTGTTTCCTTGTAAGTAAATGGGAAATAAAGTATTATCATAGGCTAAAGTGATAGTCAAATCTCTTAAAAATGATTGCTATGTGATTGAAGTTCCTTTGTTTGTATTGCCAGAAGGTGACAAATTTCTGTATGTGAAAAGTGTAAGCATTATAAAACTAAAACCAATAACAAGGAATATTTCAATAACGGTCAACTCCTCGAAAATAAATAAATATATATATATACTCTTCTGTCAAGAAAGTACCAGGAATTGATCATTTAAAAATCCTGTTTAAAAGGGGATTCCGAATTATTGTTGTCACTAACAACTTTCCTCTATACCCACGCGGAGTTCGATCGTAATCAGTCATCTAGTTTGTTTACAGTACGCCATTTCGTTAGTTCATCTCAAAGGTGATTTGCGATTTTACGATGGATACAAATATTGAACAAACATTCTGTCTCAAATTTTGCATTGCATTTTGAAGTTTCAGGAAATGCTCTCTGAAGACCACTTCATCCTGGATAACTTTTGTATAACTGGTAAACCGTAACCGATAGACAAAAACTTCTACACAGAAAATGTAGATGTCGTTAAAATCACACAATTTATGTCATATATTTTTACTGTCTCTACACGTACTATGTACATTTAGTATAGAGAAGGCATTTTTATTGCACCCAAAAATTCGATACCGAAATTTCAGCGGAAATCCAAATAAAGCATTTTAAGAATGTGTCTGTGAGTGTTTGTGTCTGTGTGTGTATGTATGTATGGGCAGCATAGTGAAAAACGAAAACTTGGTATTTAAGTTCAATGTCTTCTAAGAATGCGATACAGAACTTTCAATAAAAACCCGTCACCTCCAAGTACCCTTCACATGGAAAAATTTGTGAACATTTCGACTTTCTCAAAAGGGGCTCTAACTATTTTAATTATCTAATTTACTTAATTTAATTTAATTTATTTAACAAAACATGTAGAGATAGTTAAAACATCCAATTTGGGTTGACCGTTTTTGAGATATTTCAGTTATGAAAGACTTATACTTTTCTCATTCAGGAATTTGCCAACACCGGCCACGCAAAGAAGTGGATCTATATACCATAGCAACCACATTTGGCAGCCAGTCTAGTGTATTCCCTTATTTCCCTTCTTCTTATAAGGAACAAAGTAACGTAATTCTGCTAATGTTTATCACGATTAGCATGAAGTATATAAAATATAGACTACTAACAATAATATGTACAGAGATGTAGCGAAATTCATTCATCAGGTTGTTTTTATAGAGTTAACCGTTTCCGAGATATTCTAAGTTATTGTTTCAGTTTTAAGACACCTAAATTTTTCTCAAATGGGAGACATTTTTATTTTGGTCTCTCCTTTAACATCTAAGATCATTTTGCGTTTAAAACAACTCGTTGTCTGAAGGTTATTTTCTTTAAGTTTGGTTTAAATTTATTTTAGTTTCCTCAAACACGCACACGCATTCGCTCTCATATACATACTTCCAGACTCTGTGTGGGATAGGGAATAATTCTGGCTAAAGAAAAATTCCCCGCCCCAGCTGGGAATTGTACCTGAGCCCTCGGAGTGAGAAGTAAGCTCGCTGACCACTCGACCACGGAGACAGTCCATCTCCATTTTCTTTTGCTCCTACCAAATAAAGATAACGGACTTTCTTACTTTTACTTACAAAGAAGCAAGTAATTTGACTAATTCTGGCAATGTATATTTTGATTGACATTACGTTTATAAAACTGATTTTCTATAAGGAAAGTTCTTTATAGAACAGCTGAGGAAGTAATGTGAGTGGAACACATCAATTTTTATAAAGAAAAGCTGTGGGTTTATCCATGTGTGTCTGTGTCTGTGAACAACATAACTCGAAAAAGAAAAGTCAGTTAAATACCAAACTTCAAAATTAAGTTTACCATCTTCCAAGAATGGTAAACCGTAAGAAGTAGACAACATCTTAGCGCAAAAGAAATGTATTTGTCGTTAAAGTTTACAATTTATGTCATTATACATTTTATATTTAGTGGAGTTAACTATTTTGGACATATTCCTTGTTGTTATTCGTTTCAATTACTTAAATAGATATTTTCATTTCGGTTTCTTTTGTTTTACTCCTGGCCATACAAGGAATACCAAATTTCAAACTCATAGCAGCCAACTTATAAAAATTAGACTGACTATACTAGTGTATTCCTTTATTTCTCTTTTGTTTGTAAGGAACTAAGTAATAAAAGCATTTCTAAAACTTATTGTGTTGATTAACTGGAGGTAAATAGAAGAATAAGAGTTTATTACAGAACATGCAGAGAACGTTATTTGAAACACTTTAAATTTAAATACCACTTTAAATTTAAAATACCATTAGATTAATCTATTTTATGACAAACAAAATGTATATCTTCAATTTTCTGCAATCCATTTACTTATGACAAAATGTATATATTCAATCTTCAGCAAATAGCCTTTGAATACCTCTTTCATTCTGGATGATCTTTGTGTTACTTTTGTAAAACTGGTAAACCGTAAGAAATAGACAAAAACGCATTATACAAGGAATTTAGATCTCATTAAAACACAACATTTATGCCATATATATTTTTGTTGTAAAGTTAACCGTTCCCGAGATATTCCGTACTATTGGTTTCATTTTTAAACTGCTTAATTTTTTTCTCAAACGGCATTATATTTTTCCTTTCGGATCTCATTTGTTTACTCCTAGCAAGCAAACAGAACCGAATTTCAATTGTTTCATACAGTGACCGGCTTTTAAAAGATTTTACTATCGCTTTAGTCTAATGTATTCCTTTATTTCCCTGTTTGTTAATTACAAAGAAGCAAATAATAAGACCGATTCTGCTCATATTTATCTCGATTAGCACGATGTAGAAAAAAAGATCAATCTTGTGTAAGAAACGTGTGCTTGCGTAACAGCTAGAAAAATTCATGTGAATGGAACACATCACAGTTTTGTAGCCATTGTTACTTCAATTGTTAAAATATTCACCTTCACCGTGCATGTTTTGAAAATGTATTAAGTAAACATTTTCATTGTCATTCAAATATCTCAAATATATGGTATTTTAGTACAAAATAGTTATAATAATTTTTCATAAAATATAAAATAACGGAGCTTTTAATTTCTCCTCACGTATTTTGATTAATATCTTTTATATTTAATATATTTACATGACAAATAAAATGTACATGTTGACTTATCTGGGAATAACCTGGAAGACATCTTTATTTTGGATGAATTTTTCTGAATTTTGTGTAACTGATAAACAGTAAGAATTAGGCAAAAACTTGCTGCACATAAAATGTAGATCACCTTAAAACACACAATTTATGTCATATGCATTATTTTCGTGCAGCTGACCATTTTCAAGATATTCCTTTATAGGTTTCAGTTTTAAACTTTTCTCATACAGGAACTTATCAACTCCTGGGCACGCAAAGAGCGGATTTCAATCCTATAGCAATCACATTTTAAAACATCTTGACAGTCGGTCTAGCCTAGTGCATTCCCTTATTTCCCTCCTACTTATAAGGAACCAAATAATGTTTAACTGAATTAACATGAAGTAGATGGGAGAATAAACTTATTAACAAACAATACTTTGTTACAGAGATCTAGAGAAACTCATGTGAATGGAACGCATCATATTTTCACTTGCATAAAGTAGTTGCGGGTGAAAATCCTATTTTGTGGCATCTTTGGCTGAACTTAAATACTGGTATTTAACTTCTTGTTTTTACGTTCTCTCTTTCTCTTGTTCTCTTTCTCTTTATGCATATATATATATATATATATATATATATATATATATATATATATATATATATAAAATACTGTATACTTTTTTAATTTATATGTATTGCAATTCAGGGAATGACAAAACGCACGGTGAAATCTCGGTAGCGAATTTTTGGATGAAATACAGTACTTCTTAGAAAGTCATGTACCTGTAACACATCAACTTCCTTTATCCCAGCTTGTCTGAAATCGTGTACGTATTGACAGTTCCATTTGATATCTAACTCGTCTAACAATCGAATACTTCCTCGAACTGAGAATAAATGTGAACGTGTCTGAGAGAGTTGAAGCAAGCCACACAATAAATGTCACTAGCACTAAGAATCATGAAGGTATTCCACTAATCTTTCTATACAACGAGAATCCTCGTTCCAATTCTGTAGTTCATTTTTCTGTTGGCAGTGTAGTTTTCAACGCCACGATTTCATTGAACCTGTCAAAGCCTTCAACTGAGGTAGTAAAAGAATAAAGAAGAATGCTGCATGGTTGTACAATGGCTACATCTGATGAGATAGTTTTGTTGAGTGTGGGAAATACTGCCTTGATTTTTTTAGTTTTTGGACTTTATCATGGCGGCTGTAATTGCTGACAAGTGAGATAATAGGAGTGTACAGAACATACCTGTGTTCCCATGAAGATTACCTGTATTTGATGTGAGATCTCAAGATCCTAGTTATAAAAGACTGCATACTTTTTACTCTCTCTACACGTATTATGTACATAGTTTATAGAGAAAGTATTTTTTGAATATCCGTGTGTATGTGTGTGTGTCTGTGGACAACATGGCTCAAAAACGAAAACTCCGTTAAAAACCAAACTTGGTATTTAAGTTCAATATCTTCTAATGATGCGAAACAACGACTTTCTCACATATAGCTCTAACAATTTTGATTAAAATATCTTGTATATCTTGAATTTCCTGGGAATAGCCTCAGAAGACTACTTTATTCTGGATCATTTTACGAAATTTTGTATAACTGGCAAACCGTAAGAGATAGACAAAAACTTACGTAACAAAAAATGTAGAGCTCGTTAAAACACACAATTTATGTTATATACATTTTTTTCGTGGAGTGGGTCGTTTTTGAGATATTCCTTGTTATTGGTTTCAGCTTTAAAAAAAACTAATACTTTTCTCATACGGGAATTTTTCAACTCCTATTCATAGAAACAAAGGAATTCCAATCACATAGAAACCAGCTTTTAACTAATACTATAGCCTATACTACCCTTTAACTTCAATTGTTCTATCGGGGGCTATGGCTTGTGAAACTGTAGGCTCAGAACATTAGGTTAATCAATTTTATATTACTGAACACACCTACATTCATACTTTCTGACTCTATGGGGAATAGGGAATAATTCTGGTTAAAGAAAAATAAACCGCACCGCCGGGAATCGAACGCCGAACTTCCGGAGGATAAGTTAAGCGCTCTGACTACTCGACCATGGAGGCAGCAAAAAAAAAAAAAAAAAAAAAAAAAAAAAAGTCAAAGAGCTTATGCTTTTATTGATCTCAAGCTAATTGCCAGCTTTTGACTAATACTATAGCCTATGCTACTCCCTTATTTCCCTCCTACTTGCATGGAAGGAAGTAACTGAGCTGCTCATTTGAAATCATTAGCGGCAACATTTTTGAACCCGGTATTGCAAAGCTTGTGCACAGGTACGATAAATGTCTCAATCTTTTTGGTGATTATGTTGAAAAGTTACAATAAGTGTACAAAACTTTCAGTAATAAAATAATTGTTTTCTATGAACTTGTCTTTTATTCATAGCCTATCAGAGGTTGAAAAAAAAAACGGCCCTCGTATTCCTTCGGTTTTAGAAAATTCCTTTGGCGTGCGGTTAGTTTTAGTTTTAATTCTATGATTACTTCTTATTTATGAGGCACTGTTCATTCAAATATCAGCATTATATTAAACGTTTCTCGTAATTATTATACCAAATTGATGACATTGAGTGATATATGTGTATTCAACTTACTAACTATATAAAATCTATGTCATTCATTCGCGTTAATAATTCTAGAGTTACGCTTTTTAACAAACAAGCACATAAACGTTTATAAAAAATTATTCTTTTTGTTTGTGGAAGAATATGAGGTTCAGCAGATCGTAAAACCTGTATCTCCAGTGAAATCTCGATATCGACTTTTTGCGTCGAATGCAATACTTTATCTGCGTTAGGTAAGCGGCAGAAAAGGTAATAAAAAGATGACGTATATCGATAAAATACTCATACTCTTTCTTTTATATTTTCTTTTATTATGCCTATTTCCAATTTATGCTCCTTTATTTTCCTCCTCTTCCATCCTACCGTAGTTTTCTCTTAGTGGGTCTCTTAATGTTATTACTTTCTCTATACGCACTACGTACATTTTGAAAATTATATTTTATCAAAAATGGCTCTAAGGATTTTGATTAAAATTTAAATATATAGTAAATAAATTGTATATCCTGAATTTTCGGGAAATAGCTCCTAAAGACCTCGTTATTCTGAATGAATTTTACTGAATTTTGGGTAACAGGTAAACCGTAGGAGATAGAGAAAAACTTACAGCACAAAAATGTAGATAACGTTAAAACATTCAATTTATATCATGTGCCGTTTTTTCATGTAATTGACCATTTCTGACCTATTTCTTGTTATTTGTTTATGGTTTAGAATACACTTTTTCACACGGAAAGTTGTAAACCTCTGGCCCTGTATAGAAACGGATTTCATCCACATGGCAACCGACTTTTAAAAGATTTGACTATCGCTTTAGTCTGGTGTATTCCCTTATTTTCAGTTCCGCTAATGTTTATCTTGATTATCGTAAAGTAGATAGAAAAATATACTTTTTAACAATAATTTCTTACAGTGATATAGAAAAAATAATGTAAATGGAACACATTTTTTTTTTACTTTCACTACAAAGTATGTAGTAGCTAGAGAAGGTATTACATTCCAGACTTCGCTGAAAATTTACGATTTGAGGTCCGCTGAATCCATAAAAGACATCTTTCAGAAAACTATTCGTGCGCCTTCAAGAACTTGTTAGTGTACCCGTGTTGTCTGTGAACAGCATAGCTCATAAACAAGAGGTCGGCTGAATCCTAATTTGATATTTAGGTTTAGTGTTGTCCAAGGAGGCGACAAATGTTTTCAGAAAAATGCAAGATTTTTCGGAATTTTAGATTTTCTCAAAAATGGCTTTAGCGATTATGATTAAAAATACCACATACTAAAGATATTAACATTCAAATATGTGTCCTGAGTTTTCAGGAAATTTCCTCTGAACACCTTCTTAAAAGTTACGACTTTTTCGTATTTGGTAAACCGTAAGAATAGACAAAAATTTACTGCACAAACTACAGTGCTACTTTTTTTGTGGAGTTAACCATTTCCGAGACATTCCTTGCTATTAGTCACAATTTTCTAACATTTATACTTTTCTCAAACTTGTAGATGGCCTTGGCGGGCGACCAGCTTTTAAAGTATTTGACTATTCCTTTAGCGTAGTGTAGTCCTTTATTTCTCTTATACTTACAAGGAAACCAATAACACTATTTCTGTTAATGTTTAACTTGATAAGGATGCATTAAAAAGAACAATAAGCTTTTGTAAGAATAATTTGTAGCAGCATAGGTAGAAAAATGTGATGTGTTGCATTCACAATACTTTCTCTACATCTCTGCAACAAATTATTGTTAAAAAGATTAAGCTGTTTTTCTCTTCATGCTAATCGAGAAATATTTAGCAGAAATAGTCTTAATACTTGCTTCCATGCAAGTAGAAAGGAAATAAGGGAGTAGCAGAGGCTAAAATATTAGACAAAATCTGATTGCTATGTGACTGAAGTTCCTTTGTTTCTATGGGTAGGAGTTGACAAATTCCCATATGAGAAAAGTATACGTTTTTTAAAACTGAAACCAATAACAAGGGATATCTAAAAAACAATCCACTCTTCGAAAATAATGTATATAATCTAAATTGTGTGTTACAACGAGCTCTACATTTTCTATTAGGTAAGTTTTTGTCTAACTCTTACGGTTTACCAGTTATACAACGTTTCGTAAAATTCATCCAGAATAAAGAGGTCATCAGAGGCTATTTTATTTGTGATATAAACAACTTTAATATACGGGATTTTAATCAAAATCGTTAGAGCCATTTTTGAGAAAATCAACATTTTCGAAAAAATGTCCATATAAAGGGTAGTTCGGTTGGGGGGATTTTCTTGAAAATGTTCGTGTCGCATCTTTGGAAGACACCAAGTTTGGTATTTTATAGACTTTTCCTTTTTGAGCTACGTTGTCCACAGACACACAGAGACCTTTTTCCAAAAGTGCTTTTTGGAATCAGGGGGACCTAATCCATGTATTTCCAGTGAATTTTCGGTATCGAATTTTTGGGTGCATTACAATACCTTCCCTATACGCTGTATATATAGTACGTGTAGAAAAAGTAAACATCAGGGCAAAGAAGAACAGCAGGTAACAAAAAGAAATTAATCTAAGGAGAACTTGAGACCACAGAGAAATTGCGAGGAAATAATAAATATGTTGATAAAGATTGAAAGAAAATTAACAAGAAGATGCAGACAAAGCGAAACTAGGATTAAGAGGAATAGTAAAATAAAAGTATAAGTTGATAAATGGCAACAAAGCAATGATTTTCTTCCGACCTTCGTGTTGTTACTTCATCCGTATTTCCGCTTTGTTCGCTTCTATGTAGTTGCTTTTCTAGTCGCCCCTCCTTCTCTTCTCCCTCTTTCTCTGTCGATTCAGAGCGTGTTTATCGCCACTAAACCTCTCCTTCCTTGCATTCTCGTTTTTGTTGAACCTCGTCTTCTAGTTAATTGCTATGTTTTTCATTCAAATCTCTAGCAATCCATCATCTTATAATAATTAGTAGTGTCTTAAATTATTGCTTCTATTGTCTTTCTTTCCTTCTTCGTTTCTTTCTTTCTTTGATAATCCTGTACATTCCCCCAGATTTCTAAGGTTCTTGCTGCTCTTCTTTCTAATATTTAACTGCTATATCTGCTTATAACTGTAATGCGTATTTACTATTATTATTATTATTATTAATTTTATTATTTTATTATTAGTAGTAGTGGCGGTGGCGGTGGTTTTGGTAGTGGTGGGGGTGGTAGCAATAGTAGTAGTATCAGCAGCAACTGTGTTTTTTTTTTTTTTTTTTTTTTTTTTTAACGTTTCCTCACTTGCATTTTCCAACTCTCTCCTGAGCGATATCACCCGCAAATTTCACTTTTTATTCAACAGGCGGTTACTTACCTTCACACTTTTGACTCCTCTTTCATGCTTTCAAGGTTTAAACTTGCAACTGACAACCGCCTGTGCTAGTGGTCCAACTTATCTCGGTGTTTTGTCTATTCCTCTAATGTTTAATATATTTATTAATGAGTGCATGGAAAAATGGTCACAGCAAAAATGGTCCAAGCTTTCCGGGAAATTGGCACCGGGCGTCCACCGCAAACACCAGAGAGCTACAGTCGGATAACCAGAATCTTCTGTAAGTTTCCCTTCACCCTGCCGCCAGAACATTATAACGTGTGTGGAAAATCCCAGCAGCTATATAAACCACTATATTCGCTAGTGAGTGAGTCAGAGTTGATGAGAGTGTTTCTGATACGTCAGGTACATTCTACAGGGAATTTTGTTAGGGGTTGCGAGAACTGCTTTCACAGGAAATTAGAGATGTCTTGTGTTCGATTCGCCAACAAGTGAATTATCCGAAGAAGGGACTGCTTCACATGTATTTCATCACCCTGCTAAGCAGCGAAGTAAAGTGAAAATACAGTAGGTGAATTCGTAATTCTAGAATGCATTAATGAAATGAGGACTCAATGGATGAGAACTCAATGAAGCGATTTTGAACATTACAAATATTTTTATTTTCAGATTTAATAGTTAAATTTTAGTATTAAAACCTTACCTGGAACTTTATTTCATTTTATTTGTTAATTGGAACTTATGATTTAATGCACATAGAAGCTAATTAATTATATGCTACAAGTTGATGTCTTTTTTAGAACAGCCAGGACAATGCTGCTCCATACTCCGTGGCACAACAGCCCGAAGACTTATCGCTCGACCGCTGCGTCCCCTATCGCTGCACACACATGCTTCATGGGTGAGCTGCAACATTCTAGGGTGGGACTTGGTTAGCGCCCTGAGTCCCTCCCGGCCAGTTAAAGCGGTCTACGCAACCTGGATCCGCTACTTTTGATAGCACCACTACGAAAACCACCATGTTTAGCAGTTATCAGTAATGAATTTTATTTTCGAATAATTACTGTTTCTATTGTTCGCTAACGTCGAAAAAAATAATGCATTACACACCCATTAAGTGCATTCGAATCTAGAAGAAGATGAATATACTCGACTTCGCCTAGTATTTTCACACTCTTCCTTGTTCTCCAATGATGGAGTAAACCAAGTTGTATCGAAAGATACTATTATAGTATACCTCTTTAATGTAAACGTGTGCTTTTAAGATATTACTCATATCTATTTCACGTTAATCCATATAAAATGCTGCCTAAATACTGTTATCTCATATCCTAAGTACACCGAAATACGATATATAGGAGGTTTAAATAATAGTCAATTTTTTAAAAACTGGTCGCTAAATTATGCTTTTTTTGGTTGACTAGTATAGGAAACCGGCCTCTAGTGGTTGGTCTGCGATCTGCCAAGTCTCGGCTACTAAAGCAAATGTCTTTCCTATACTAAGCCTGTGCAAATTATTAATTAAAATGATGAAATACAAAACGTGCTAATATGTTGTTGCAAGCAGCACAATCCATTTTTTTTTTTTTTTTGCACTTTTGAGTTAAATATGAAATCATCTTCTCTAGAAACAATGTCTTACAGAAATACAATTAGTTAAGATTTTCTTCCAGCTTTTATAAGAGCTTTGAAAGACAATTTACTGGTATACTACATAAGTCAATGTACTATACAGGTACTAAGAGTATTGAAATCCAATGTCCATGACCATTCTGCTATTCTGTTCATTTGTTGTGGCGGATTTTTATACTTTTGTGTTCATTCTGTAGATATCAAAGCTGAGTTGAGGTCACTACTGAAGGTGCTGTCATTGCAAAGGATTTAATCAATGACATACCATTTTATGGGCTTCATAAGAAATAATTTTATAGCAATGTTGCCAAATTTTTTAGCAGATTCAAGGGACGTTTTCAATAAAGAAAAAGACAGTGGATGATATTTTCAAATTACGTTCTCAAGAAAAAGAAGTAATGCAATTCTATTAAGAGATATTCGAATGGCCAACATGTGACTTAAAAAATCACAGAATTCTGAAAAAAGATAATCATGTCTAATGTTTTAAAGTAGCGTACATGTTACACTGTTCAATGAAGATATATTTTAGTAGAGACTGAAATAAAACCCGTATATTACATATTTTGTTATCAAATACAATGACAATTTATGCCACGATTTACTTGAAACCGAGCATTAGTGCATTTGTGGCAAAGGTATAACTGGATCATCATTTAATATTTAAATACATTAGTCAATAATGGAATGCAATTCTCAAATAGGTATAATTGTCCTATTCTTTTGCATCGACTAGGGATTGGCACCCCATTGTACGTTTATCTGTAGCCATTGTGCGTTTATCATTATGAATATTAATTTTCCAACACAACTACGTCAGCTGCTAGCGCAACACGACTGAAGTTCTGAAGTGTTGCATTACAACATAAAGCGCGTGTTGTACATAAACGTTGGATAGGCAAGGCGACAATTTACGAGCAGAAATACGGTTACAATGCCAATACTGCTGAAAGCAATCCATACAAAGGCACTATCATCACTCCAATCCAATACTGAACTGGCCCTTCCTGGAGCGTTTGAAAACTGTTATGTGGCCGTCACTTCATTTTAATACTATTGACAACTTTAAAAGCGCTCCCAACATATATTTATTCACACTAAAAATTCCCCATATTTTATAGATACTGTTGTTATGCTAAATATAAATACACAGGCAGAATAGAGAATTCCATGCTAAATTAGGCTTTTTTATAATGGACTCATCTATTAATTGTTAAAAAGTACGTTTTTTACATTAAAGGCAGCTAGTTTTATCTCTATACTATATTTTTTTCCTATCAATAGTTCCACTGAAAATGTTATCTTTTTACTACATTTACGGATACTTGAATGTCACTGTCCAATTTTCAATGAACACACATAGGGCTTTATTTGCCCATGACAGATTCAATAATATATCGTTATTTTAATTTTATTCTCCTGAATACAGAACTTGCCCATAGACAAAGAATATCAATTTACAAGAAAATAACATAATTAATAATAATAAAATAATAATAATAATAACATTAGAGGAACACATGCTCAAACAAAAGCCAAAAATAAAATAGTGAGGCAACATAAATTTTGACAGTCAGATGTTATGTTTTGAAATATTGTTTAAAACTACAATGAAGTTCTTCTAAGAATCTGATGTGTTCCATTCACATGACTTTCTCTATATTTCTGTAACAAATTATTGTTAATAAGCTTATCTTTTATTGATTTCATGCTAATCGAGAAAAAATAGCAGAAATAGTCTTATTTCTTGCTTTATCGTAAGTACAAGTGAAATAAGGGAGTACCATAGGTTAAAGTGAAAGCCAAAAGCTGGTTGCTATGTGACTGATGTTCCTTTGTTTGTATGGACAGGAGTTGACAAATTCCTGTATAAGAAAAGTATGTTTTTCAAAGCTGAAACCAAGAAAAAGGAATATCTCAAAAACGATCAACTCCACGTGTTTTAACGTGCTCTACGTTTTTTGTGGGTTAAGTTTTTGTCCATCTCTTACGGTTTAGTAGCTATGCAATATTCATCCAGAATAAGGTAGTCTTCAGAGGCTATTCCCAGAAAATTAAAAATATACATTTTATTTGTCAGGTAAATATTTTTAATATACGACATTTTAATCAAAATCGTTAGAGCCATTTTTTAGAAAATCAAAATTTTCGAAAAAAGTTCCATGCTTGGGGTGGGGGGATTTTTCTCAAAATTTTCGTGTCACATCCCTGGAAGATACTAAACTTAAATACCAAGTTTCGTTTTTAAGTTAAGTTAAGTTATCGTGTTCACAGACCCACGGACACACACACGGACCTTTTTCTGAAAATACTTTTTTTGGATACAGGAGTCCTTAAAACACATATTTACGGTGAATTCTCGGTATCGACTTTTTTGGTGGAGAGCAATGCCTTCTCTATACACTATGTACATAGTACGTATAGAAAAAGTAAAAATTGTTAGTTTTTCTTTGAATAAATCAGTGAAGTTGAAAAATCTGCAGAAATCAAAGTGACTGCTCCTTGATTTATTGACTATTTTGTTTCAAAAACAGGTTTTAATAGAAATCTGTGATAGAAAATTGTTATTTTCTGTTCTCTGAGACATTTTCAATAAGACATTTGAATGAAACTTCTGCCACACAAGCAGTTACGTGAATTGAAGATTGCCATTCCAATCGATTTGTCTCCAGGATTCTTCATGTCAGTCTTTCTGTCATCCATAGGGTTTGGAGACGATGTATAGAGATAGGTGGGTTCAAAAGGCGGTCTGGAAAAGGGAGTAAGAAAAAGACGACACCGGCACAGGATAGATATCTTGTCTTATCAGCTTTGTGCAGACGCAAATCTGCAGCCAGAGATCTGCAAAATGACGTACGAACAGCAACTGGAGTTGCGAATTCTGATTAGAGAGTAAGAGACAGGCCGAGAAATGGAAGGTTGAGATCTAGAATCCCCGTTAAAGCCCCCCGTACAAAGGAAGCCCGGCTGAGATTTACTCAGAATCATGTCAACTGCAGCTCCGCCAATGGAAGACTGTTCTCTTCTCAAACAAGTGAAGGTTTAAATTGACGGATTGTGATGGTCGTATACGTGTATGGAGGCGTGGTGATGAACGTCTTGCTGCAGCCATATTGTTGAATATGGCAGATTTGGAGCCGGTTATGTTATGGTTTGGACTGGCATTACTGTGAGTCTCCGACAGAGCTGGTGGTTGTCCTGCATCGCAGAAATTCTGATTCACATTATCCTTCAACATGTCGTACTCCGTGTTTATTATTATAAGTTGCCCTCCGTGTCATGCTAACTAGTACACCCGAGGTCGGGGGTTCAAACCCGGCCTAGGACGATGAATTTTTTCGAGTGTAAAAATCCTTAGCATGCCTTCCTTCGGAAGGGAAGTAAAGTCGCTGAACGCGTGTCGTAGATTTACGGCACATAAAATAACCTCAAGCCTGATAGAGAGGCCTCAAAGCAAAATTAAGCGGTATTTCACGTCAAATTTAGAATGGGACGCTGAGAACCCAGTACTTAAACAGCGTTCATAAATAATACCCCATTTCCATTTCTCCTGCTTATGGAATGGACTCTAGTTTTCTTATACAGAGCGACAATGCTAAACCCCATACAGCACGGAGTATCAAGGATGTCTTACAAGGATGTATCGGGTAATGGACTGGCCTGCACAATGTCCCGATCTCAATCCGATTGAACATCTATGGGATAAGCTGCAAAAACTTATTCGCAAGCGGCCTGCTGTGCCACGGAACCTGAGAGAGCTAGCAAATGCACTCACTGAAGAATGGAAGAAAATGCCACAAATTGCTACTAGGTGGCTGCTACGAAGCATGCCTAATAGATGTTATGCAGTTATTGAAGCTCATTGAGGACACACTAGGTATTGAGTGTTGAAATAACCATAGAGACATTGATTAGTAGACAATGTAATCTTATATTTTTTGTGCATCAGTCATTAATTTGATCGTATTTCCAATCCTATGAAATAAAAACTTATTACATGTATATAATAATTTTACACATTTCTTCAATCGCAAGTACAAACTAGCAAAAATTGAGTTACAAATCGATTCTTTGCTTGGCCAGGAGTAGAACAAAAGAAAAACGGACACTTCCTGTCTGAGAAAAGTATAAGTATTTTACAATTGAAACGAATAACAAGAAATATCTCGGAAAAGATTACCTCCACAACAAAAACGTAAGAGCCATACATTGTATGTTTTGACATTCTGTGTTGTAAGTTTTTGTCTATCTCTTACGGTTTAGCAGTTAAGCAAAATGCGGAAAATTCCATCCACAATAAACACATCTTTAGGGGCCATTCCCCAAAAATTTAAGATATACATTTTATTTGGGATGTAAATATCTTTAAAATGAGGCATTTTAATCCAAATCATTAGAGCCATTTTTTAGAAAATCAAAATTTTCGAATTTTTTCCATGTAAAGAGTAGTCTGTAGTGGAGGGATTTTCCTGAAAATCTTAATGTCGCATCCGGAAGATACCAAACCTAAATACCAAGTTTGGTAATTAATGGTCTTTTCGTTTTTGAGTTATGAGGTCCACAGATACATAGACACACACGGACTTTTTTTTAAAAAATACTTTTTTCGGAATCAGGGGACCCAAAAACATATATTTCCAAAAAATCTTGACATCGAATTTTTGGGTGGACTACAATATCTTCTCTATGTCTATGTATATTGTACATACGGAGCTAGAGAAAGTAAAACTTAATATATTATGGAAAACACTCTACAAACGCCTCTTTCATGTTAAAAAGCATGATTGTAAGTTACCTTTAACTCTGGAGATACAAAAGGGATAAAGGAGACTAAAGGGGCAGTCAAATCTTTAAACAGTAAATCGCTTTATTTGACATTCCTTCTTTGCAAAACCATGACGAACAATTGAATTTATTCTTAGTACTCCGAATAAACATACCTTATGTAAAAATCTGATATGTTCCATTCACGTTACTTTCTCCAAATCTCCGCAACAACTTATTGTTGAAAACTTATGCTTCTATTCACTTCATGCTAATCAAGAAAAAATTAACATAGTCTTATTACTTGCTTCTATGTAAGTAGTAGCGAAATAAGGGAGTACCATAGATTAAAGTGATAGTCAAAACATGATTGCTATATGACAGTAGTTCCTTTGTTTGAATGAACAGGAGTTGTCAAATTCCTGTATGAGAAAAGTATTAGTGCTTTAAAACTGACACCAAAAACAAGGAATATCTCAAAAACGATTAACTCCACGAAAAAAATATAGTTTTACTGTTACTACATTTGTTGTGTGGTATGTTTTTGTCTATCCCTTACGGTTTAGAAGTTATGCAGAATTCCATAAAATTCATCCAGAGGCTATTCCCAAAAAAATCAATATATACATTTTATTTGTAGGTAAATATTTTTAGTATACGATATTTTAATCAAAATCGTTAGGGCCATTTTTGAGAGAATTGACATTTTTCCATGTAAAGTGTAGTTTGGGGTGGAGGAGATTTTTCTCAAAATCTTCGTGTCGCATCCCTGGAAGATACTAAACTTAAATACTAAGTTTGGTAATTTACCGACCTTTCGTTTTTAATTTATCGTGTTCACAGACACACGGACACACGGAAATACACACACGCGGACCTTTTTCTGAAAATTCCTTTTTTTGATACAGGGGACACTAAAACATATATTTCCGGTGAAATCTCGGTATCGAATTTTTGGGTGGAGTGCAATAACTATACACTATGTACATAGTGCGTGTAGAGAACATAAAAATCTAATGTGTTCCATACACATGATGTCCAATAGCTGTATAGCAAACAAACCTTTTATTCAAAATATTTATGTGTTGCTTACATCATTCTAATTAAGATAAACATAAGCAGAATTGGTTTATTACTAGCTACCTTGTAAGTAGAAGGGAAATAAGAAAATACACAGGCTAATGCGATAGTATCGTCCTTTAAAAGACGGTTGCTATGTGAAACAATTGAAATTCTAATCTCTTTGATTGCCTGGAGTAAACAAACCAGAAATGAGAAAAAAAGAGGTCTTCCTGTTTGAGAAAAGTTTCAGTGGCTAAAAGTGTAACCATTATTCCGGAATATTTCGAAAACTGCTAACATAACTTGTATGCTTTAATGAGATCTACATTTTTTGTGCAGTAAGTTTTTGTATATCTCTTACGGTTTGAGGTATACAAAAGTCAACTAGAATGAACAGCTTTTCAGAAGCTATTCCTAAAAAATTAAGATATGCATTTCACTTATGATAAAAATATCTTAAACATAATGTATTTTAACCAAACCATTAGAGCAATTTTTGAAAAAAAATCGAAAAATCCTCCTTGTAAAAGATAGTGGGGGTTGGGGGATTTTCTTGAAAATATTCGTGCCGCATCCTTGGAAGATACTAAACTTAAATACCAAACTTAAATACCAAGTTTGGTATTTAACGGTATTTTTATTTTTGACCTATACTGTTCACACACAGTGCGGAGCTTTCTTCTTACATTCTTATTACTTGCTTACTTGTAAGTAGAAGGGAAATAATGAAATGCACTAGACTAAAACGATAATCAAATCTTTTAAAAGCTGGTTGTCATGTGGTTGAAATCCGGTTTTATGCAGGGCCAGAAGTTTACAACTTTCCCTGTGATTAAAAGTTTAAGTATTTCAAATCTGAAACAAACAACAAGGGATATCTCAGACATGGTCAATTTCACGATAAAACGTATAGGGCATAAATTGTGTGTTTTAATGTGATCTACATTTTTTGTCAGTAAGTTACTCAAACTTCAGCAAAATTCTTTAAAAGTTATTGCTAGAAAGTTCAAGGTACAGATTTTATTTGCCATATACATAACTTGAATTAACGGTATTTTAATCAAAATTGTTAGAGCCATTTTTGAGAAATTTAAAATTTTCGTATTTATGTCCATGAAAAGGGTAGTTTGGGTGGGCGATTTTCGTGTCGTATCCCTGGAAGATATAAAACTTAAATACCAAGTTTGGTATTTAACAGACTTTTCGCTTTTGAGCTATGCTGCCAATAAACACGTATTTCCGGTGAAACATCCGTATCGAATTTTGGGTGCAACATAACACCTTCTCTATACAATACCTTCACCTACACAGTACATGTAAAAAAGGAATAATCGTTTATAGAAATAGCTAGTTGAGAACAGATTGAGAAAGTCAAATGAATGGATAACATTACTTTTTTTCATACATGTGTTTATTGATAAAGCAATGAACCTACAATATATGGATATATTTATGGTTGGTTTCTCATATGAGTTTTCAAGAAGTCCAAAAAGCTGAATTTTAGATAATTAATAGCCAAAATTCTATCGTCGCTTTTTATGTGAATTCTATAATATAATAGAGTTTATTAAAAAGGGTATATTTATTAATGTAATGGTTAAAATAAAGCCGAGTGTCATTTTACTGATTATAATTTTACTTTCTCTACACATACTATGTACATAGAGTATAAAGAAGGTAATATAATGCACCCAAAAATTCGATACCGAAATTTCACGGACATATATGTTCTTAGACTCACTGAATCAAAAAAAAAAAAAAAAAAAAAAAAAACATTTTTATAAAAATGCCCGTGTGTGTCTGTCTCTCTGTCTGTGTGTGCGTTTGTGTGCATGTATGTATGTGCGTGTCTGTGGGCAGCATAACTCAAACACGAAAAGACCGTTAAATTTAAAATTTCGTATTTTCCAAGGATGCGACACGAAGATTTTCAAGAACCCCCCCCCCCCAGTCCCAATTATCCTTTACGTGGAACATTTTTCGTAAGTTTTGAGTTTCTCTAAAATGGCTCTAACAATTTTGATTAAAATTTTCGAACATTTTGATTTTCCCAAAAATGGCTCTAACAATTTTGATTAAAATATCTTATTTAATTGACAAATTGAATGTATATTTTCAATTTTCTGAGAATAGCCTCTGAAGACTTGTTTATTCTGGATGAATTTTTCGGAAATTTGAAAGAGATAGACAAAAACTTACTTCACCAAAAATGTAGAGCTCGATAAAACACACAATTTATGTTATATACATTTTTATTCTTGGAATTGACTGTTTTTGAGATATTCCTTATTATTAGTATGAGCTTTAAAATAGTTACACTTTTCTCTTACAGGTTTTTGTCAACTGCTGTCCATATAGATAAAGGTAGCTCAATCACATGGCAACCAGATCTTAAAAGTTTTGACTATCGCTTTAATCTATGGTACTACCTTATTTTTCTTCTACTAACAAGGAAGCACGTAATAAGACCCTTTCTGCTATTTTTTTCTTGATCAGCATTAAATAAATAGAAGAATAAATGTTTAACAATAGTTTATTGCAGAATGGTAGAGAAAGTCATGTTAATTGAAAACATCATTTCTTCAATTAATTTAAAACAGTAATAAATGAGAATTTGAAGAGCATAACGAGGTACTAAAACCATTTGCATTTCTCTCGGAGTAACACGATATAAATTGAGAATGTTGTGACAGAATTACATTACCACTTTAACAAAATCAATTAACTTCTCAAAGTTGTCCTTTCCAACTCCATTAAGTCGTTTAATCTTTTCGGAAACGGGTTCACTATAATACGAGTATCTCTCTGATTCAAGTTTCCCACTGCCACAGTAAATTCCTTCCCTTCCCTCTAACCGATGCACATATCTTGCTTGGGCTCCAGATCGAATCAAATGGTCCTTCGGTTTCACAGTCGATACATAAGCTAGTAACATTTTTAGCGTATTAACGGAGAATTAAGTTCAGTGTTTTGAAGATAATATTATAGCACAATTTACTAAAAATCTTATGTGTTCCATTCACACGACTTTCTCTAGATCTCTGTAAAAAACTATTGTTAACAAGCATATCTACTTTTGAAAATCGAGATACACATTAGCAGAAATTGTCCTAATTAATTGCGTCCTGGTAAGTACAAGGAAAATAAGGGAATATACTAGGCTAAAAATAGTAAAATCTTTTAAAGCCGGTTGTGCTGAGGATGAAATCCGTTTCTGTGCAGGGCAGAGTTTATATCTTTCCGGGTGAAAAAGTTTAAGTATCTTGCATCTGAAATAAATAACAAGGAATATCTCAGAAATGGTCAATTCTACGAACAAAGTTAGGTTAAGTTTTTCTGCATATTTACGTTTTAGCAGTTATGCAAAATTCCGTAAAGTTCATCCAGAATAAAGAAGTCTTCAGAGGCTATTTCCCAGAAAATTCAAGATATACATTTTATTTGTCAGGTGATTATCTTTAATATACGATATTTTAATCAAATTGTTAGAGCCATTTTTTTAGAAAATCAAAATTTGTAAAGGATATTTAGAGGTTGCGGGATTTTGTTGAAAATCTTCGTGTCGCATCCATGGAAGATACCAAACTTAAATACCAAGTTTGGTATTTAACGGCCTTTTCGTTGTTGAGTTATGCTGCCCACAGACACACACACACATACACACACAGACACGTACACGGACATTTTTCTAAAAATGATTTTTTTTTGTATTCAGGAAGACCCGAAACTTGTATTTCCGGTGAACATGTATTTTTGGGTGCATTACAATACCTTCTCTATACACTATGAACACAGTACGTGTAAAGAAAGTAAAAAGTCTGATGCGTTCCATTCACAGACTCTCTCTCTCTGTATGTTCTGCAAATACACTATTGTTACTAAAGATTATTCTTTTATCTAACATCACGCAGATCTAGCTAAGCATTAGCAGAAATGGTCTAATTACTTAGTTGCTTTTAAGTAGAATGGAAATAAGCGACTATACTGGGAAAGCGATAGACAAATCTTTTAAGACCCGTCACTAAGCGATTGCTATTTAAATTCAGTTATACTTCAATAACTAGGAATAAAACAAAAGAGATATGAAACGAACGAAGACTTCCTTTTGAGTAAAGTATAAGTACCTATTTTAAAATTGAATTCAATTACGGGAAATATCTCGGAAATGGCTAGGTCTAAAAAAAAAAAAAAGTGCGGTAAAAATTGCGTACTTTAACATTAACATTTTGAGTAGTACGTTTTTGTCTATCACCCACGGTTTACAGTTCCGATAAAAGTCATTCAGAATGAGTACCTACTTCACAGAATATTTACAAGAAAATCAGAATATACATTTTGTTTTTCATGTACATATTTTTAATATGTGCGAGTTTAATCAAATCGTGAAATATACCATTTAAGGGTAGTTTGGGGTAGAGAGATTTTCCTCAAAATCTTCGTGTTGCATCCTTTAAGATACTTAAATTAAAAGCCAATTTTAGCATTTAACCGACTCTTCAATTTTGAGTTATGCTTCTACAGACACGCACTTCTTACTTTCTCTACACAAACTATATACATAGTGTATAGAGAAGGTATTGCACTGTATCCAAAAAATCCATACCGAGATTTCACCGGAAATATATGTTTTGGGTCCCCCTGAATCCAAAAAAAGCATTTCTGGAAAAGGTCCGCGCGTGTGTGTGTGCGTGTGCCTGTGGACAGCAGAGCTCAAAAACGAAACAACCGTCAAATACCAAACTTGGTATTTAAGTTTGGTGTCTTCCAAGGATGTGACACGAAGATTTTCAAGAAAATCCCCGCACCCCCTGCTAACCTTTACATGGAACTTTTTTCGAAAATTTTGATGTTCCAAAAATAGCTCTAACAATTTTGATTAAAATGTCATATATTAAAGATATTTACCTGACAAATAAAAAGTATATCTTCAATTTTCTGGGAATAACCTCTAAAGATTACTTTATTCTGGATGAATTTTATGGAATTTTGCATAACTGCTAAAAGGTAAGAGATGGCCAAAAACTTACCACACAAGAAATGTAGCGCACATTAAAATACACAATTACGTTATATACAGTTTTTTCGTGGATTTAATCGTTTTTGAGATATTCCTTGTTTTTGGTTACAGTTTTGAAAAAAACTTATACTTTTCTCATACAGGAATTTGTCAACTCCTGTCCATACAAACAAAGGAACTTCAGTCACATAGCAACCAGCTTTTGATTATCACTCTAACCGATGGTACTCCCTTATTTCGCTTCTACTTACAAGGAAGCAAGTAACAAGACTATTTTTCTCAATTAGCATGAAGTAATTTGAAGCATAAGCTTTTTAGCAATAATTTGTTGCAGAGATATAGAGAATGTCATGTCGATGGAACACATCAGATTTTTATCTATGTTTTACTGTTTACTAGTTATGTAAAAGTCATTCAGAATGGAGAACACTTCAGAGCTACTCTATGGAAATTCAAGGTATAGATCTTAATTGTCAATAAATATCTTTTGATAACATCAAAAATTTTCGAATTTTTTTCTATTTAAAGGATACTTTGGGATGGGAGGATTTTTTTTTTAAATCCATGTGTTGCATTCTTTAAAGATGCTGAACATAATTATCAATTTTGGTATTTAACAGACTTATTTGTGAAATTTCTTCCTCCAGTTCATGGAGATATTCAAAATAGCTCCGCAGCCATTACATTCCCTTGGTAAATATTTTTTTTTTTTTTTTGCTTTCAAATGAGATAGAACAAAGAGGATAATGCATTTTGCAATTAGGCGATTTCATCCAGTAATTCTCCATATAGTTTATCTTACCCAAAATCTCAATTTCCTTCGCACCTAAGGCAGATACCGAACCTGTTCATTGTTTAGTGTTTTTAAGTCCCAAACTTTTACATCAAAGTAATAGAAGAAAACAGCAAATCAGGTAAAACGCTACTGCTTCCCACTCCTATCACTAGTTAAAACTGATAGAAGATTGGTGGAACTGAGTAGATGCGGATCACTACTGATAGGGGCCTTTCTAACACCATTAGAAAAATAATAACAGTGTACTAAGCCAAAAGCCAGAGCACAATCACACTCGTGATGCCTGAACTGAAGAATCGGTGGAATGTGACAGCGGAGAAAACCGCAGAACCCAGAGAAAACCCATCCCTGCGCCGCTTTGTCCACCACAAACCTCACATGCGGGCTTGTCTAGGTTGGTGCCACATTAGCTCAGTCGTTTCATTGTCTCTTGCGTTGGTTGCAGTTTATGTCTGCTTTTGACATTGCGAATGAAAAAAACGTGTTTATTTTATTCCCAAGTTTTGCGTCTTTATGTTAATGTTATTTTCATAGTAAATAGCCCCCACACCTAACTTGGAATGTTCGGACTTGTTTCTGTTTTTACTTTCCCTACACGTACTATGTATATAGTGTATAGAGAAGGTATTGCACTCCACCCAAACATTTGATACTGAGGTTTCACCGGAAATATATGTTTGAGGGTCCCCTGAATAAAAAAAAGTATTTTCAGAAAAAGTTCCGTATGTGTGTGTGTGTGTGTGTGTGTGTGTGTGTGTCCGTTTGTCCGTGTGTCTGTGAACACGATAACTCAAAAACGAAAAGTCGGTAAAATACCAAATTTTGTATTTAAGTTTAGCATCTTCCAGGGATGCGACACGAAGATTTTGAGAAAATTCCACCCACCCCAAAATACCCTTTACATAGAACTTTTTTTTCAAACATTTTTATTTTTTTCAAAAATGGCTCTAACTATTTGGGTAAAAATACCGTATATTAAAGATATTTATCTGCCAAATAAAATGTATATCTTTAATTTTCTCGGAATAGCCCCTGAAGATTGCCTTATTCTGGATACGTTTTATGGAATTTTGCATAACTGATAAACCGTAAGAGACCGATAAAAGCTTACCACACAAAAAATTTAGATCACGCTAAAACACATACTTTATGTTATATACATTTTTTTCGTGGAGTTGATCGTTTTTGAGTTATTCCTTGTTTTTGATTTCACCTTTAAAAAGCTTATACTTTTCTCATACAGGAATTTGTCAACTCCTGTCCACACAAACAAAGGAATTTTAGTCACATAGCAACCAGGTTTTGACTATCACTTTAAGCTATGGTATTGTTTCGCTTCTACTTAACAAGGAAACAAGTAATATGACTATTTCTGCTAGTTTGTTCTCGATTAGCATGAAGTAAATAGACGCATAAGCTTTTTAACAATAATTTGTTGCAGAGATGTAGAGAAAGACATGTGAATGAAACATCAGATTTTTTAAATTTTATTTAATACGTGTAAATTAGTTTGTCTTATGTATATAAGCGGAAAAGAAAGCGAAAATGACAGAAATAACTCTTCTGTGCTAAAACGGCCTCGGTTATTTACCAAATTATAGCTAGTTAAAAAGATGAATAGAAAGTAACATGCTAACCTCATGAGGAGTGACCAACTACACAGCGAAAAGGAATGGAAAAGAGCGTAGTGTGGGAGGATGTGTGGCACAATAAACAACGAAAATTCTACACATAGTATTTAATTAAACATATCGTATCGTAATCATTTCATCCAACTCGTTTAAATACAACGAAATTTCAGTTATTACGACAGCGTCGCCTGCTCTAGAATGTTACGACATAAAAGCAAAGAGAAAAAACAAAAAGATATAGCAAAAGCAGGGCTCTCTGTGTGCCATGTATGCTCAAGGTAATGAAGCTTGAACTAAAAGTCGATAAGAGCAGAGCCGCCACTGAGCCCTTGCGTGCGAGCCTATTGTCTGCATAGTTGACGTTATGGATGCACAGAGAGTAATAATAATAATAGCTGGTGGAAGGGGGCGGTGGTGCTGACGAGTGGCAAAGGTCACACCAGAGCGCCATATCAACTTTCGGACCTTCAGAAAATTGATAGCGCCCGTCCAGGCTCTGTGTTTACATCCGGCGTCTGTGTTTGATGAGGGGACCGGTAGGGGGCTCTCAAGCGTTACAGGTCGCCATACTTGCGTGTCGCTTTCAAGACAAATATTAATAATTCAATTGTCTCAGTGAATACAGTTCGTCTCTTCTTATTTCAGACAATAACAAACACTGTTTTTCCCCAGCTGCTCTCTGTTACGGTTAATGACACTGGGCTAGTTGACGCAGGCGATAGCGCGTGTTACTAACATTCCGGAGGGTCATTCTTGCAGCCTTCGTGAACCATGTTTTTTCGGAGGTTTCCCCGGGCAGCCAGGCGAATACTGGGAAGCTTCAATACATCATCCGGATTTGTCCTTCCATTTCATTTTCATCTGATTGATTCATCATTCTCTAGCCCCCCCCCCTCAGTGGAATGTCCAAGCCCAAAGATGTGAGGGTGACTGTACTACCCGGCGTCGGGGAGTTTAAATCTGAAATGGTCCATGCCTTATCCTGTCCTATTCTATCCTAGGTTAATCATTTCTTAGTAATGAATAAAACTATAAAATAATTAAGAAATAGAAATAAAAAAAAAATGATGAGTTCTTTTCACATGACTTTCTCTACATCTCTGCTACAAAGTATTGTTAAAAAGCTTATGTTTCTATTTATTTCATGCTAATCGAGAAAAAATTAGCAGAAAAGTAGGAGGAAAATAAGGGAGTAGCATAGGCTAATGTATTAGTCAAAAGCTGGTTGCTATGTGACAGTAATTCCTTTGTTTCTATGGACAGGAGTAGGTACATTCCCCATATGAGAAAATCATGTTTTACTTTCTCTACACGTAATATGTAAATAGTGTATAGAGAAGGTATCGTATTGCACCCAAAAATTCGATACCGAAGTTTTACCGGAAATACATGTTTTGGGTCCCCCTCTATCAAAAAAAAACATTTTTGGAAAAAGGTCCGTGTGTGTATGTGTGTGTATCTGTGTGTCTGTGGACAGCATAGCTCAAAAACGAAAAGACCGTTAAATACCAAACTTGGTATTTAAGTTTGGTATCTTCCAAGGATGCGACACGAAGATTTTCAAGAAAATCTCCCCACCCCCAAATACCCTTTACATGGAACTTATTAAAAATCTGATGTGTACCATTCACATGACTTTCTCTACATCTCTGCAACAAATTACTCTTAAAAAGCTTATACTTCTTTTTGCTTCATGTTAATCAGACTAAAATAGCAGAAATAGTCTTAATACTTGGAACCTTGTTGCTATGTTTGCTTTGTTCCTTGCTGGTTGCTATGTCACTGAAGTTCCTTTGTTTGTATTGAAGCTGTTGACAAATTCCTATATGAGAAAAATGTAAGTTTTAATAGCAGAAACCAAAAACAAGGAATGACTCAAAAACGATGACTCCACGAAAAAAATGTATATAACATAAATTGTGTGGTTTAATGTGCTCTACATTTTTCGTGCAGTAAGTTTTTGTCCATCTTTTACGGTTTAGCAGTTTTTCAAAATTCCGTAAAATTCATCCAGAATAAAGTAGTCTTCAGAGGCTATTCCCAGAAAATTCAAAATAAAAATTTTATGTCAGGTAAATATCTTTAATATACGAAATTTTAATCACACCCGTTAGAGCCATTTTTAAGAAAATGAACAATTTCGAAAAAAGTTCCATGTAAAGGGTAGTTTGGAGTGGGGGAATTTTTTTTCAAAATCTTCGTGTCGTAGCCCTGGAAGATACTAAATTTAAATACCAAGTTTGGTATTTCACCAACTTTTCGTTTTTGAGTTATCATGTTCACAGACACACGGACACACTGACACACGGACACACACACGGACCTTTTTCTGAAAATGCTTTTTTTTTGGGTACAGGGGACCCTAAAACATATATTTCCGTTGAAATCTCGGTATGGAATTTTTTGTTGGGGTGCAATACCTTCTCTACACACTATGTACGTAGTGCGTATAGAGAAAGTAAAATTTGTATAAACATTAATGATAGTAGGTGGAGATATATTGTGAATATAACATAGCAGATTTTATTTTGATTTTAGCGATAACATTTTACTTAACTCTACAAATGAATTATCAAATGCATGTCTCATAGCTTTAATTCTCGAAAGTATGCTTTTCAAAAACAGTTTTAAGCAATAATAACTGAGGAATGTAATTCTAAGTGGAGCTTTCCATTTTTTTGTGTAGTAAGTTTTTGTCTTACAGCTTACCATTATGCAAAAATCATTCAGAATGAAGAATTTCAGATGCTTTTGCAGGGAAATTCAAGATAAACATTTTATTTTTCATATCTTTAATATCCGTTGTTTTTATCAAAATGACTATAGTAATTTTGAGAAAATAAAGAGTAAAAGGTAAAGAATAGTTTGGATTGGGATGATTTTCTTTAAAATCTTCGTGTTGCATCCTTGGGGATACTAAACATAAATATCAATTTTGATATTTAACATACTTTCTATTTTTGAATTATGCCAGACACATACAACCACACACACTTTTTCTAAAAATACTTTTGATGGATTCTGAGGCCTCAAAATATGCATTTCTGGCGAAATCTTGGCATCGTAATTTTGGATGGAATACACCTTCTCTACCTACTGTGAAAACTGAACATACGTGCTAGAGAAAGTAAAACGTTGTTCGAATGCAACAAGCATAAACCAATTGCTCTTGATAGTCTTTTGTCTGTACAGTCAGTCTGGATATCTCAGTTGGTTAGGCGCTGGCGTAATGATCCCAAGTTCGTGGATTCTATGCCAAACCAGATCCAGGGCTAAATGTGCTTAAAAGCGAAAGTCACGTGTCAATAGATTTATTGGCATGTGAAAGAATTCCAGTCCGACCCGATTCCGGCACACCGGTGGCGTTGATGTGATCCTGGCGTTATGCCTCCGTGGTGGAGTGGTCAGCCGGAGGTCGATTCCCGGCTGTGGCGGGGAGTTTTTCTTTAACCAGGATTATTCCCTATCCCCCCCCCATAGAATCTGGAAGTATGTAAGTGAGAGTGAATGTGCGTGCGCGCGCGCGCGTGTGTGTGTGTGTGTGTGTGAGTAAAATACAAATACGATTTAAACCCAATGTACCCAAACTACAGACGAGCTGTTTGTAATGCAAAGTCCCCGATATGACCTTAGATGATAAAGGGGGCTATATAAATATAACAATTCAAAAGGAAATATTACGCCTGTTTACAATTTGCTGGAAGTTTACGCATTCTTTTACGTTTGCTGCTATAAACATTTTGGCTAATTTCACCTTTTACTTATAAGGAACTAAGGAATAATTTTGCTAATGTTTATCTCGAATAGTATGGAGTAAAATAAGTATAATCTTTTGTTGTAAGAAATTTCTTGTAGAACAGATAAAGTCATGTAAATGGAACTCATCAAAATTTTCTATTAGTCCTACCATGTCAATTTCAAAATTATAGTAGTCGCCCTCCGTGGTGTAATGGTTACCATGCTAACTTCATTTACCCAAGGTCGCGGGTTAAAACCCGATGGATATTTTCGAGCGTAAAGATCCTTAGCATGGCTTTCTTCGGAAGGGAAGTTAAGCCGACGGTCCCGTGTCGTAGATTTACGGCACGTAAAAGAACCTCAAGCCTGATAGAAAAGCCTCTGGGCAAAATTAAGCGATCTTTCACGCCCAGTATAGAATGGGACGCTGAGAACCACAGCAGTTAAAGAGCGTCCATAAATAAAACTCCATTTCATTTCATAATCATGGTTTCTATTGCTTCTTTTTATCCGGTAGTGCCTTTTATAGTAAAAATATTTGCCTTACAAAATGTCAGTATGCACAACCAGTAGTAACCCTTTCCACTCTTTTAAGAACTCACTTTTTAATATACGAGGGAGTTTAAATATGTAACCATATTTCAAAATAGATAGTGTTGCTAAGGAAGAATGGTCTTGCCTTGTGTATTGTCGTTTGTTACACGTCGCGTTGGTGTGATTTATAGGTTCCGGTTAGTTTGGATTTGGCAGCATTTCAGTTAGTCGCAACGTGTTTTCGCTAAACTGGAAACAGTGCAGTATGGTTCAGCTCTTTTTGTTTTTTGATGAGAAAGCTTGAGAGGAGATAAAAACCGACCTTGGATGATGCTCATAGAAACTTGAGTTAACTATGGCAACAGTTAGATATTAGTTCAAACATTTCAAACATGGTCGAAATTGAAAAAGTCCACGAAATGATTCTCGCTGATCGTCGAACGAACGTCCGCAAATTGGCAGACACCATAGAGGTGTCAACAGGAACGGAAATTCATATCTTGCGTGATAAGTTAAAGACATATAGGTTCTTTTATCTTAGGATTTTTTCTGGTCTTTACGTTTATTTGTTACTAAGGAAAATTATATAACCTATATACCAAAAGTGATATACAAGTTTAGTATCTTCCAAGGATGCGAAACGAATATTTTGAGGAAAATCTCACCACGTGGAAAACATTTCGAAAATTTTGATTTTCTCAAAAATGGCTCTAAATATTTTTTTAATGAAGTATCGTATTTTAAAGATATTTACACAACAAATTTATTGCATATATTGAATTTTCTGGAAATAGTCTCTGAAGACCTCTTTGTTCTGGATGAATTTTGGATAACTGGTAAATCATAAAAGATAGACAAAAAATTACTACATAAAATATGTGGATCTTGTTGAAGTACACAATTTATGTCATATACATTTTTTTCATGAAGTTGACCATTTTTAAGTACTCATTATTGCTTTTAGTTTTCAAGTACTTTTAAATTTTCATATATGGGAATTTGTCAACTCCTGGTAATGTAAAGAAACGGATTTCATACACAAGGCAACCAGCTTTTAGAAGATTTGACTATCGCTTTAGCCCTAATGTATGGCCTTATTTCTCTTCTATTTACAAGAAAGCATTTCTGCGAATGTTTATCTCGATTAGCATGAAGTAGATTGATGGATAAGCTTTATAACAATAATTTGTTACAGAGATGTAGAGAAAGTCATGTGAATGGAACACATCAGATTTTTAAAGCTAATGGAGCGCCTTTCACCAGTTGGGTATGAGCATCCTAATCGTTCCATTTTACGGAGAAGAATACAAAAGCAATGCTATAAAAGTGACCGCTTATCGCCAAAGAAAGCTTAAATGGATAACGTTTCATTCCGGTATACTCGACGTTTTTATCATTTGTTGAACTTAATATTTATGCCCTGTAGCATATATTGATGTAATTTATTTATGTATTTAGGTTCCAAAGTATTCGATCACTTGTAATAATATATAAGATTGTTAAGATTTAACTTAATATTTTTACGGAAATAACGTTCAAATTAAATGTTTAGCAATCTGAATTAGCTAATGAATAACACTGGACAAAATACACATTTTACGAACATATCTTAAATAGTTAAGGACTTTTCTTGAAAACAATTGTAAATAAAATATATTTCGTTCTAAAAAAACAAAAACACAAATGTGAGAAAAAAAAAAGGAAGAGAAAATTTACGAAAACACATAGCATGACTCGCCTGCGGTGCCGCAATTAGTTAAAGCAGGCGTTAAACACTACCAAAAAAAAAAAAAAAAAAAAAAAAAACATAGAATGACGAAATGACAATAACTTGATTACCCTTAACATTAAAATTACTGATTTACATATTTTACAATATGATTTACAAAATGAAAAATCAGCACAAATAAATCCAACGGCTGCGAAGACACGAAAATCTAGTTATTTGAATGCCATCTTTCGTTTTAAAATCATCAGAATTCATAAAAATAGCGTTATGTAACAATTCCTGGTTCTTTACGGTAAGAAAGGGGATAAATATGTGATTGAGCGAAGAAATTCTCCTGGATTAGGAAAACTACAAGAACAGTAATATCAATGGCTACGAGGTTGTTACGACCATACTTACGAGAACATTACGTACACGCCTTGTTTAAAACATGTTAACATTTTAGCTGCATAACCAATGCCACCTCTATCTTAGAGAATCTGTAAAAAATGAAAGTAGGTGATTATCGTTATACTGATATAATATCCTTGACTTTCAGGATCTGGCAGTAGAATTAAAATAGAACAAATATGGTGTTTTCCATTCACAGGACTTTCTCTACATCTCCACAACAAATTATTATTAAAAAGCGTATTCTTCTATTTACTTAATGCTAATCGAGAAAAATTTGGCAGTAAGAGTCATATTACCTGCTTCCCCGTAAGGGAATACACTAGGCTAAATCGATACTAAAATCTTTTGAAAGCTGGTTGCTATAAGATTGAAATAGCTTTGTATGGACAGGATGAGAAAAAGTATAGTTGAAATTAATAATAAGGAATATCTCAAAAACGGCCAACCGCACAAAAAATGAATATAACATAAGTTATGTGTCTTAGTGAGCTCTACATTTTATCTTTCACGCAAAATTCATCCAGAATAAACGAGTCTTCAGAGGCTATTCCCAGAAAATTCAAGATATAAATGTTATTTGTCAGGTAATTATATTTTATATATGACATTATAATCAAAACAGTAAGCCATTTTTAGAAAATCAAAAATTTGTAAATTTTTTCCATGTAAAGAGTAGTTTGGAGTGGGGGGGGGGGGGGAATTTTTCTCAAAAGCTTCATGTCGCGTCCCTGGAAGATACTTAACTTAAATATTTAGTTTGGTATTTAAGGGTCTTTTCGTTTTTGAGCTCTGCTGTCCACAGTCACACACACGCATAAATGGACGTTTTTCTAAGAATGTTTTTTTTTTATCCTGGGGGACCCAAACATGCATTTCCGGTGAAATCTCAGTATCGAATTTTTTGGTGTAATGCAATACCTTCACTATAAACTATGTACATAATACGTGTAGAGAAAGTTAAAACTATATTTATCTCCTGTTTAGTAAATAATAACATTTTTCTAGAGACTCAAAAATATGAAAATTGTCGCTGAAAATGCAACACCAGTATGCAGTCTCTGACATTTGTTATATACAATTAAAGTATGCCCTGGAGCTTTCGACTGATAGCAGAAACCCAGTTCCGTCAAAAGCATATGCCGTTTGATTAATGTACTGCTTTCTTTGCGTTACAGGATGTGTTTCTGAGCACTTGCTGATGTCCTTACTGTGTTACTATTTTTCCAACATGGCTCCTGTAACTATTGAGTCAGCTCACTGATATACGAGGATTCCTATGCGTTCTGGATTCTTTCACCTTGACATTTCTGCATTAGTTAATCATTTCATACAGATGATAGCGACTTGCAGATTACATTTTAAGCGCTTTATTGTCTCTTACCAAAATCCGCAAATATTCTAATCCGTTAATCGCGAGGACACTATTTCCATCCCTGCTACTCTTCCCAAGCAATGTGATGCCGCGGACATTCAGAACCGTGGTGATCTTCCTTTCGGGAGTTTCCCGTGTTGCCAGGCGAATGCTGGGAAGGTTAATTCAATCCCCAAATTTCCTGGTTTAGGGTTGAGGACCAGATGACGGTGTTCGACGCAATGCGGTCGGCGTTGGCTTGCGCACTGTAGAGATTTACTTCGGGACCACTCTATCGGGACTCACCTTTGAGCGCTTTCGGGCTAGGACCTTTTGGGGGACACCAAAGGCTTGGGGCTTGTGATTGGGGTCGGACGGGTTGGAGGCGTTCAACCTGGAACCTTCGGCACCCATTCCATGCATGCGCCGGTCATAATTCGAATTTGGGTCTTTCCGCTCATGTGGTGTTCTGCCACAGAGTCTGGGAACCTCCTCATTGAGTTAATCCTAATTCTTCTGTACTCTGGCCTCCTCTACTTTACCTTATCTCTCTCTCTCTCTCTCTCTTAGCTCTCCTCTGTTTACATTTGTAAATTTCACTTTCGACTATTCTACAATAATTTTGCAACTACACCAAAACTTCATACACATAGAAAAAGTTTGATTCATATGATTTTCTGCACCCACATTCTTATCTACGTCGTATGAATCGAGATAGGCATTTCAGAATTCTTCATTTAGTTGTGGATGGTTAAATAAATGGAGGACGGACATCTTATTTTACTGTTTAAGGCATGGCCCGATACCAGCGCTGTCATGTAATAGTACAATGTATAAATTACAATTAATACAAAGTCAAAGTAATATAATAACACCCTGTCAGACAATGTCATATTTATATCACACTGTCAATATATTAGCACAGCCTAATAAAATAAATACAATGGTTAAAACCTTTATAGTATAATTCTTTATAGTAATAATGTAATATATATTAACTATTCTGACTATAAATCATTCTTCCTTTTTAAAGTCATTTACGCTTTATGGCAAATTCTCCAGTAACTCTGCAAGTGATTTGTTCCAGTCATCAGTTGTATATTCGCAATAAAAAGAAAAATTACCAACGTCTTTCCAATTCAAATTCTCCTTTATGGGCTCTAAAAATCGCACATAGCTATGCTCACTCTCTTCGTTTTTCTAAGTTTCTCAAGAAGTAGCTGTTCTATCATAATTTTCTACTCATTTTCCTCCATCTAAGAATTTACCTTCTCTTTTTTTAACTCTCGAGTTAGGTGTTACAGGGCCGGAGTATATGTTCAAATCTTCTAAAAGCCGTCACTATCAGCTGACTTTGAAATTTCATACTTATGCGTAAGAGCTGCTTCAATACATAAATGTCTAACAAATGCTCTTGATTTAGTCATGAGGGATTCATAATATCGCTGTAGTTTTCAGAAAGTTGGATTCCCTCTGTATCCCCTAGAAACTCTAGGGACGGTTCTTAGACATATTCTCCTGAAGAGGACAATAACTGGAAGAGTTTCGGAGTCCATATCTATATTTACTATCTGTAAATTTTGCTTGGAAAATGGATTTTAAAAAAAATGACCAACTTTTATTATATAGTGCATACCTATTTTAAGAACATTGCTTCGTTTGATTGTTCTGCTTGTATGTCTAGCAGGCTGTACATTAGATGTATGTCAATTTGACAGGAACATTTAACATTTTCTATGCACAGAAATGAAAATTTTTTAGATTTTCCACCCACAAATATCATTTTAACATTTCTAAAATTCATTATACCGATTCTGTAGTGACGCTAAAGTACAAAAAATTGGAAATATCTGTACATTTTCTTGTTTAGCACGCACTTTTATCACATTATATAAAATAACTTATTTTTGTCATTTGTCAATCGAAACAAATGTTGTATATGTATGTACCTTTGCGGTTGAATGCCGAAGAGGATGCTGTGCATTCCAAAGGGTTGCCTGATGTCAGCTGTTCCCATGAAGTGACGTCATTTATAAAGCTCCCCATCATTCATGCAACGCTGGCGCACATAATTCTTGGCCTAATTCTTTTCATCTCGCCTGACATTTCGTTGTGAGGCCGTTATCCCTACAGCGGGGCCACTTTAGGGATGTCATACGGTGTCACTGAAATCTATGAGAGTTCATACATCTTGTGAGCCTTCAAACTGCATAGGTTATCGTCTTCTGCTTCTCCTTAGGTTTCTTTCTTTCAGCATTGTCTTTTTGCCCGACCTTATTCTCTAAATCAAGCGTCAATGAAGGTTTTCTGGCCAAGGGCAAGTCCTGAATTTCGAATATAGCCTTGTGAGTAAATTGTAAAAGATCGGCTATTAATGCAAAATTTTCAATCCATAACCAGTTAATATATACTACATGGTTCTCTCTGGTTACTTTAAAACAAAATGGACTACTGGCCCAAACAGAAACTCACTTATTAATCATGAGCATTATAATTTGAAAATTTTATTTGATAAGTACATTTTCACGATTTTTTGACATTTCATTTATAAGAGCTTCTTCAATGGTAATGCTGAACTTTCCAAATGTTGATAGGATTTTAAATATAACCATAAATTTTTCTAGACATATCTTGATATCTGATTTCTGAATAAAATAGTAACTGCCAAAGCTTCATGCGTGATAAATATTACATTTTTTATATATCAACTTAAAATGCTTTGAAACATTTTAAAATACTTGAAATTAATGTCACACAAAAAGTACTTTATCGATATCTACATTTTCAGTGTACTGAAATTATACTATCTGTTATATTTTACTAATTAATGATAAGTCATTCACAATGAAGATACTATTCACAGAAAATTCAACATTCAGCAACAGATTACTTCACTGATCATAGGGCTACAAAAACATATGATTGAATAATGGCTTCTTCAGATTCTAAGGTTAAAAGGAGAATTTATGTAATGATGTGTAAAGGTAGAAGGTATATTGTTATTGCTCTACCAGTATCTCCTCAAAGTGTTATTAAAAGCTGACCTACAATGAAAATATCTTAAACGTATAACATTTTAAATAAAATAAAAATTAAGATTATTTCTAGTAAATCAATTTTTATGTTAAATGTAGTTTCGGGTGGGGTATTAGGATGTCTGCCCACTCCAAATTACCCTGTACATGCAATTTTTTTTCGGAATTTTCAATTTTTTATAAATTTTCTATATAGATTTTCGTTACAATACCATATGTCTAAGTTATTGTTAAGCCAAATAAAATGTATATCTTGAATCTTCTGGGAGTAGTCCATACTTGAAGTTCTCTTAATTGTGGATGCATTTTGTATAAATGTCATGCTGTAAGAGATAGACAAAATGTTATTACTCAAATAACTTAGATCTTGTTACAGCGCATAATAAAGTGTCAGATTTTTTCATTTGTTTTATTAACCATTTCATAGATATTCCTTGTTATCAGTTTATATTGTACAGTGATATTCCTCGTTATTGTTTTAACTTCTCCAGTGCTAATCTCCCAAATTAGAAGTTGTCATTCAATTTTCTTCTCACGCTGGTCATGCAATTAGAATGGAATTTTAAGGACATTGTGTAGCGACCAGCTGTTAAAAGATTTGATTATCGCTTTAGCCTTCTGCATTCCCTTTGTATGTACAAGCAAATAAGTAATAATACATATGTAAATATCTATTTTGATTAACATGAAATAGTAAGCAGAATATGCTTCTGTAAGAATAATTTTTATGTGAATGGAACACCTCAGATTTCTTTCTTAATATCTCTAAAGAACAATATATGTATCAATTTTGAATAAAGTACTCATACATTCCAATATTGGTCTTATAATTTAAATATATATTATGAAGTCTCTCCAGGTACCTAAATACTATAACAGATAAGCTTCAGTAAACGCTAGGTTTGATTAACATCATTTCATGCTTTCAATGTTAATTACTTTTTTTTCTACAGCCTCCGTTTTCAAAATATTCATTGAATGATATCTTAAGTTTACTAGCTCATTTTTAGCACCCTTGTTTATAAAATCTGATGTGTTCCATTCACATGATGTTCTCTACATCATACTGATCGAGATAAAAACATTAGCAGAAGTTGTCATATTTGAACCAGTTGAATGCCACAGCCGGGATTTGAACACGGTTCTCCGCTCTCCGTGCGGCTGCTCTAACCATTGAGTTACTGTGAATAACTGTCGATATGCCATTCAGTCCTCCAACTGATTATGTGTGTGTGTGTGTATGTTTTTTTTTTTTTTTTTTTTTTTTAACGCAGTTCAACCAACTGGTAGATCTCCTTTAAACGAACTACCTTAATGACGACTTACCTTTATGGTCTTATTACTTGTTTACTTGTAAGAAGGGAAATAGGGAGTACAATAGGCCAAAGAGATAGTCAATTTTTACTTTCTGTATACGCACTATGTATATAGTGTATAGAGAATATATTGCACTCCACAAAAAAATTCGATACCGAGATTTCACCTGAAATATATGTTTTAGGGTGACCTGTACCCAAAAAAATGTATTTTCAGAAAAAGGTCCGGTGTGTGTTCGTGTGTCTATGAACACGATAACTCAAAAACGAAAAGTCGGTAAAATATCAAACTTGGAATATTCCCCCACTCCAAACTACCCACTGGAACTTTTTTCGAAAATGTTTATTTTCTAAAAAAAATGGCACTAATGATTTTGATTAAAATATCGTATATTAAAGATATTTACCTGAAAAATAAAATGTATATTTTGAATTTTCTAGGAATAGCCTCTGAAGACCACTTTATTCTGAATGAATTTTACGGAATTTTGCATAAGCGCTAAACCGTAAGACAGAGACAAAAACTTACCACACAAAAAATGTAGAGCACATTAAAACACACAATTTATGTTGTATACATTTTTTTCGTGGAGTTGATTGTTTTTGAGATATTCCTTGTTTATGGTTTCAGCTATAAAAACTTATATTTTTCTCATACAGGACTTTGTGAACTCGTGTCTATATAAACAAAGGAACTATGAAACTCCTCTATTTCGCTTCTACTTACAAGGAAGCATGAAATAAGAATATTTCTGCTAATTTTTATCTCGATTAGCAGGAAGTAAATATAAGCAAAAGGTTTTTTAAAAATAATTTACTGCAGAGATATAGAGAAAGTCATGTGTATGGAGCACATTTTTTAAAAGCTGGTTCCTATGCGAAATAATTGAATGCGTTTCGCTTTGCATGGTCAGCAGTAAAACAAGTGAGATGAAGCGAAATGGGATTTCTGGTTTGAGGAAAGTTACGTGGTTTAAAATTGAAACCAACAAGGAAATGTCTCGGAAACGGTCAATTCTACAGTAAAAAAAAAAAAATAAATAAATAAAAATAAATGACATAAATCATGTGCTTTAACGACATCTAAGTTTTTGATAGTACCTAAATGTCCATCTATCTCTTACGAATTACCAGTTATGCAACCTTCAGCTCAACTCATCCAGAGTAAACAAGACTCCAGAGGCTATTCTAGAAATTTCAAAATATATATTTTATTTTGATGTAAATATGCAATTTGAATCAAAATAGTTAGAGTCATGTTTGAGAAAAGGAACATTTTTAAAAAAATCCAAGTAAAGCGTAGTTTGAGGGCGAAGATTTTCTTAAAAATCTTCGTGTTGCATCCTTGAAATATACTAAACATAAATACCAAGTTTGGTATTTAACGCTCTTTTCATTTTTGAGCTATACTGTCCACAGGCATACACGAATATACTAATGCGGACCTTTTTCTAAAAAAAAAATTGCACTCCGGAAACCTCAAAACATATATTTCAGATAAAATCTCGACATTAAGTTTTTGGGTGGATTACATTACCTTCTCTAGATACTATGTGTGTTGTATGTGCATTCGTGCTAGATAAAGTAAAAATGTACACATATCCACTTTGTTTCGCATTAGCTCGATTCTAATAAAAGATGAAACTCTGATATAAACAACTGAATGTTATTTTTTCAAGTTTTGACTCCTCGTTGCTTAACCCGGGTTTACAATGAATTTTACTTAACATGACGGGACGTGATGTGAAGTTAAGAAACATTACTGGAGTTCTAACTAGCATGCATTTAACTTAAAATAAAAAGAATTACTCAAATTCGTACTACAGCAAATTATCACTTGACATCAAACTTAACATAACTAGAAAGAGAATATTAACATTGACAACTTTTTACTTTCTCCATGTGTACTATGTACATAGTGTATAGAAAAGGTATCGTAT
The DNA here is from genome assembly GCA_030762935.1 of Hymenopus coronatus. Lineage (NCBI taxonomy): Eukaryota > Metazoa > Arthropoda > Insecta > Mantodea > Hymenopodidae > Hymenopus > Hymenopus coronatus. The sequence goes on along the minus strand of CM060881.1, from coordinate 120,126,503 downwards.
TGCATCCAAAAATTCGATACTGAGATTTCACCGGAAATACATGTTTTGAGACCGGAATCCAAAAGAAGCATTTTTAGAAAAATGTCCGCGTGTGTGTGTCTGTCTGTGTGCATGCGTGTGTGTGTGTGTGTGTGTCTGTGGGCAGCATAGCTCAAAAACGAAGATACCGTTACATACCAAACTTAGTATTTAAGGTTATCTTCCAAGGATACGATACGAAGATTTTCAAGAAAAGCCCCCCACCCCAACGACCTTTACATGGAACCTTTTTCGAAAATTTTGATTTTCTCAAAAATGGCTCTAATGATTTTCATTAAAATATCATAAATTTTTATGACAAACGAAATGTATATCTAAAATTTTCTGGGAATAGCTTCTGGACGAATTTTACGGAATTTTGCATAACTTGTAATCTGTAAGAGATAGACAAAAACTTACTTTACAAAAAATGTAGATCACGATAAAACACACAATTTATGTCATATACATTTTTTTTGTAGAGTTAAACGTTTTTGAGATATTTCGAGTTATTGCTTTTATTTTTAAGACACTTAAACTTTTCTCAAACGGGCCTTTTTCTAAAAATTCTGACTCAGAAACCTCAAAGCATACATTTTCGGTGAAATATAAACATTGAATTTTTAGGTGGACTGCAATACCTTCTCTACCTATTATGTACGTGATTAAAAATATCTAATGTATTTCATTTTTAACTACTACTTACGGTTCCAAGTAAAGGGTAGGCGGTGGTGAGCAATTTTCTTAAAGAAACCTTCGTGTCGCATCCTTGGAAGATACTGAAGTTAAAACCAAGTTAGTAATTAACTGACTTTTGTTTTTGAGCTATGTTTTCCATAGACACACAGTCACACTTAGGCATGTTTCTTAAAATGCTCTTTTTTATTTTGATTCAGGGGTCCCAAAACATTTATTTTCAGTGAAATTTTGGTATCAAATTTTTGGATGGAATACAATATCTTCTCCATCCACTATGTATATTGTAGATACATGCTAGAGAAAGTAATAAGCATTCGTTCGAATATCCCCAATAAACGATAGAAGGTAAAATCATGTGAATGTAACACATAATTTTTACCTTCTCTAGGGCATAAGTTCAACGTATATATTAGGCAGAGAAAGTATAGTATTTCCTCCAAAAATTCGATACCGAGATTTCCCCGGGAACACATGTTTTGAGACTCCTGACCTCCATTTTTAAGATTCTTTCCAAAATTAATTGCAATCCAATTTGTAACCCAAATTTATATAATCTACACGCTTATTTAATTGCATTATCCCAAATAAACGCATTTTTGGAAAGGCCAGCGTGTATGTGTGTGTGCGTCGGTGTCTGTTTATGTGTGTGTGAGTGTGTATGTGTCCATGGAGAGTATAACTCCAAAATGATAAATCCTTTAAGTACCTAACTTGTTATTTCAGTTAAGTGTGTCCCAAGAATGCGACACGAAGATTTTCATGAAAATCCCGCCTCCTCCAACGACCCTTGATGCGGAATAATTTTTGAAACTTTTTATTTGCTGTAAATTAGCTCTAAAATGTTTGTTTATAATATTAAAGATATTTAAGTGACAAATAAAATGTACAGGTATTTTGAGTTTCCTCAGAATAACCTCCGAAGCCCTCTTCATTCTGAAGGACTTTTACATAACTGACAAACCGTTAGAGATAGAAAAAATCTTACCACACAAGAAATGTAAATCTCATCACACAATTTGTGTCATCTACATTTTTGTTGTGGAGGTAACTGTTTCTGGGATATTCCTTGTTAATGGTCTCAGTTTTAAAATACTTATGCTTTTCTCAAAAAAATTCACCCGTGTTTCTTTTGTTTTACTGCTGGCCAAGAAAAGAAGCAAATTTCAATGATAATCGCTTAGCGACAGCATCTGAAACATTTGACTATCGCTTTAGCACAATGTATTTCTTTAGATCACTTCTACTTATAAAGAACTAAGAAGGTTATAAAATATTCAGTTAATGCTTATATCCATTAGCATAGCGTAGAAAGAAGAAGAATCTTTTGTAAGAAGTTTTTGTGTAATAGCTAAAGAAAGTCATGTGAGTATAACACATCAACTTTTTTTTTTAATGTGAACTCACTTTCATTTAATCACATTTCATCCCGTTTTCAGATATTGAAAGGCATCAGCATAAACCGTTGTTTGCAGTATCTTGACTACAGCAAGGAGCGCGAGACAGTTGAATGTCACTGATGATGCAAATGGCCGTCATTATCGCTGCTCTTACTTTTGCATCACGCCATCCCTTTAATGGAGAATTGCTTATCTCACGGCATTTTTACTGACATGTACTCCATTAAATTCTCTACACCTACTAAGCATTGCATTTAATTCTCTGCAGCGTTAAGCAATGCAATTAGCCCGCCCCATTTTGCCTTCAGAGCGATTTGCAATAGCGATATGCATAATTAAGGAAATAAAATGAATAATGAAATTGAAAGTCCTGAAATAAAGTTAGGTGCTTGTGTTTCTTCTGCTGTCAAAAATACCAGCATTTAGGAAATATAGTCTACTTGATGGAGATGTTGCCAAACTGAGTTTTCGTCACAAACTACGAGGGCCGCTTTTTTATACATCAGATAGGCTATAAATAAAAGAAAAGTTCATAGAAAACAATTCTTTTTTGTTACGTAAAGTTTTGTACTCTTTTGGTTACCTTTCAACATAATCACCAAAAATATTGAGACATTTATCGTACTTGTGTACAAGCTTAGCAATACCCGCTTCAAAGAATATTGCCGCCAATGATTTCAGACGAGCAATGAAGTTGTTTTGAAGAACTTAGTACTTTACGACGTTTGCGGACAGCCATTCAAAACAAGCGAAGAGAAATGCTTACTTCACGAATTGTGTTGATCCATGACAACGCTCGTCCACACACTGCTGGCACAACCCATCGGCTCCTTGAACAGTTTCTATGGGACATTTTCGATCATCCGCCGTACAGTCCTGACTTGGCACCCAGCGATTTTATCGTTTTCCCTGAACTGAAGACATGGCTAGGAGAGCACTTTCAAACCAACGAAGATCTTCAAAGCAACGTCAATGCTCATTTGAAATCATTGATGGTAACATTTTCTGAAGTGGGTATTGCAAAGATTGTGCTCAGGTACGATAAATGTCCCAATCTTTCCGGTGATTAAGTTGAAAAGTAATCATAAGTGTACAAAACTTTTAGTAATAAAACTACTGTTTTCTATGAACTTGTCTTTTATTTAAAGCCCATCGGGAGTTGAAAAAAAAAACGGCCATCGTATAAGTGAAATGCTTGCAAAGGCAGCATCTCAGGCAGGATACAAGAAAACTCTCATGTGTTTTCGCTACTTACCAATATTTATCAAAATATGATCTACAATTTATTCATATAATATGTAATACTATATATTTTGTATATGTCATAATAAATGTTAACAGATATATTAGTTTCAGTATGCACTTATAGCATTAAACAAGAGCATACAGAAGAGACAAACCAAGAGCTGTTTTTCTGAAGGAGCTGACACTAAAATATATTTTTAAATAAGTTGTGTGTTTTGACGAGATCTATATTTTTACTTTCTCTATACGCACTATATACATAGTGTATAGAGAAGTTGTTGCACTCCACCCAAAAATTCGATACCGAGATTTCACCGGAAATATAGGTTTTTAGGGTCCCCAATATCCAAAAAAGCATTTTCACAAAAAGGTCCGTGTGTGTTTGTGTGTGTCGTGTGTCAGTGTGTCCGTGTGTCCATGTGTCTGTGAACATGATATCTCAAAAACGAAAAGTCGGTAAAATACCAAACTTGGTATTTAAGTTTAGTATCTTCCAGGGATGCGACACGAAGATTTTGAAAAAAAAAAACCCACCCCCAACTATCCTTTACATGGAACTTTTTTCAAAAATTTTGATTTTCTCAAAAATGGCTCTAACGATTTTGATTAAAATTTCGTATATTTAAGATATTTACCTGACAAATAAAGTGTATATTTTTAACTTTCTGGGAATAGCCTCTGAAGAGTAGTTTATTCAGGACGAATTTTACTGAATTTTAAATAACTGCTAAACCGTAAGAGATGGACAAAAACTTACTACACAAAAAGTGTAGAGCACGTTAAAACACAATTTATGCTATATACATTTTTTTGTGAGTTCTCATTTTTCACACATTCCTTATTTTTGGTTCTGCTATGAAAAACATACTTTTCTCATATAGGAACTTGTTAACTCCTATCCATTTAAGCAAAGGAAGTTCATTGACATAGCAACCAGCTTTTGACTATCATTTTAACCTATGGTAGTCCGTTATTTCGCTTCTACTTACAAGGAAGCAAGTAATAAGACTATTTCTGCTCATTTTTTCTGATTAGCATAAAGTAAATAGAAGTATAAGCTGTCTAAGAATAATTTGTTGCAGGGATATAGAGAAAGTCATGTGAATGGTACACATCAGATTTTTGTAGTAAGTTTTACTCACGGTTTAACATGAACAGAAATTCAGAGGCCTGAAAACACAAGATAGATAAACACATACTAAACACATTGTATTTTAACAAAAACCATTAGGGCAATTATTGAGAAAATTAACATGTTCGAAGTTCTAACCATGTAATGGGTAGTTTGGGGTAAACAATCTTTCTGAAAAGTCTTCGTGTCACATCATTGGGGGATACTAAACTTAATTACCAAGTTTGGTATTTAAACGATTTTTAGGTTTTGAGTTTTGTTATTCCCATATACACACACTAAAATACTATTTTTTTTTTTACTTAGGGTGCCATAAAACGTGTACTTTAAGAGAAATCTCGGTATCCAATTTTTGGATGGAATACAATACCTTCTCTGTCTACTATAGATGTAGCAGAGAAAGTAAAACATTGACAAAAATTGCTCAAATATGTTCACATCTTACAGTGATCTGCCCGTTCCCCCGTCCTATCTTATGACATTTAGAGATTGTTCCATTTCTGGACTGCTAAAATAGTTTGGGCCTGTGTCCTGTATGCAAAAGGATAGGAAACCCAGACAAAATTTGGAAGCAAGATCGGAAGGTAAAAGATCTAGAGGAATTTTATTTGGAGTATGCTGAGAAATGGGACAGAGTAAGGGGTAAACCTATGAATGAAATGAGAAAAATCTGATGTGTTCCATGCACATGACTTTCTCTATAACTCTGCAATAAATTATTGTTAAAAAGCTTATGCTTCTATTTACTTCCAGCTAATTCAGAAAAAATTAGCAAAAATAGTCTTATTACTTGCTTCCTTGTAAGTAGAAGCGAAATAAAGGAGTACCATAGGTTAAAGTGATGGCCAAAAGCTGGTTGCTATGTGACTGAAGTTCCATTGTTTGTATGGACACGAGTTCACAAAGTCCCGTATGAGAAAATTATGTTTTTTATACCTGAAACCAAAAACAAGGGATATCTCAAAAGCAATCAACTCCACGAAAAAATGTATATATCATAAATTGTGTGTTTTAAAGTGCTCTACATTTGTTGTGTGGTAAGTTTTTGTCCGTCTCTTACGGTTTAGCAGTTATGCAAAATTCCGTAAAATTAACCCAGAATAAAGTAGTCTTCGGAGGCTATTCCCAGAAAATTCAAAATATACATTTTATTTGTGAGGTAAATATATTTAATACACGATATTTTAATTAAAATCGTTAAGGCCATTTTTTAGAAAATCAACATTTTCGAAAAAAGTTCCATGTAAAGGGTAGTTTGGGGTGGGGGATTTTCCTCAAAATCTTCGCGTCGCATTCCTGGAAGATACTAAGCTTAAATACCAAGTTTGTTATTTTACCGACTTTTCGTTTTTGAGTTATCGTGTTCACAGACACACGGATACACGGACACACTGACACACACACACACGGACCTTTTTCTGATAATACCTTTTTTGTTCACAGGGGACCCTAAAACATGTATTTCCGGTGAAATCTCGGTATCGAATTTTTTGGTGGAGTACAATACCTTCTCTATACACTATGTACATAGTGCGTATAGAGAAAGTAAAAATGGTAGAGAGCGTGTAAAGCTACTGCTCCACGCAGCACTAAAGGGTTGCACAGAAGAAGAATGAGGTTGTCGTTTTTGTGTAGTAACATTTAGTATGCTTTACTGGTTAAAGTGAAGTGAACCTCAGATGCTATTCTCAGAAATTTCATATATACATTTTATTTTTCATGTAAATGTTTAGTTTTAATTAAAATCGAATATTTCGAAACATCGTCCTGGTAAAGAGTTAGTTGGGTGAGGGGGGGGGATGAAACATTTTCTGGAAAATCTTCGTGTCGCATCCTTGGAAGATGCTGAACTTAAATATCAAGTTTTGGTGTTTAACGGACAGTTTTTATTTACGCTCTTCACAGACAAACACGGACACACACAAACACACACAGACATACTAAACACACAAATACTATTATAAAATATCTGATGTGCTCCATTCACATGACTTTCTCTACATCTTTGTAACAAATTATTGTTAATAAGCTTATTCTTCTATTTCATGCTAATCGAGATAAACATCAGCAGAAACGGTTTTATAACTTAGTTCCTTATAAATAGAAGGAAAATAGAAGAATACCGTGTGTCCGTGTGTCCGTGGTCGCCCTCCGTGGTGTAATGGTTACCATGCTAACTTCATATACCCAAGGTCGCGGGTTCAAACCCGGCGGAGGACGATGGATTTTTTCGGGCGTAAAAATCCTTAGCATAGCTTCCTTCGGAAGGGAAGTAAAGCCGTGGCTCCCGTGTCGTAGATTTGCGGCACGTAAAAGAACCTCAAGCCTGATAAGAGAGGCCTCTGAGCAAAATTAAGCGATCTTTCACGCCCAATATAGAATGGGACGCTGAGAACCAAAGCAGTTAAAGGGCGTCCATAAATAGCACGCCATTTCCATTTCCGTGTGTCCGTGTGTCTGTGAACACGATAACTCAAAAACGAAAAGTCGGTAAAGCACCAAACTTGGTATATAAGTTTAGTATCTTCCAGGGATGCGACACGAAGATTTTGAGAAAAACCCCCCACCCCAACTACCCTTTACATGGAACTTTTTTTCGAAAATTTTGATTTTCTTAAAACTGGCTCTAACGATTTTTATTAAAATATCGTATATTAAAGATATTTAGCTGATAAATAATATCTATATCTTGAATTTTCTGGGAATAGCTTCTAAAGACCTGTTTATTCTGGATGAATTTTGCTTAAGTTGGCATAACTAATAAACCGTAAAAGATAGACAAAAACTTTCTATACAAAAAATGTAGGTCTTGTTAAAATACACAAGTTATATCATATACATTTTTCTCGTGAAGCTTACAGTTTTCGAGGTATTCAGTGTTATTAATTTCAGTTTTGAAGTAATACTTTTCTCAGACGAGAGTGTGCGGTTTTGTTTTGTTCTACTTCTGACCAAGAAAAGAAGAGATTTTTAATGACAATCGCATAACAACAGCTTATAGAACATTTGACTATGGCTTTAGCCTAGTGTATTCCCTTATTTTTTCCTACTTATAAGGAACTAAGTAATAAGAACGTTGTGCTAATGAGTACCTCATTTAGCAAGATGCAGAAAGAAGAATAATCTTATGTAAGAAGTTTGTAGAAAAGCTAGAGAAAGTCATGTGAGTGTAACACATCAGATTTTTTCGTAAGTATTTGTCTGTTATGGCTTACCAGTTATGCAAAAATTCATCCCGAATAAAGATGTCTTCAGATCTATTCCCAAAAAAACTCAATATATAATGTACGATATCTAGTTTAACATTGTAAATATCTATGATATACGAATTTTAATCAAAATCATTAGAGCCATTTTTCAGGAAATTCAAATTTTCGAAAATGTTTCTTCGTAAAGGGTAGTTTGGGGTGGCGGGATTTTCTTGAAAATCTTCGTTTCGCCGAACTTAAATGGTAAGTTGGTATTTAACGGACTTTTCGTTTTTGAGCTATGTTGACACACACTTTCATACACAGACACATAGACACACACACACACTCACACACACACATATTTCTAAAAATGTGTTGTTTTTTTTACTTTCTCTATACGTACTATGTACATGGTGTATGGAGAAGGTATTTTATTGAGAAGGCAAAATTCGATACCGAGATTGAACCGGAAATATATGTTTTAAGACCCCCTGAATCCAATAAAAAAAAACATTTTTAGAAAAATGTCCGTGTGTGACTGTCAGTCTGTCTGTGTGTGTGTGTCTGTGGGCAGTATAGCTCAAAAATGAAAAGACCGTTAAAAAGCAAACTTGATATTTAAGTTTGGTATGTTCTAAGGATATGTCACGAAGATTTTCAAGAGAATTCCCTCACCCCAAACTACCCTTTACATGGAAAAAATTCGAAAATTTTTACTTTCTTAAAAATGGCTGAAACGATTTTGATTGAAATCTCGTACATTTAAGATATTTTCTTGACAAATAAAATATATATCTTGAATTTTCAGGGATTAGCCTCTGAAGACTACTTTATTCTGGATGAATTTAACTTATTTTTGCATAACTGCTAAACCGTAAGAGATGGACAAAACCTTAACACACAGAAAATGTAGAGCATATTAAAACACACAATTTATATTCTATATATATTTTTTTCGTGGAGTTGATTGTTTTTAAGATATTCCTTGTTTTTAGTTTCAGCTTTGAAAAGCATACATTCAGGAATTTGTCAACTCCTGTCCATACAAACAAAGGAACTTCAGTCACATAGCAACCAGTTTTTGACTTTAACTTATGGTACTCCCTTCTTTCGCTTCTACTTACAAAGTCGCCCTACGTGGTGCAATGGTTACCCAAGGTCGCGGGTTGAAACCCGGCGGAGGACCATGGATTTTTTCGGGTATAAAATCCTTAGGAAGGGAAGTGTCGTAGATTTACGGCACGTAAAAGAACTTCATGCCTGACAGAGCAAAATTAGGTGGTTTGTCACGCCCAATTTAGAATGGGGCGCTGAAAACCACTACTTACGATGAAGCAAGTAAAAATATTATTTCTGTTAGTTTTTTCTCGATTTGCATTAAGTAAATAAAAGCATTAGCTTTTTAACAATAATTTGTTGCAGAGATGTAGAGAAAGTCATGTGAAAGGAACACATCCGATTTTTTTTTTTCAGGGGGACCCAAAACATATATTTGCAGTGAAATCTCGGTATCGAATTTTTCGGTGCATTACAATTCCTTCCCTGTACGCTATGTACATAGCACGTGTAGAGAAAGTAAAAAATGCTTTCGTTTTTATTCTGCTGACTTCAAAGCGTGTATTTCCGGTGAAAACTCAGTGTAAAATTTTTGGGTGGAGTACATTGTGATTACTCTACTTATGCAAGTACGTAAGAGAGATTAAAAGATGCGACGGATGAGACACATCAGCTATAGTTGATTCCTGTAGAAGCAGAGAAGTTTACGAGTTGCTAGGAAGCCAGCAATAAAGGAAGGAGAGAGTACTATGCAGTGATTGAAAAGTGAAAGTGAACTGAACCTTGGTGTAGAAGGAAGTGCGCAGACTCGGGGTTCCGGTGAGTCACATGGGACAAGGACGGGCATATGCACAGACTGTAATTACCTAGTCTGTATGTCCGTCTATCGTAGATTTCGTTTGTATATATACTAACTCTCACCGGCGTGAGTCATTCGCTTCATGCTTCAGAGGTTCCATCAGTGGCGTGCGCCACAATCACTTCATAGTCTGCACTATTTTGGTGAGAAACCACAAGTACTCCTCCCACACCACCACCTTGCATGGGAAAAGAAGCGTTCATTTGTTCACCCCACACGACAAACCATCAGAACATTAAACACTAATTATAGGCCTCAGAAGTTGATGATCTAAAAAGCTGATGTTTTCCATTTACATGACTTTCTCCACATCTCTGTAACAAATTATTGTTAAAAAAAAATATTCCTTTACCTACTTCACGTTAATCGAGATGAAAATTAGCAGAACTGCTTTCTTGTACGTGGAAGGGAAAGAGGAGAATACACCAGGCTAAAGTGATAATCAAATCTTTTAAAAACGGGTTGCAATGTGTTTGAAATTCGTTTCTTTGCAAAGTCGTTTTTACTTTCTCTACGTGTACTATGTACATAGTGTATAGAGAAGATATTGTAATGCCCCCAAAAATTCGATACCGAGATTTCACCGGAAATATATGTTTTAGGGTCCCCTTTATCAAAAAAAAAAGTATTTTCAGAAAAAGGTCAGTGTGTGTATGTCCTTGTGTCCGGTCAGTGTGTCCGTGTGTCTGTAAACACGATAACTCAAAAACGAAAAGTCAGTAAAATACCAAACTTGGTATTTTAGTTTGGTATCTTCTACCATTTACATGGAACTTTTTTCGAAAATTTTGATTTTCTCAAAAACGGTTCTAACGATTTTGATCTAAATATCGTATATTAAAGATATTTGCCTGACAAATAATATGTATATTTGAATTTTTTGGGAATAGCCACTGAAGACTACTTTATTCTGGATGAATTTTACGGAATTTTGCATAACTGCTAAACCGTAAGAAATGGACAAAAACTTACCCCCAAAAAATATAGAGCACGTTAAAATACACAATTTATGTTATATACATTTTTTTCGTGGAGTTGATTGTTTTTTAGATATTCCATGTTATTGGTTTCAGCTTTGAAAAACTTTCTCATACAGGAATTTGTCAGCTCCTGTCCATACAAACAAAGGAACTTCAGTCACATAGCAACCAGCTTTTGACTTTCACTTTAACCTATGGTACCCCCTTGTTTCCCTTCTACTTGCATAAGGGGACAATAAGACTATTTCGGCTAACTTTTTCTCGAATAGCATGAAATAAAAAGAAGCATAGGTAAGCTTTTTAACAATAATTTGTTGCAGATGTAGAGAAAGTCATTTGAATGGAACACATCCGACTTTTTTCAGTTATGCTGTCCACAGACACACACACATACACATGCGCGGACCTTCTACTAAAAATACTTTTTTTGGACTCAGGGGACCCTAAAACATACATTTTTGGTGAAATCTTGACATTCCTCTATACACTATGTACTAGTAGGTATAGAGAAAGTAAAATGTAAGAAACAAAATGAAGTCATTTAGGGTCATCTTGAGGGGAAACAAATGTATATAATATCCGTAATTTTCTGTATTTTCTCAGAGAAATAGATAACATTTAATCAACTACCATCTCTACTGATCACCGCTACATTAATCTCCACTTTTCGTACATTTTTCAAAATTTCTTTTAGGTAATCCTTTTGATGGCCTGAAAATGATTTAAAATGGCTATAAAATGATTAAATGTTTAATAATGACATAACATTACATTCACATGACTTTTTATATCCATTCTTCAACACACAGTTCTTTATTCATCCACTTACTACACGTTAATTACAAAATGTTTTTAGAAAGCTTCTATTGCATATTTCCTTGTAGGCAGAAAAAGATACGTTACTACAGTAGGCGTAAACGACACTCAAATATTGTAAGTCTAATTGCTATGCGGTTTTTTTTTTTTCAAATATGCTTTCTTGACCAGCAGAAAGAAAAACGAATAGGGACTTCCCATTTGTGAATTGTATAAGTATCTTGTAATTGAAACCAATAACAAGGAATAGCTCAAAATAGTTAACTCTACAAAAAATAATACATAAAGATATAAATTATGTCTTTAAATGAGATCAACATTTTTGGTGTACGTATTATTACTTCTACAGGAAACATTCCAAATGAAGTGTTTTTCAGAGACTGCTAAAAAATTCAAGGTATACATTTTATTTTTCATGAAAATATATTAAAATATGGTATTTTAATAAAAACCATATATCCATTTTGATGTAAAACAACTTGGAACCTATCATATCACTGAATTTGAATACTAAGTTTGGTTATGCTGTTCATAAAACTCACACACATGTAATAAATCTTTTTACTAAAATTTATTTTTTATAAATCAGGGAACTAAAAGGTTGTATTTCCAGTGAAATCTCCGTACATAATTTTTATGGAATGTAATTCCTTGTTTTTCTGTTAGGTATGTGGTAGAATAGCTTGACTGCGCCATCAAGTGTGTCTACAATATGTAATACACCACAGTATTGAGGGAAAGTGTTGCCGGTGCAGAATGAAGTGAGAGCAAGGATAGCCACTTGTTTGGTACTCTGTCTCAGATGAGTAGAGTTGAAACAGTTGTGTTAGGGAAAGTGAAAATGAAATTAAAATTTATTTAATTTTTTTAAACTAATGCACAGAAATTTGTAAACTAATTTATACATGAGCAGCAAAATCAGGTACAAGAATAATGATTGAGTTATTTAGAAATTAATTAAAAGTATATATGTTTGAAGAATAAAAAAATAAAGGTTTGCAGAGCGTCTTAAAAAAATTGAAGCTTTAGAGTTCTCGGATCATACCAAATTCATTGCGAATGAAGAGGACTACACAGCTTATGACTCTAATGTACGTCCTCGGTTAGCCAAAAAAGGGAAACTGATTTATCGCATCCCTAGTTAATGACATCAATTCATGGTTGTAATGAGACATGCCTCCCTAGTCACAATGTTTATGTAGATTAAGATCTCCATCAATTGTTATAACTTTATTGGATTACTAGAAAATAATAATAGTCAAACCACTCAAAAATGAATATTTACTATTTTATTAGATACTTTAGCATTCTGTATTCTCTTAGCACTTATAAGGAACTAAGTAATAATCATTATGAGCATTTATCTCGATTAGCATAGAGTAGAAGGAAGAACGTACTTTTTAAAGACATTTGTTTGTAGAGCAGGTAGACAAGGACATGTGAATAAATCACATCAGAATTTGTTTTAATTACTTCCCGAGATACTATTTTATTTATTTATTTATTTATTTTTTGTATTTTTTATTTCCTCAAAAATGTCTCCAACAAAATTTCTTATATTTAATATATTTACATGGCAAATAAAATATATATATTGATTTTTCTGGGAATAGCTTCTGAAGACCTCTTTGTTCTGGGTGATTTTATTGAATTTTTGTATAATTTGTAAACCGCAAGAGATAGACAAAAACTTACTACACAGAAAATGTAGATCTTGACAAAATCCAAAATTTATGTCATATACATTATTTTCGTGGAGTTAGCCTATTTCGAGATATTCCTTGTTATTGATTTCAGTTTTAATATGCTTAAAACTTTTCTCATGCGGGAACTTGTCAACGTTTGGCCATGCAAAGAAACGGATTTCAATCCCATAGCAACCACATTTTAAAACATTTAAGTGTCTGTTTAGCCTAGTGTATTTTCCTATTTCTCTTCGTTTTATGGAAACTAAGTAAGAAGACCGTTTCTGCTAATGTATTAGCATGAAATGGAAGAAAAGCTTATTAACAATACCTTGTATTGAGATGTGGAGAAAGTAATGTGAATGGAGCACATCAGATTTTGTGTTTAAAGATCTACAAATGTAAGCATCATATTCAATAGGTACCTGTAAAATATGTATTTTCATAACTTCTGTATCACTGTAATATAATGGTTTTTAAAATTGATGCGGGATTGGAATTTTCAGCAAACAAATGAAGAATACAGAGAAAAGATCAAACAATTAAAATTAAAACTGCTAACTGGGAAGTTCTTCTAGGCCCTGCCAGATAGCAACCTTTTCTTGGACATTCGGATTGGTCAAGTTCTTTCTGGTTCCGCCAGAGAGAAGCCTTCTTTGAGCAGCTCACCGTGGTGACCGATTAAAAAGCTTGGAATCGTTAGGGACCTCTGCCACAATATGAATATTATGTTAATAACCTTACAGTTAAGTAACTTAATTAGTATTAGATTAATTGTTTTTTCACACAAGTCGTGTGTAAGACAGGAGTTGAATAAGTAGAGTCAGATGGAAAAATCCAATGCCACTACCCTTTAGATCACACAATTTTTCAGTCTGACTCTGCTTATCCAACTTAATTAGTTTTTATCCCTTCCCTGTTTGGAAGCTTGCAACATCTCATTGATTTATATTTATTGTGGAAATATTTAAAACGAAAGTGTGCCCACAAAAGAAACTTCGAGAATAGAGGATTTAAATGTTCTGAAGCTAAAGTAATGCTACTTATGGCGTTATTAGTTAGGAGTCTTCAATCCTTGGATTGCTTTGCAGCGACTCTCCATTCAGATCTTCTCTCTGCTTTCCGTTTGAGTTCTTCATATTTATATGGCGTTATACTATTTAAAAATATGATGTGTTCCATTCACGTGACTTTCTCTACATCTCTGTAACTTATTGCTGAAAAGCTTATGCTTCTATTTAATTCATGCTTATCGAAAAAATTAACAGAAATAGTCTTATTACATGCTTCCTTGTAAGTATAAGCGAAGTAAGGGAATACCATAGGTGAAAGTGATAGTCAAAAGCTAGTTGCTATGTGATTGAAATTCCTTTGCTTGTATGGAAAGGAGTTGACAAAGTCCTGTGTGAGAGTAGTATAAGTTTTTTAAAGCTGAAGCCAAAAACAAGGAATATATAATAAACAATCAACTCCACGAAAAAAATGCATATAACATAAATTGTGTGTTTTAAAGTGCTGCACACTTTTTGTGTGGTAAGTTTTTCTCCATGTCTTACGGTTAAGCAGTTATGCAAAATTTCATAAAATTCATCCAAAATACAGTGTCTTCAGAGGCTATTCCCAGATAATTCAAGATATACATTTTATTTGTGAGGTAAATATCTTTAATATGTGATATTTTAATCAAAATCGCTAGAGCCATTTTTGAGAAAATCAAAATTTCCGAAAGAATTTCCATCTAAAGGGTAATTAAAGGGTATTTTACCGACTTTTCATTTTTGAGTTATCGTGTTCACAGACTCACGGACACACACACACCCGGACTTTTTTGTAAAAATGCTTTTTTCTGGATACAGGGGGCCTAAAACGTATATTTCCGGTGAAATTTCGGTATCGAATTTTTAGGTGGACTGCAATACTTTCTCTATACATTATGTACATAGTACTTGTAGAGAAAGTAAAAATCATTCAGTGCATATACAGGTCTTTCATGTTTTTCTGCTCCTCTGCAGTTAATTTAGTGTGTGAGGATTTCTGATTCCACAATTTTATTAGAAGCTAAGCTGGACATCCTTTAATAGGAGGTTTATATTGATGAGCTTTGGCGGCTACTAACCTTTTTATCCTGTAAAGCATCAGTTAATTAGAATATTTTAAGTTTAAATCTTGGAACTCTATAAATATCGTATGCAATAAACGAAAATTATCAGAAATGCATATTCAGTTCCCTTGCAAAGACAGACGAATTCTCTCTCCCGAAATACGCCACTGTCCACAGATTACAAACGATCAAGCTTTTTCTCCATCCTCTGCAGACGTTTTCTATAGGTCATTCTACTCTGGTTAGTGCTAACCTTCACCAGATGGAACCACAGGACACTCAATGCACCGACCAGCACAATGCCGCCAGGAACATTTTTATACGATCTTCCTAAATTAATCAGCCTGTTTTTCCTTTTGTTTTTGGAATATGCTGTAGAAATGCAGAGACGAAATGCAGTGACTGATATTACTGTTTATTAAGCGAAGACTAAATGACAGAAACTACAAAACGTGACATTTTTAGTTTGTTGAGCAGTTTTATTATACATTCGATTTTAGTATTTAATTTCATATTACTCGTAATTTCATCATTGTATGCGTAACACTTATATTTTAAATACATATTTTTAAAACTGGTACTCAATCTGTCATTTATTACTGTGAATTTTGCATCATTTTACTGAAAAATTATACGTTGAAATAGATGGTTAAATTTTAGGGGAAATGTTCCTATTCAAATTGATAATTCTTTTGAATATCGTAACTCTGTTCCTATTTGGAAATACATAAGATGAACTTTTTGTCTGGAACATCTTTTCAGTGAATGCAATCTTCTAGTATGCTTTGCCAACAGAAATGTGGAGAAAAAGTTAATTAATCAGAAACGGCTGAATATAGACAAACGTCTATTCTTTTTCATCATCTTCTTTTTTTTTTTAATTTAAGGTTTGGGCTTTAGCCCGTTCCGGCTCCAAATTGCTGATGCCATCGCTTCTTTGATCTGCCTGATTTCCTTTTTCTTTGTGAGTTGTGGTTCAAAACTGCCATACGTATCCTGATGTTTAACATTCTATCCAAGTGTGATTTAAAATTGTCTTTGTGTTTTTATTTTAATAATTAATTCTTCTACTTTTAGATTTTTGCAAACATTTATGATGCTTTTCTGTATGCTTTTGCCTTTTCTGTTATAGAGCTAAATAAAATCTCAATGCTACTGCTAGAAGTTTTTGAAAATAGTTATTTGTGTTGGCCTCTATTTTAGATCCTCTATGCAGCACCATAGACTTATAGAATTTAATAATCTAATCTGTTCTCTTATTTTTTCATAACCGTCTTAGCGGTAATTAGATAATGTGTAATAGACTTCTTTAATGCGTATTTCACAACCACGAATATGATCAATACCAACAGGAAATGCACAGATCAGAGGAGACCCGTAATCTTTATTTTTTTCTCGAGAAGAAATTATATTGCTTATAACAACCAACCTGGCAATGATTTAAATAAAAAATAAAATGACTCTTTATACAACACTTAGGCTTGCGTAAAAAATAGGACTAGCTACAAACACTTCTTTAGTTTTATAGAATTAATATTATTTATTTATTATTTATTTTACTTATTTAGACCTCGATTAATGTGATAGGTTGTTTGCCAGTGGGAGCTTTAGATGACGATAGCTATGTAAACTCGAGTAGAAATTTATACGATCAGGTAAAAACGTGACAGACAAAACGTTTAGGTAACATTTTTCAGACGATTTCAATCTAACTTGTCCATTAAAATTATTTTTCTATTGAATGCGTAGCCTTTCTAAATATAAATATTTAACGAATTGTGAATTAGATAGGGAATACACCTTTTATATAGGTTTACATATACCGATATTATACCACATATGCCTATATTATTAAATACCTAATTAGGAGATTACATAAGCTCAAAAAGGTTTAATTCTCATGCTTCATGAGTATCATTACTTTTTCTGCTCATGATTTTACAAGTGCTTTTTGTATCTGCTCGGAATAAATGTTTCCAGCAATGGTTTATTATGCATTTCGTTGCACATACAAGCAGAATATCTCGTAGTAGGCTCAAGCAATAATCAAATCCATCGCTATGTGATGCCCCTGAATTTCCCTTCTGTTTACATAAAACAAACTATTCACAAATCTAAAAGAGTAAGAAAGAATATCTCGAAATAGTTAAGAGACAAACAATGTTATTTGATATGGAATGAGTGCTTTAACGAAGTCTGTAATTTTTGTGAATATTATATTTGTAACTTACGGTTTACCAGTTATGCTTTCAAAGTGAAGAGAACTTCGCACGTTATTCCCATAAAATTCAGGATATACAATTTAATTGGTACGAATTTATATATGGTGTTTCAATTAAATTGTTGAAGCCATTTGTACATTGTAAAATGTAACGTACAATTTTCCATTTAAAAGGTAGTTTGGTATTGGGAATTTTCTTGGAAAACTTGGTGTTGGATCCTAGAGGATGCTAAACTTAAGTATTTAACTCACATTTGGTTTTTGAGTAATGTTGTTAACAAACCCCCACACATAGGGAAGACATACAGCTCTTTTTCTAAACATCTCATAAGTTATAGGGATTGTCAAACCTTTTAAAAGCCAGTTGCTATACGTCACTGACATTCCGATCCTTTTGCATGTCCAGAAGAAGAGGAAAATATAAGTATTGGGAAATTTAGGCCAATTACAAGGAATATCTCAGAAATGTTTAACACCACAAAGGGTGTATGTGTCTTAAACTGTAAACTTTAGCAAGATCTACATTTGTTTTGTAATAATATTTTGTCTAGCTCTTATAGATTACCAGTTATGTAAAACTAATCCACACTGGAAGAATTTCCGAAGCTTTTCCCAGAAAATCAATATCTAATTTTAATTGTCATGAAATACCTTACACGAATGGACTTGAATGCAAATTTTAGAGACATTTTTAATAAAATCAACATTTTCAAAACATTTTCCATATAAAGAGTGGTTTGGTGTGAGAGAAATTTTCATGTCTGGTCCATGGAAGAGGCTGAAATTTTAAATTAAATGTCAAGTTTGATATTTATCCGAATCTCGTCTTTGAATTATGCGGTTCATCACACAGGCCTTTTTCTAAAATACAAATTTTATTCAGTTGGCCACAAAATAATTATTTGTGATGAAATTTTTGTGTTGAATTTTTGTTTGGAAGTCAACAATTCCTCTGCTTATTAAGAGTAAGCAGAGAGAAGATAAAAACAAGGAGCAGCGATTTATTGCGTTTGTGAGAACAGTACAAGCAATCTCTGTCCCAAAAATATCCCGCACTAATTAAACAACCTATCCGTTTTAGTGTACAATATACATAAATAGTTGGAACGTATTGCATTCCACTAAAAAAATTGATGTCTAGATTTTACTGAAATATAAGTATTGGGGTCCCCTGAATCAAAAGAAAAAAATTAGAAAAAGGTCAGTGTGTACCTTTGTGAGTATCTGTGTCCGTGTCATGTCTGTGCATATCTGAACAGTATTATCAGAAACAAAATATCCGAAAAGTACCAAAATCTGCATTGAAGTTCAATATATTCCAAGGATACAACACAAAATTTTCAAGTAAATCCTCTATCCTAAACTATCCTCCACATGACACATTTTTGGAAAATTCGGATTTTGATTAAAATATCGTATGTATAAGATACTTTTACCAAAATAAAAAGCATATCTTGACTTGTCTGGGAATAGCCTCTGAAGTCTTCTTATTTCTGGACGCCTTGTAAGTTGTAGATCACTGGTAAATTGTGATAGACAAAAAAACTTACTACACAGAAGATGTAAATCTCGCTAAAACACACACTTTATGTCAGCTGTGTTTTACTTTCTCTACACGTACTATGCACACAATCAATAGAGAGGGTATTGTAATGCACCCAAAAATTAAATACCGAGATTTCAACGAAAATACATGTTTTGGGTCCCCCTGAATCCAAAAAAATGCATTTTTAGAAAAATCTGATGTGTTCCATTCACATGACTTTCTGTGTACATCTCTGCAACAAATTATTATTAAAAAGCTTAGTCTTCTATTTACTTCATTCTAATCGAGAAAAACTTAAGCATAAATAGTCTTATTACTTGCTTCCTTGAAAGTAGCAGCAAAATGAGGGAGTACCATAGGTTAAAGCAATAGTCAAAAGCTCTTGCTATGTGACTGAAGTTCCTTTGTATGGACAGGAGTCGACAAATTCCTGTATGAGCAATGTATAAGTTTTTGAAAGCTGAAACCAAAACAAGGAATATCTCGAAAATTATCAACTCCACGAAAAAATGTATGTAACATAAATTGTGTGATTTAACGTGCTCTATACTTTTTGTGTGGTAAGTTTTCGTCTATCTCTTACGGTTTAGTAGTTACGCAAAATTCTATAAAATTCATTCAGAACAAAGTAGTCTAGAGGCTATTCCCGGAGAGTTCAAGATATACATTTTATTTGTCAGATAAATATACTTACTAATATATGATATTTTAATGAAAATTATTAAAGCCATTTTCGAGAAAATCATAATTTTCAAAAAAAGTTCGATGTAAAGGGTAGTTGGGGTTGGGGGGATTTTCGTGAAAATCTGCGTCGCATCCTTGCAAGATACCAAACTTAAATTCTATGTTTGGTATTTAACGGACTTTTCGTTTTTGAGCTATGCTGTCCACACACACACACACACACACACACACAAACACACACAAAACACACAGACATACATACACATACACACACGCATACACGGACCTTTTTCCAAAAATGCTTTTTTTGGATTCAAGGGCATCGTTGAAATCTCGGTATCAAAGTTTTGGATGCAGTGCAGTACCTTCTCTGACTGTCTCCGTGGTTGAGTAGTCAGCGAGTTGACTTCTCACCCGGAGGTCCCGGGTTAGATTCCCGGCTGGAACGGGTAATTTTTCTCTAGCCAGAATTATTCCCTATCCCCCACAGAGTCTGGAAGTTTGTATGTGAGTGTGAATGTGTACATGTTTGAGTAAAACAAAATGATTTAAACCAACGTAAAAGAACCCACAAACAACGAGTTATTTCAAGTGGAAAGCCCCCGATATGGCCTTAGATGTTAAAGGGGCTATATAAATGAAACAATTAAAAAAAAATACCTTCTCTATACACTGTGTACATAGTACTTGTAGAGAAATTAAAAAGGTTCGTGCGTGTGCAAGAATAAGCATTATAACAATAATTTGTTGCAGAGATGTAAAGAAGTTCACGTGAATGGAACACATCAGATGTTTTTTTTTGTGCAGTTAAGCAATTCTGAAATATTCTTTGTTATTTGCCTTTACATTTCTTTTCTGAGATGAGAAATCATTATTCAAAAAGAAGGAAATTCAATTGCATGAATAGCGACAAGCATTCATGCATCCCCTTATTCCCTTTTACTTAGAAGGAACTAAGTAATTAGATAATTTCCACCAGCCTAATGGTTATCTAAACTGTGACACCCGGAACTTAAAGGACTTATGATTCAAGTCACCATTGAGGCAATCCATTTCAAAATAAGTTGAGATTACCTTGTGGTTTACCGGGAAAGATGCAGTCGGTTGAGAAATTTAATGCCATGTCAGCATGTTGCCATGGTAGCTCAGTAGTTAGAGCAACCGCCAGAGACCGGGAGGTCCATGGTTCAAATCCCGGCATTGCAATGAATTTTTCAGTCTGACTCTATTGTCCTAACTGGATTGAATATAAAAATTTGAATAGTAAAAAGTATATTATTTTTATTAATCTTAAGAATTGAAGTTTATCAATAAATTTCTTAGTCGGTTAATTGATAAATTTATAATATTTGATGAAGGACGAAACACTGTAAATAAATAAAAGAATTTGACCAAAATTAAAACTTAAAAAACATCAACAAAAAACATCAATTTCTGCTTATGTTTATCTCGATTAGTATGAAGTAGAGTTAAGCATAAGCTTTTGTAAGAATAGTTTGTTGCAAAATAGGAAAGAATGTAATGTGAATAAAATACACCAGATTTTGTTTTGAAATTCAAATAGCTGAGTAAACAGATTTGCAGGGATATACGAATGTAAAGGCCGTAGCGAACTTCACCATTTAAATCCCTGCGCGTGTTACTTTAAATGTGGCAAAATGATACCATTTTATGATGTTAGACTACGGTTATTAATTTAGTGAACAACTTAAAATTGATGTTTTTCATGCCTTTTCAGGTTATTACACCCATTACTCTTAATGCAGATAGAGTTTTGGGAGCTTGAAGTTCTTTCAATCTGTGATTAATTCCTAAGTTTCAGGATCAAAGGGAAATAAAATGGCAAAATAGCTCTTTCCTTATATAAAAATATATACCAGACAGTGCCTCCCCTTTAATAGAAATATAATAACGTCTTTTCTTAATAAAAATGATACGAATAGACAATTATTTTTAAAATGCTTGGATACCTCACAGTTAATATGAAAATGTAACAAAATTTATCAACATATTCTACCATTATTGTAAAGTATGTGAGTTATCATTAAACAACTAAATTACAACATGTGATACATGTCTTTCATTGAAAGGTAAGAATTTACGCTTCGGCTTAGCAGCAATTGACAACATTTAAATGGGAAACGTTTATTAAATAATATGTATTAAATGTAACGTTTATTAAATAATATGTATTTGCTATAGTTGTGTAAATTCAGGAGCAAATGCTTTAACAAGCCAAGAATTTAACTGTTCGCACAGTTTTCAAACTAAATAAAGTCACTAACAATAACTGATTTTTTTTGTCTAATTTTCTTTTCAAAATACTAAATTTGAGGTGCCCGAGCACTTTTTCTTTCTTTTTTTAAACGAGTTACATGTAATTTTATTTGCACCATTCCTTATTAATAAAAGAGCACTCAGAGTTTGCCATGGCATGCTAAAATCTAAATATAGTAAAGTAATGTTTTCAAGGAATTTGTAAATAAAATTTTGGGCTTGAATTTGAGTTTCAGGGACCTCAAAAACCGATCCCATATTCTCTCACAAACCAATATCAGTAATTTTGAGAGAGTTAAAACATGAAACTTTGTTTCATCTAACGGGTAATTTGGGGTTGGGGAATTTTCTTGAAAATCTTGTGTTTTATGTTAAGTAGATACTCAAATACCAAATTTTTCCTTTTTGATTTCTGATGTTCACACACACGCGCGATATTTTTATTAAAGCGAGTTTTTTATTCCTCCTCTTTCTTTGCATGATCAGGATAAAAAAGTGAATAACGATTTCCCAGAAAATAGTAAATACTGGAAATTTTTAAATCAATGATTAAAAATATCTCAGAAATGGTTAACTACATAAAACATATAAATCTGACATAAATGTTAACGATATTTGCATCTTCTGTGTAGTAAGGTTTTGTCTAACACAGTTTATCAGTGGTCCTCAGTTTGCAAGTCATCCAGAAGGAAGATTGCTTTTGTTACTACTTCCAGAAAATTCAAGATATACATTTTATTTGTGAAAAAATTATTTTATTCATACATTACTTTAATCAAAATTATTAGAGCTATTTTTGAGAAAATCAAAATTTTCGAAAAATTTTCAATGTAAAGGGTAATTTGTGTTGGAGGATTTTCTTGAAAAGCTTCGTGTTGCATCTTTGATATGTTAAACTGAAACACAAAAATGCTCATTTTTGAATTGTGATGTTTACACATACACAATACAACAAATGTTAATTAAAGCGGTTTTTATTCACGGGGTCTCAAAATACGTGTTTGTGATGAAACCACTTTGGGTGGAATGTGATGTGTACTTCCATTACAAATATAGTATAAATAAAGTAAAAATACACTCTTGTGGTAGAGAGTAAATAAATATACTGATCAATACTTACGTTATATAGGGCTATGAAACTCGAACTCGTGTCCACTGAAAAAAGGAGAAGGTTGGCAAGTTTTTGGCTCTCTTAAAATACCTGCACGTGTGTTGCAGGTTGTTTGTCACGATCTGGACACTGTGGCTGTTTGGAAGAAGCAAAAACTAAACTTTGTTGTAGGAATCCCGCAGTAGAGGAAATTATCTGTTCCTAAAGATGTAAGCGCTCTCTGTGTATGTGTGGTGTAGGAGTGTAAACACATTAATGCAACTATTTTGGTTCTCTGAACTTCTGGGGCATGCCAGCAAGAGAAATGTACAGTCACACCGGCATTTCTTAACCTACGCGCATATGGAACATCTTACTTGAAAATGTAAAATCTGCGGAGTTTTGAGATACATACACGATTTTATGTTGAAGTTTTTAATATCTTCCAGGTCTTCCCGATAAACTAAAGTATTATTGCCATTTAGGGAATAAAGTGGCTCTTTCGTAACGGGATGTCCCGGCCTTGATTGCCATTATGTTGGTTACTATGACTTAGGATGCTTTTACGCTCTGTAGCTAGTATTTATAATACCATAGTAGAGACATAAGATATACGATACTGATATTTCACCGAAAATACACGTTTTGAGGACCACTTAATACAAACAGTTTTTTGAAAAATGATTGTGTTTGCGTCTATGTGGACAGTATAACTAACGGTTACCCGGGGCCGCGCCGTGGCCGAGTGGTTACACTCTTTTCTTCGAGTTCTCCGGTTTCCCCCGACATCGCATTCCCCCGGTGCTCCATCTTCATTCCATGTATCACCAGTGTCACCACCTGAGGTGTCATGGTAGTAAAAGCGGGCTTTAAACACTACAGAAAAAAGGACGCGGATTCAAACCCGTCGGAGGACGGTGGATTTTTTTCGGGCGTAAAAATCTTCCCTCGGAAATAAAGTAAAGTAAGCTGGCCCGTGTCATAGATTTTCGTAAAAAAACCTCAAGCGCGATAAAGGGATCTCTGAACAAAATTAATGGATCATTCACACCCAATATAGAATGAGACGCTCATGTAGTTAAAGAGCCTCCATTTCATTTCAGCATAACTCAAAAACGAAAAGCCCGTAAAATACCAAACATGGCATTTAAGTTTAGTATCTTCCAAAGATATTGCACGAAGTTCTACAGGAATATTCCCCTCTCCAAACCAATGGAAACTTTTTCGAAATGTTCGATCTTCTAAGAAAATGGCTCTAACGATCAGATGAAAATATCCTATGAAATATATTTACAAAACAAATAAAATGCATATTCTGGACGAATTTTGCATAGCTGGTAAACCGTAAAAGATACACGCAACTTACTACACAAGAAATATAGATCTCATTAAATCACACAGTTATGTTATGTACAGTTTATTGTAAAACTAACTATTCCCGTGTTATTCCGTGTAATTTGTTTCAATTTTAACATACTTATGTTTTTCGCATTTTAGTAAGTCCTCGTCCGTTTCATCCCAATTTTGCTTTCTCCTGGCCTTGAAAAGAGAGCTGAATTTCAATGAATTTCAGATTTTAGTGACTATTGCTTTAGCATAGCGTTTTCACTCTATTTCCCTTCCGCTCAGAAGAATGCAGTAATACATAAGACAGTTTCTGATTTTGTTATTACTTTATTTACACGTATTATGTACATTGTGTATTGCAATGCACCCAAAAACTCTATATCGAGATTTCACCAGAAATACACGTTTTGGGTCCCCTGAATAAAAAAAAAAGCATTTTTAGAAACAGGTCCGTGTGTGTGTTACTGTGTGTGTATGTGTGTGTGTCTGTGGACAGCACAGCTCAAAAACGAAAACACCGATGAACAATTTAAAGAAAATCCCCCCACCCCAACTACCCTTTCATGGAAAAATTTTCGAAAATCTTAATTCCTTTAAAAATGGCTCTAACGATTTTGATTAAAATATCGTATATTAAAGATATTTACCTGACAAATAAAATGTATATCTTGAATTTTCTGGGAATAGCCTCAAAGACTACTTTATTCTGGATGAATTTTGAGGAACTTTGAATAGGTAACAATAAATCGTAAGAGATAGACAAAAACCTACCAAAAATGTAAAGCACTTTAAAACACACAATTTATGTTAGAAATATTTTTTCGTACAGTTGATCGTTTTTGAGACATTCCTTGTTCTTTTGGTTTCAGCCTTGACAAACATATTTTACTCATACGGGGATTTGTCAACTCCTGTCCATACAAACAAAGGAGCTTCACCCGGCCACGATGCGGCCGTAATTGACCCTTGAATGTCGCCTTCAGAAGTGATCATAAATAATATTATCTGCATAGACTTATGAGTCATTTGCCAAGTAAACACATGAAAAATCTAATGTGCTCCATTCACATTACTCTCTCTACATCTCTGCAACCGATTACTGTTAAAATGCTTGTGCTAATATTTACTTCATCCAATCGAGAAAAAATTAGCAGAAATAGTCTTATTACTTGCTTCTTTGTAAGTAGGAGAGAAATAAGGGAGTACTATAGCTTAAAGCGATAGTCACAAGCTGGTTGCTATGTGAATGAAGTTCCTGTGTTTGTATGGACACAAGTTGACAAATTCCTGTATGAGAAAACTTAAGCTTTTCGAACCTGAAAACAAAAACAAGAAATATCTCAAAAACAATCAACTCTACGAAAAAAGTGTATGCAACATAAATTGTATATTTTAATGTGCTCTACATTTTTATGCAGTAAGTTTTTGTCTATCTCTTACGGTTTAGCAGTTATGCAAAATTCCATAAAATTCACTTAGAATAAAGTAGTCTTCAGAGCTATTCCCAGAAAATTCAAAATATACATTTTATTTGTCAGGTAAATATCTTTAATATACGATATTTTAATCAAAATTGTTAGAGCAATTTTTTAGAATACCAAAATTTTCGAATAAAGTTCCATGTAAATATGGAATGGAGCACAACACATTTTTACTTTCTCTATACGTGCTATGTATATAGTGTATAGAGAAGATATTGCACTCCACCAAAAAATTAGATACCGAGATTTCACCGGAAATGTATGTCTTAGGGTCCTCAGTATCCAAAAAAAAGTAGTTTCAAAAAAAGGTCCGTGTGTCTGTGAACGCGATAACTCAAAAATGAAAAGTCGGTAAAATACTAAACTTGGTATTTAAGTTTAGTATCTTCCAGCGATGCGACACGAAGATTTTGAGAAAAATCCCCCCACCCCAAACTATCCTTTACATGGAACTTTTTTCGAAAATTTCCATTTTCTAAAAAATGGCTCTAACGATTTTGATTAAAATATCGTATATTAAAGATATTTACATGACAAATAAAATGTATATTTTGAATTTTCTGGGAATGGCCTCTGAAGACTACTTTATTCTTGGTCAATTTTACGGAATTTTGCATAACTGCTTAACCATAAGAGATGGACAAAAAATTACTGCACAACAAATGTACACCACCTTAAAACACACAATTTATGTTATACACATTTCTTTCGTGGAATTGATTGTTTTTGAGATATTCCTTGTTTTTTAGCTATCAAGACATACTTTTCTCATACAGAACTTTGTGAACTCGTGTCCATACAAACAAAGAAACTTCAGTCGCAGAGCAACCAGCTTTTGACTATCACTTTAACCTATAGTACCCCCTTATTTCGCTTCTACTAACAAGGAAGCAAGTAATAAGACTATTTCTGCTAATTTTTGCTCCATTAGATGAAGTAAATAGAATAATTTGTTGCAGTGATATAGAGTGTCATTTGAATGGAACACATCAAATGTTTGTATATAAATTGTTGTATATTTCTTATGGTTTATAGTTATGCAAAAGTCATTCAGAATGAAGAGAACTTCAGAAGTTATCCCCTGAAAATTCAAGATATGCTTCGTATTTGTCTGGTAAATATCTTTAATATATTTTATTCTAATCAAAATGGTTAAATCTATTTATTTCTCAGCGAATTTGTCAAAAACTTTTCGTAAAAAAGGTTTTTCTTCTGTCTAGTTCTAGTTAATTGATGTGAGCATTTTTACGTTAAATTGTAGAATTTGGATATTCTGGGATTAGTCTGTAAAGACCTTTTCATTCGGAATGAATTTAGCAAAACTACTAAACCGTACATACGAGATAATCAAAACCTTACTACAGGAAAATTAATATCTGTTTAGGGAGAAAATGTACTTAAAACTCATTGTTTTGTAACATTAATAATGAAACTATTGGTTAAAATATTCAAAACCTTTACCTTTTTCAAGTTTAAAATCGCTATCCATGGTCGGACATGCAGCTTCGAATTTCAATCTATTCCGTTTTTACAAAGTGAACCTGACTTTAGCTCGCTGATTTATTCTTTCAACTGCAATAACATTTGTAAATGTTTAATTTGATTTACAAGAAATAGATAGAGTTATTCTCTTTCGTACGAATGTCTTGTGCCTAGGTGAGAAAAGAAAGTAAAATATATTATTAAGCTATTCTCTTCAACGGCTGACTTAACTAAGACATAGGCAGAAATACTTTGGTGCTCTTTTGCTTTCTCTAAGAATGCACAATGTACATAGTAGGTCTAGAATGCTGTGTGCCTCCCAAAAATTAGATACCGAGATTTTACCTGAAATGCATGTTTTGAGGCCCGTGAACCCAGAAAAACGCATTTTTAGAATTTAGGGCTACGCGCATGTGTGTACGTGTGTGTGTGTGTGTGTGTGTGTGTGTGTGTGTGTGTGTGTGTGTGTGTGTGTGTGAAGAAAATAACTCAGAATCGAAAAGTCTATTAAACAACAAACTTGATTTTTAAGTTCAGCTCCTTCCAAGGATGCGACACAAAGATTTTTAAAAAATCCTATCCCCTAAACCACTCTTTACATGAAAAATTTTTCAAATTTTTTGATTTCCTCAAAAATAGCTGTAACAATTTTGACTAAAATATCGTATATTTGAGATACGTTCATGTTTATTGAAATGTGTAGCTTCTTCACTCTGGATAACTTTTGCATAACTGGTAAACCGTAAGAGATAGACAAAAACTTACTGTAAAGATGTAGACGTTGTTGAAGCACACATTTATCTCAGGTACATGTTTTGGAGAGTTACCTTTTTCGAGATATTCCTGGTTATTAGTGCAAATTTTACAATATTTAAACCTTTCTCAAACGCAAGTTATCATTCGTTTTTCTTTGGTTTTACACCAGATCCTACCTTAGCAAACAGATTTTAGACGATTTGACCATAGGTGTAGCCTAGTGTATTCCTTATTAACCTTCTATATAACGAAACTAGGTAATAAGACCGTTTCGCTAAAGTTGATCTCGATTAGCTGAGAAGATTTTTTTTTTTTTTGCTAGTGTTTAACGCCCGCTTTAACTACTTATGGCACCGCAGGCGGTGACACTGATGATACATGAATGATGATGGAGCACCGTGGAATGCGATGGCGGGGGAAACCGGAGTACCCGGAGAAAACCCGCCCCAGCGCCGCTTTGTCCACCACAAATCTCACATGCGGTAGCTTGGGATCGAACCCCGGCCGTCTAGGTGAGAGGCAAGTGGTCTATTCACTCGGCCACAGTTGAGAAGAGTAAACGTTTCAAAGAATAATTTGTTGGAGAATATGTGAATGGAAAACATCAATGTATTAATGGTTTTCTGGAGAACATACGTTTTCGAAAGATCGTGTTAATGAGATTTTGGATAACAGGAGCAGAAATATCGACACAATAACTCATGCAATTGAGAACAATTTGCAAACAGATCGATACCTACCACTGTATTAAATTATGGACAGTGCCCGATTCTGGAAAATTATTAAATAATGTTTACGTTTAGAAGAAAATACTCATAAACCACAACAAAATATAAAATAAAATATTATTAACATTAAATGCTTTAATAGTTTAATAATAAAACATTGGCAAATATATGTTTAGTATTATTAATTCATCCAAAAAATATGAAACTTAATTGGGTTGGAAACTCCATCTTGGCTTCCGATCAACAACACAACAAGGTGCTATTATTGGCACAATATACATCATACACTCAGGAAGAGACCTGCACGAAGATGCGCTTAATCACCTTCAAGACTTCCAAGACACCATTATAGGCATGTAACAATGTCGGCCGTTGCTCAAAAAGCAAACTTAACATTCAGTCTAAATCCATGCACCACACTGGTAAAACGGTAGAAAATAGTCCACTGGAAATGCAAACATTTTTCTGCATTGGCTGGAAATGCATGGGCTATCAACTTTAAAACATGCAGAGGTAAGAAATACTACTAATATTATTAAATCATCTCCTTCTTTGAAACTTGAAGCCATTTACCATCCGCATACAAGATTTTCCAATAACATATACAGCACCATTTGCTTAATCCATATGCATTTTCGGTCGTGCGCATCGTTTTTTGCTTCCTGAAGATGCACGAAGGCATGGCTAAGATAACAAATCGCTGCTTTAAGTCTCCGGAATGCAAGTGTGTCTGGCTTCCTTACAGCGCGAAATTGTTTGGAATGCACCAAGAAAACTTGGCAAGGAAAAGTGCTCTGTGAGCAAAGAACTTTGTAGGAAGCGTCTGGTTTTTCTCCCGAAGAAGAAAGATGTACGCGAGGAAATAAAACAAACCAGTCAGCGCATTTAAAAAAGAGACTGTGACATGAGTAAGGAGGTTTAGGAGCTTACAGAGCACGCAGTGTTTTTACGAAATGAACGAAACTCCCTGCCGCGTGGAGCATTTCTAAAAGGAATTCTCATGCAGCACTCGGGATCGGTACTTTCAAATGATTATCAATTATTTTAAAATTTGTTTGAAATATTTAAAACCTATGGCAAACATAAATTCATCATTGTATTGCAAAATTAACTTTTTACCATTTTATTTTTAATTTTCTACAATAAGTAAAGTAAGTATCATATATCGAAGCTATTTCACCGGAGATACATGGTTTGAATATTCTGAATCTCAGAAAGGTAATTTTTAGAATAATATCTGTACTTGTGTGCGTGTATTTGCCATTTTTTCTGTGTAAGAAATATTTACAAATCCTGAACTTGTATTTAAGTTCAACAGCAATTTCCAAGGATTCAACACAAATTTTCAAGAAACTTCTCCTTCAAAATAACCTTTACCGTTCTAATTCACTAAAAGTGACTTTAAAAATTTATTAAAACATTATATGTTTAATATTTTTGTATGCAAATAAATCTAACGTGCTCCATTCCTATGACAGTCTACCTATTTTAAAGCAAACTATTGTTACGAAAGACAATAATGTATTGAATCAAACTTATAGGTTTAAGCTTACTTAAAAAAAGAGAAGAAATTATACTTCTCAAAAAATAACGCCAAATTTCAAAATTGGTGCTATTTTTATTTGGGTACAATTTTCTGCTGCTGCAAAAAAACGGTAACTTTCCTTGTTTGTTTTAGCAAAATGTATTTAGTTTACCTTCAAAATATATTATTTTTGGGTGTAAAACAAGTGAATTAAACATTTTTGGAACTGCATTCTTCGTTTTAATAAGTAATTCCTAAAACGAATCTTTATTAAGTTAAATTTAATTTAATTTCATTGTAAAGTCGAATTCTTAGAATTACAAACCATCGCAAGCAGAACGCATGTGCCATGATTTAAAATTTGTATTATCGCTTCAGTTTTAGAGACTACATTGCCTCTTATCTTGTCCCTGCTGATTTGTTTGTTTATGCATGCGAATTCTCTCCCTTAGCCTATACCAGATTTCAGAGAGTGCAGTTGAGATACCAACCGTTGTCCATATAGGAGGCGCTGTTAGGCGCTGTGTTTCTGGTACAGATATCAGGACGATGTTTGTATCAAAAAAACAAAACAAAACACAATGGGTTGTTTTAAAATCCATTTATTTGTGGATAATATCTACTGATCTCTACTCATCAAGAAAGGTGGCACCGCAGTATCGTGTGCGACTCGCCCGGGCTCGATCTCTGTAGTTTCCCCGGAATCACCACTTTCCATTTTTCCCCTTCATTCAGTTTTCCTCTCATCTTTCAGGTGTGTTTGCTTGTGTGTGTATGTGTGTGTGTGTTTGGTGATGTACTGTATGTAGTGAAAAAAAATCTGATGTGTTCCACTCACATGACTTTCTTTATATCACTGCAACAAATTATTCTATTTACTTCATCTAATGGAGCAAAAATTAGCAGAAATAGTCTTATTACTTACTTCCTTGTTAGTAGAAGCGAAATAAGGGGGTATCATAGATTAAACTGATAGTCAAAAGCAGGTTGCACTGCAACTGGAGTTCCTTAGTATGTATGGACACGAGTTCACAAAGTTCTGTATGAGAAAAGTATAAGTTTTTATAGCTGAAACCAAAAGCAATCAACTCCACGAAAAAAATGTATATAACATAAATTGTGTGTTTTAAGCTGCTCTACATTTGTTGTGTGGTAAGTTTTTGTCCATCACTTATGGTTTAGCAGTTATGCAAAATTACATAAAATTGACCCAGAATAAAGTAGTCTTCAGAGGCTATTCCAGAAAACTCAAAATATACATTTTATTTGTCAGATAAATATCTGTAATATACGATATTTTAATCAAAATTGTTAGAGCCATTTTTTAGAAAATCAACATTTTTTAAAAAAAGTTCCATGAAAAGGGTAGTTGGGGGTGGGGGGATTTTTCTCAAAATCTTCGTGTCGCATCCCTGGAAAATACTAAACTTAAATACCAAGTTTGGTATTTTAACGACTTTTCGTTTTTGAATTATCGTGTTCACAAACACACGGACACACTGACACACGGACACACGGACACACACACACACGGGCCTGTTTTGAAAATACCTGTTTTGATACAGGGGACCCTAAAACATATATTTCCGGTGAAATCTCGGTATCGAAGTTTTTGATGGACAGCAATACCTTCTCTATACACTATGTACATAGTACGTATAGAGAAAGTAAACTATGAAATGGCGTTTTATTTATGGACGCTCTTTAACTGCTGTTCTCAGCGTCCCATTCTATACTGGGCGTGAAAGACCATAATCTTGCTCAGAGGCCTCTTTATCACGGGAACCACGGCTTTACTTCCCTTCCGAAGGATTTTACGTCCTCCGCCAGGTTTGACCTTGGGTATATGAAGTTAGCATGGTAACCATTACGTAGTGCCACGTCACTTGCACGCAGTCTCTGTCGGCCCGGGAACGGATTGGGCATCGAACAATTAGGGACTTCCCTGCGTTTCTGGTGGTCTGTTTGCCTGCGACTTGTGACTTCCTAAGGTTTCCTCATCTCATCATATCCTTTTGGGGTGTTATCTATCCACAGTATATATGTACCTAATCTCTACATATGTCGGAGTGAGCGAGATGTGCCCTCTGTTGCCTAACCTTTTCCCGTTTAGTCCGTCTTCGGATAACTTGTCACCTGTCACCCTGTTATAGATCATCATTCTTGTTTTGGCTGTTTTTGCAGAAGTAATCTTGACGTTGCATTAACGGTACATTAGTTGAAGTTTCCTGATAACAGCCTATCAGCATTTGGAACGTAACTGTTGCCTATACTGGAAGACAGAGTTGTTGAGGTGTATGACATACTTCCAGTAATAGGATTTAGAGGCCCTTCTGATGGCGTAGGATAAAAAGTATGTTTGGAGAAGCTACAGACTTGCATCAATACGGAACTCCAAGACTTGCTTTCTATGAGTCTGAAAACAGATTTAGGTATTTTATATTTTTCTAAAATAAAAATCAAATTTTACATACCACCTTTTTATAAACACAGTTATTGTAAACTGAAAGCGAAAAATCAGTAAGCATCAAATGTGACATCAAGTAACTTTTGCAAGGCAAAAGTAATTCATCTGACACCATATAACCACTATTAAGTTTATTTTATTACTTTCTCTATACGTACTATGTACATAGTGTAAAGAGAAGCTATTGCAATCCACCAAAAATTCGATACAGAGATTTCACTGGAAATATATGTTTTGAAGTCCCCTGTATCTAAATAAAGCATTTTCAGAAAAAGATCCGTGTGTGTGTGTGTGTCCGTGTGTCTGTGAACACGCTAACTTAAAACCGAAAAACGAAAATATCAAACTTGGTATTTAAGTTTAGTATCTTCAAGGGATGCGAATAATTTGAGAAAAACCCCCCACCCCAAACTACACTTTACATGGAACTTTTTTCGAAAATTTTGATTTTATCAAAAATAGCTCTAACGATTTTCATTGAAATATCGTATATTAAAGATATTTATCTAACAAATATAATGTGTATCTTCAATTCCCTGGCAATAGCGTCTAAAGCTTACTTTATACTGGATTAAATTTACGGAATTTTGCATAACTGTTAACAGCAGGAGATAGATAAAAACCTACTACACAAAAAATGTGGAGCACATTAAAATACACAATTTACGTTATATACATTTTTTTTCGTGGAGTTGGTCGTTTTTTAGATTTTTTTTTTCTCTTTAAAAACACTCTTTTCTCACACAGGAATTTGTCAACTCCTGTCCACATAAACAAAGGAACTTTAGTCACATAGCAACCAGCTTTTGACTATCACTTTAACCTATGGTACTCTCTTATTTCGTTTCTACTTTCAAGGAACTAGTAATAAGACTATATCTGTTAATTTGTTCTCGATTGCATGAAGTAAATGGAAGCATAAGCTTTCTAACAATAATTTGTTGCAAAAATATAGAGAAAGTCATGTGAATGGAACACATCTGTTTGTTTTTTTTCAATTCTGGTTCAACAATGTTATAAAACTGTGGTTTCTTGGCACCAATATTAGCTTTATGTTTAATTTTCTGCAAATCATTTATGAAGTCTTCTTTATTCCTATTGAATTTTATACAGCTAGAAAGCTATAGAGATAACGTACTATATATTCAAACACACCATTTCTTCCAGTATAGTTTTATGTATAACCGTTGAATATTCACAAGTTTAAGATCCACTACTGTAACGTGTTTTATAAAAATCTACTAGTACATTTTTTGGGTATTTATGATTTCCAACATATTACTGCTGTTTAGTTTAAACTTAATACTCTCTCTTGTGATTTTTTACAAGGTCAACACTTTCGACTTATTTATTATGCAGACAAGTACTTTAAAGCCATTATATAGTTATATAATTAGTTTTAAATATTTAATTTTCACCTCATACTATATGCTCTCTCATACCCACAATGAAAGTACAAAATAATTTCTGCCAACATTTAAATTGATTAACTCGAATTACATTTAAAATTAGCTCCTGTAAAAATTAACCTTTAAAAGAAGTATAAAATAAACGATTAGGCCAATAAGAAACTTAATGTAAATGTAACACATCAGGAGGTTTTTCCAGCATATCCAAGATATACATTTTATAATATGCAGTATTTAATCAAAATCGTTACATAAAATTTAAAATTTTCTATGTAAAGTTTATTTTGCGGTAAGGGACTTTTCTTGAAAACGTTCGTGTCGCATCCAATGAAGATGTTGAGCCTATTACAAACACATACACAACAGCCTATCACACATTCTTACTTTCTTTACACGTACACTTTGTACAAAGTGTATAGAGAAGGTATTGCATTCCATGTGTGCGTCCATGTGTCAGTGTGTCTGTGAACGATAACTCAAAAACAAAAAGTCTGTAAAATACCAAACTTAGTTTATAAGTTTAGCATATTTCAAGGATACGACACGAATATTTTGAAGAAATTCTTCTCATCCCAAACTACCCAGTACATGGAAACATTTTTGAAAATTTTGATTTTTTGAAAAATGGCTCTAACGATTTTGATTAAAATACATATATTAAAGATATTTACACGACAAATAAAATGTATATCTTTAATTTTCTGGGAATAGCCTCTGAAGACCTCTTTTTTCTGGATGAATTTTGCTGGATTTTGCAAAACTAGTAAACCATAAGAGAGAGACGAAAGCTTACTACATAAAATATGTAGATTCGTTGAAACACACGATGTATGTTATTTTTCTTGTAGAGTTGATCATTTTTAAAATACGGAAATCTATCAACCCCTGGCAATGCAAAGAGACGGATTTCATTCAATTAGCAACCAACTTTTAGAAAATTGTTACTATCGTTTTACTCGTAGCCTAGTGTATCCCGTTATTTTCCTTCCTCTCACAAGAAAGCATTTCCACTAATGTTTATCTCGATTAGGATGTAGTAGAGAGAAAAATCTGATTTTTACACTCACATGACTTTCTCTTGCTGCTCTACAAAACTCCTACAAATGACTATTCTTCTTTGTGCACAATGCTAATCAAGATAAATGTTAGCAGAATGTTATTTCTTAGTTCATTATAAGTAGAAAGGAATAAGGGAATGTCAAAGTGATTGTCAAATGTTTTAAAAGCTATCGTTATGCGATTGTCATTGCAAATCACTTATTTACTTAGCCAGGAGTAGAACAAAAGAAAAACACACACTTCCTGTGTGAGAAAAGTTTAAGTACTTCACAATTGAAACCAATAACAAGGAATATCTCGAAAACGGTTACCTCCAAAACAAAAATGTAAAGGACAAAAATTGTGTGTTTTGTCATGAGGTACATGTTTTGTGTAGTATGTTTTTTTCTATCTCTGAGGGTTTAGCAGTTAAGCAAAATTCAGCAAATTTCATCCAGAATAAAGAGGTCTTCAGAGGCTATTCCCAAGATATACATTTTATTTCGGATATAAATAGCTTTAATATACTAGATTTTAATCAAAATCGTTAAAGTCGTTTTTAATAAAATCAAAATTTTCAAATTTTTTTCCATTTAAAGGATAGTTTGTGATGGGGGGATTTTTTTTGAAAATCTTTGTGTCACATCCTTGGAAGATACTAAACCTAAATATCAAGTTTGGTATTTAACGGTCTTTTTGTTTTGGGGCTATGCTGTCCAAAGTCACCCACACAGACAGACACACACACGGACCTTTTTTTAAAAATGCCTTTTTTCGGACTCGGGGGACCCCAAATCATATATTTCCGGTGAAATCTCGGTATCGAATTTTTGGGTGCATTACAATACCTTCTCTATCCCTATGCACATTGTACATATGGGGCTAGAGAAAGTAAAAATGAGCACTTTTTAACAATAATTTGTTAGGGTGCTTCCGTGGTCGAGTGATCAGCGAGCCGACTTCTCACCCTGATACCGGGTTCCATTCCCGGTTTTGACGGGGTATTTTTCCTTAACCAGAATTATTCCATATCCCCCACAGAGCCTGGAAGTATGAATGCGAGATTGTGTGTGTGTGTGTGTGTGTTTGAGGAAAATAAATTGGTTTAAACTCAACATACTCAACCTGCAGACAAGTTGTTTATAATACAAAACTTCGACATGACCTTAGCTGTTAAAGGAGGCTATATAAATGGAAAAAAAAAAAAAAAAAAAAAAAAATGTTACAGAGATGTACAGAAAGTGATGAGAAAGGAACACATCAATTTTTTTTTTTTTTAAATATTATTTTATTCATGGGACCGTAAAAGGTGTATTTTCGGTGAAATCTTGGTATTGAATATTTGGGTGGAAAGCAGTACCTAGAGAAAGTTTGATATTCGAGTGGTGGGGTAAATGAAAAGAACTGGAATCTTTTCGTGCAAACATGGAATCACTCGGTGCAGGTAGGCGTTGAACCCTGTATCTGCTACTATGTGAGTCACCAACAGTACGATAACGTCTGGCCACTGGACCGTTAACAACCAGACTGGCACGGAAGGTAATGATGTGTCATACAAACGCCCTCTGTGTTCAGAAAACCGCCCCGCTGCTGTTATTTGTCCCTTCCCTTAATTATATATGCCAGCGTGGCCTTCAATTAAACATAATTTTCACCTCGGTGCGTTGTGGGCAGCTTCCCCCGTGTTTTTATTGTAATTTCTGCCGTACACTTCGTATGCAATTGCACTCGTGACGCACATGCATGCACGCATGAGATCACGTGACCGTCGCCGCGACGTAATGGAGTTGACCATGACTATGATCGTTTGTGGACTGCTTGCAACTTGTTTAAATTTACATTAAGGCCAGAGTTCGAGCAATGGTTATTATGTGCATTCTGGAAGGTTTTTGGATATCTGGTTACTTCAGTCTAGTTTTTACAGCTATTTTGGGCGTTAGTTTGTTAAAAAGTTAGCTCCAGTGTTTGTAATTGTTAACAATTTACCCTCAACATAGGAATATTTATGCTTTAAGTTGATTGATGAGTGATTTCATACGAGTATATTGACGTAAAATCAAACAGTAAGAAATTAATATACCTCTTATTTAATATTCTTAAAAGATAATTTTGTTGAATTATTCATCATTAAGAAAAAGAGAATAACTCTATGGATTGATTACGATTTAGTCTATTATTACTGAAAACAGGTGGCGCCGTGGGTAAGTGGTTACACCGCTCGCCTACCATCTAGACGGTCCGGGTTCGATCCCAAACTTCGATGGTGACCAATCTGGGCGGGTTTTCTCCGGATCCTCCAGTTTCCCCCGCCACTTATTCCACCAGTTTCTCCATCATTACCTTTCCAATCATCAATTTTGCCTACATTTCATATCATCCATTTCCTGATCTTCATGCCTGGCTATGGGTAGATCCCTCTTAATAGATCTTCCATTCTGTGGTTTCGTGCTGTTGTCTCCTGACCCTGAGGCATTGGCTTGTAAGTCTTACAAATATGGGGAGGGTAAGCCAATTACGAGACGAAATTATTGTAAACACCTTCACCAGCAGTTTTATTAACAGAATTTATTATTATTGCTTTTAGTACATATATACTATATATATAGTATATATATATATTCCGTAAACATACTATGTACAAAATGTATAGAGGAAGTATTGTATTCCACCCAAAAATTATACACCGAAATTTCACCGGAAATACATGTCTTTCGACCTCCTGAATCCAAAAAGAAAGCATTTTCAGAAATAGGTCCGTGTATGTGTCTCAGTGTGCGTGTATGCGTGTGTGCGTGTGTGTCTGTGGACAGCATAGCTCAAAAACGAAAAGACCGTGAAATACCAAACTTGGTATTTAAGTTTGGTATCTTTCAAGGATGCGACACGAAGTTTTTAAGAAAATGCACCACCCCAAACTACCCTTTATATGGAAGAAATTTCGAAAATTTTGATTTTCTCAAAAATGGCTCTAACGCTTTTGATTAAAATATGGTACATTAAAGATATTTTTATGACAAAATGTATATCTTAAATTTTCTGGGAATTGTCTCTGAAGACATTTTTATTTTGGATGAATTTTGCAGAATTTTGCATAACTAGTAAACCGTAAAAGATGGACCCAAACTTATTTAATAGAAAATGCAGAGCCGGTTAAAACACATAATTTAGGTTTTATAAATTTTATCATGGAGTGGATCATTTTTACTTTCTCTTGTCCCGTATGTACAATGTACATAGGGATAGAGAAGTATTGCATTCCACCCAAAAATTCGATGTCGAGATTTCACCGGAAATATATGTTTTAGGACGCCCTGAATCCAGAAAAAGCATTTCCAGAAAAAGTTCCGCGCGTGTGTGGGTGTGTGTGTCCGTGTGTCCGTGTATCTGTGAACACAATAACTCAAAAACGAAAAGTAGCTAAAATACCAAACTTGGTATTTAAGTTCAGTATCTTCCAGGGATGCGACACGAAGATTTTGAGAAAAGCTCCCCCACCCCAAACTACCCTCTACATGGAACTTTTTTCGAACATTTTGATTTTCTTAAACATAGCTCAAACGATTTTGATTAAAATATCGTATATTAAAGATATTTACTTGCCAAATAAAATGTATATCTTGAACTTTCTGGGAATAGCTTCTAAAGACCTGCTTATTCTGGATTAATTTTGCTTAATTTGGCATAACTAATAAACCGTGATAGACAAAAGTTTACTATACAAAAAATGTAGGCCTTGTTAATATACACAATTTACGTCATATACATTTTTTTCGTGGAGCTTACCATTTTCGAGGTATTCATTGTGAAGTACTTATACTTTTCTCAGACGGGAGTGTCCGTTTTTCTTTTGTGCTACTCCTGGCCAAGAAAAGAAGCCATTTGTAATGACAATCGCATAACGAGAGCTTTTAAAACATTTGTCTATCGTTTTAGCCTAGTGTATTCCCTTAATGCCTTCCTACTTATAAGGAACTAAGTAATAAGTTGTGCTGAATACCTCGATTAACAAGCTGCAGAAAGAAGAATAATCTTATGTAAGAAGTTTGTAGAACGGCTAGAGAAAGTCATGTGAGTTTAACACATAAGATTTTTTAGATATTCCTTGTTATTGGTTTAAAATACTTTTATTGTTTTTATACGGGAATGCATCAACTCTTGTACATACAAACAAAGGAACATCAGTCACATAGCAACCACCTTTTGGCTATTACTTTAACCTATGGTATTCCATTATTTCCTTTCTAGTTACATGGAAGCAAGTAATAAGACCGTTTCTGCCATTTTTACTTTCTCTGTACGCACTATGTACATTGTGTATAGAGAAGGTATTGCACTCCACTAAAATATTCGATACCAAGATTTCACCGGAAATATATGTTTTAGGGTCTCCGTATCCAAAAAAAGTATTTTCAAAAAAAGGTCCGTGTGTATGTGTGTATGTGTGTCCGTGTGTCCGTGTGTCAGTGTGTCCGTGTGTCTGTAAACACGATAACTCAAAAACGAAAAGTCGGTAAAATACCAAACTTGGTATTTAAGTTTTGTATCTTCCAGGGATGCGATACGGAGATTTTGAGAAAAATCCCCCCACCCCAAACTACGCTTTACATGGACATTTTTTCGAAAATTTTGATTTTTTAAAAAATGACTAAAGATTTTGATTGAAATATCGTATATTAAATATATTTACCTGACAAATAAAATGTATATTTTGAATTTTCTGGGAATAGCCTCTGAAGACTACTTTATTCTGGGTTAATTTTACGAAATTTTGCATAACTGCTAAACCGTAAGAGATGGACAAAAACTTACCACACAACAAATGTAGAGCACCTTAACATACACAGTATATGTTATATACATTTTTTTTTTGGAGTTGATTGTTTTTGAGATATTCCTTGTTTTTGGTTTCAGCTATAAAAACTTATACTTTGTGAACTCGTGTCCATACAAACAAAGGAACTTCACTTACGTAGCAACCAGTTTTTTACTATCGCTTTAATGTATGGTACTCCCTTATTTCGCTTTTGCTAACAAGGAAGCAAGTAATAAGACTATTTCTGCTAATTTTTTCTCGATTAGATGAAGTAAATAAAATAATTTGTTGCAGAGATGTAGAGAAAGTCATGTGAATGGAACTCGTCAGATTTTTTAGCAGAAGAATAATCTTTTTAACAGTATTTTGTTGCAGATATGGAGAAAGTCATGTGGCTCACATCAGATTTTTTTGTGCTAAATCTTGATGTGGAATGTTTGGATAGAATTCAAAATATATTTCACCTATTACCTACATGTGAAAATAAAAATTTGGAAAGATATAAATTTCATACACGATGTCTGCTTAAGACTAGATGAAAGCTCCAAAATTTGAGCGTAATAATTACATTTCTTACACATTTTGTAATGTTCTGAAGCAAGCAGCCATAGTGTTACTCACAAAACGAAAAACATCCGCTGAAAACGTGTTTTTGAATCAGTTACCTCCCGCATTACAACCAACCAATTACCAACGGAACTTTGAATTTGTGGGACGCGCATACCTATCTCAACATGTTATTCCGAGTCAAAGGAATGTTTCATTGTGCAGGTTGCTTGAAAGCAGCTCTAAGAGTCGCCCCATTACTTGTTTCATAGATGCTGAAAATGTATCTCAGCATCATACAATGTAATACTTCTCAAGCTATTTCTCTACTCCTCTCTCTCCCTCTCTCTGTCTTACTCACTCTCTCCTGCGTAATAACTTTTCAATATTTTCTCAGCCTGTCTTAACTAAATCTTCCATTTATAGCTTCGAACTTTTTCTATCCATTCTTCAACAAACTATTCTTAACAGCCGTATTATTCTATCTACTTCTCATTAATCCAGATAAGAATTTGCTTGTAAATGTCGTACAAAGGAACAGGATAACACACAAGACTTAAGCGGTAGTTAATTCTTTTAAAAGCCATGTGGTGGCTTTTTAAGTCCATTCTCCTGACTTGATCAGGAGTAAATAAAATGGATGGCGACATCCCATTTGAGGAAAGTGTAACATTGCAACCAATACAATGAATAGAGCAAATGATTGAAATAAAGTATGTGTGTTTACCAAGAATTACGTATACGTGAAGTAACATTTTTCTATCTCTTATGGTTAACCAGTTATCCAAATTGAAGAGAACCAGAGGATATTGCTAGAAAAATCTACATGTAAGTTCTATTTGTCATGAAAGTGTCTGAATTCTGTCGTTTGATCCTAATTGTTAGAGCCATTTTTGAGAAAATAAAAATGATAGAAGCTTTTTCCATGTAAAGGGTAATATGTGAGGAGATTTTCTTAAATTCTTAATGCCGCATCCTTGAAAGACATTGAACCAAAATATTTAAATTTGACTTTTTGTTCTTGAGTCATACTATTCGCAGATACACGATACATATGCATACATAAACACGGCCTTTTTTTTATTCAGGGAGTTTGAAAACGGATATTTCTGGTAAATTTTATATAGAATTTTTGGGTGTAAAGCAATACACACTCTACTTACGTAGGTAATAGATAA
The DNA here is from genome assembly GCA_030762935.1 of Hymenopus coronatus. Taxonomy (NCBI): domain Eukaryota; kingdom Metazoa; phylum Arthropoda; class Insecta; order Mantodea; family Hymenopodidae; genus Hymenopus; species Hymenopus coronatus. Next base: position 120,084,736 of record CM060881.1, on the reverse strand, counting down.
TATAAAAATCTGATGTATTACACTCACAAGACTTTCTCTAGCCCTTCTACAAACTTCTTACATAAGATTATTCTTCTTTCTGCACCTTGTTAATCGAGGTATTCAGCACAATGTTCTTATTACTTAGTTCCTTATAAGTAGGAAGAAAATAAGGGAATGCACTAGGCTAAATCGATAGTCAAATGTTTTAAAAGCTGTCGTTATGCGATTGTCATTACAAATCGCTTCTTTTCTTGCCCAGGGGTAGCACAAAAGAAAACGGACGCTCCCGTCTGAGAAAAGTATAAGTACTTCACAACTGAAACCAATAACAATGAATATTTCGAAAACGGTAAGCTCCACGAGAAAAATGTATATGGCATAACTTGTGTATTTTAATGGGAACTAAATTTTTTGTATAGTAAGTTTTTGTCTATCTCTTACGGTTTACTAGTTATACTAAATTAAGCAAAATTCATTCAGAATAAACAGGTCTTCAGAATCTATTTTCAGAAAATTCAAGATATACATTTTATTTGTCAGGTAAATATCTTTAATATACGATATTTTAATTAAAATCGTTAGAGCCATTTTTTAGAAAATCAAAATTTTCGAAAAAAGTTCCATGTAAAGGGTAGTTTAGGGTAGGGGGATTTTTCTCAAAATCTTCGTGTCGCATCCCTAGAAGATACTACACTTAAATACCAATTTTGGTATTTTAGCTACTTTTCGTTTTTGAGTTATCGTGTTCACAGACACACGGACACACTGCCACGCGGATAAATGGACACACACACGGACCTTTTTCTGAAAATACCTTTTTTGGATACAGGGGACCCTAAAACATATATTTCCGGTTAAATCTCGATATCTAATTTTTTGCTGGAGTTCAATACCTTCTCCATACACTATATACATAGCACGTATAGAGAAAGTAAAAAATGTTTACTAGAATCTAGCAAGCCCTTTGATTGAGCTGTTTGATTCCAGAGGCTGCAAAGTACAGCAAAGCGAGAGCTGTACATCAGTTCTGGACTGTAGTATATCTATAACATTCACATATTTTTGTAGATTTATATGTATCACAAAGCTAATTTTATTTGTCCTTCTCCCTCAATGATGATGAATCGTGGCACACGTGTAAATCATTTTAAAAATGAACAGTATATAGATACCCCATGCTCAGCCATTTTAAACTCCTGACCACCTATCTTATAATTCGAAAAGCTTCTGGAGCATGCCCGCTCTATATATTGAGTAATTATTGAAATAAGTTATTATGTATTAAAAGAAATGATTAATTATTCGAAACGCTACCAGGCAAGCATCGCCAAAATTCAGCAAGAATTTTAAATAAAGTAGTCCATAAATGTGCCACATGAAATCTTCGCTTTCAGTAGTCTTTTAATACTTCATCAGCAAACATTGTTGTTGACTGTGACGTCATTGAAACATATTTTAAAGGGCATCATACTCATATTATTTGTTACATTTTCTGATTCTTTTTGTAGTGTTTAACGCCCGCTTTAAATACTTGTGGCACCGCAGGCGATGTCACTGGTGATACATGGAAGGAAGTTGGAGCACCGGTGGAATACAATGGCGGGGGAAACCGGAGAAAATCCGCCCCTGCGGCGCTTTGTCCACCACAAATCTCACATGCGGTCACTTGGGATCGAACCCCTAGGTGAGAGGCGCGTGGTCTAACCACTCGGCCACAGCGCGGCCTACATTTTCTCAAATGAACTTGCCTTTTTAATTAAATGAAAAATTCCATTTGCCTCATACAAAAGCTGGAAAATGTTTATTAATGCTGGTTTAACAAGTTTCTTCATTTACATAGTTAATAAATTAGAGTCTAATTATTTAATAAGATGATAAAACGTCGCCAATTTACAATTAGGCAATAGCTAATTCGAAGAGTGAATTCTTGTTGGACATTAACTATTGGAGATTTACCTCTGCATTCTTTCCTGTTTTTAACTGTTTCATATTAGCATGATCTTAGAAAAAAGACTAAATTTAAAATTTCTCCATTGAAAGTAATAAAATGGAGAGAGAGAGAGAGAGAAAGAGAGAGAGAGAGAGAGAGAGAAAGAGAGAGAGAGAGAGAGAGAGAGAGAGAGAGAGATCCTTCCTCACAGCAACTACAGCTTTTGTAGTATACTAATACATTTTCCACTAAATAAGATAATTACGTTTTAAAAAAATCTGATGAGTTACAATCACATGTCTTTCTCTACATCTCTGTAACAAATTATTGCTAAAAAGCTTATCCTTCTATTTCTTTCTTAATCGAGATAAACATTTGCAGAAATTGGCCTTATTACCTGGTCGCTTTAAGTAGAAGGGGAAAAATCTCTTATGAACCATTCACATGATGTCCTCTAGCTGTTCGGTAAGCAAACCTTTTATTCAAAAGATTAATCTGTTATCTACACCATGCTATTCAAGACAAACATAAGCAGAATTAGTCTTATTACTAGCTCCTTGATAGTAGAAAGGAAATAAGAAAATGCCCGCCTGGGTAGTTCAGTGGTAGCGTATCTGCTTCATATTTAAAAGTCGTGAGTTTGGATCTCGCTTAGTGTGAGTTACCCGGATAAGGGTTTTTCGAGGTTTTCTCTTATCCTAAGAAGACGAATGTCGAGTACTTTAAGTTCCATGGACCTCGAGATCATTTGAGCATCGCTTCACCAATTTCATTCATCGTCCAATATGACCAACCAGATTAAAGTACGTTAAGATAAAAATAATAATAATAATAAGAGGAAGAAGAAGAAGAAGAAGAAGAAAATGCACAGTTAAACCGATAGTTTCGTCCTTTAAAAGTCAGTCGCAATGTGAAACAATTAAAATTCCAGAAGTAAACAAACGAGAAACAGAATAAAGATGTCTTCCCATTTAAGAAACGTTTAAGTGATTCAAATCTAAACTAATAATCCGGAATTATCTCGGAAACTCTACAAAAGATCTGATGTGTTCCATTCATATGACTTTCTCTATACCTCTGTAATAAATTATTTTTAAAAAGCTTATGCTTCTATTTACTTCCTGCTAATCGAGAAAAAATTAGCAGAAATAGTCTTATTTCTTGCTTCCTTGTAAGTAGAAGCGAAATAAGGGAGCACCATAGGTTAAAGTGATAGTCAAAAGCTGGTTGCTATGTGACTGAAGTTCCTTTGTTTGTATGGACACGAGTTCACAAAGTCCTGTATGAGAAAAATAAAAGTTTTTATAGCTGAAACCAAAAACAAGGAACATCTCAAAATAATCAACTCCACGAAAAAAATGTATATCACATAAATTGTGTCTTTTATTGTTATCCACATTTTGTGTGTGCTAAGTTTTTGTCCATCCTTACGGTTTACCAGTTATGCAGAATTCCGTAAAATTCACCCAGAATGAAGTAGCCTTCAGAGGCTATTCCTAGAAAATTCAAGATATACATTTTATTTGTCAGGTAAATATCTTTAGTATATGATATTTTAATCGAAATCGTTAGAGCCATTTTTGAAAAAATCAAAATTTTCGAAAAAAAGTTCCATGTAAAAGGTAGTTTGGCATTTAACGGTCTTTTCGTTTTTGAGCTATGCTGCCTACAGACACACACACATATACACACACATTCCAGATTTTGGATTCCCTAAAACATGTACTTCCAGTGAAATCTCGTATCGAATTTTTGGGTGCACTACAATACCTTCTCTATACACTAAGTACATACTGCATATAGAGAAAGTAAAAATAATAATTACATTAATGTTATAATTATAACTATACTATTGGTGACGTTTTTCTAAACATGAACAAATATAACATACTATTTTTTTTTAAGCTCGTGTTCTATATTTTTGGAAAACGTTTTCCCTCCATCGAAAAGAACACTTTTTCTCTCTCTCTCTTAGCTTAACGTTCTTTGACCTAGTTGGCCATACTGTACAATGAATGAAATTAGTGAAATGATGCCTAAATGATCTCGGAGTCCATGGAGCTTAAACTTACTCGACCTTTATCTCGTGTTAAAGGAAAAAATCTTTATCCGGACAACTCACCGTAAGTGAGATTCTAATCGTGATCATTGTAATGTGAGGCAGACACTACTCCCACACCAACGAAGCGGGAGAAAACAATAATTATTAACGCATCAATTAGGATTATAAACATGCTTTTCTCTGTCTATAATTGTTACTTTCTCTGACGCACTATGTACATAGTGTGTAGAGAAGGTATTGCACTCCAGCCAAAAATTCGATACCGAGATTTCACCGGAAATATAAGTTTTAGGGTCCCCTGTATCCAAAAAAAGCATTTTCACAAAAAGGTCCGTGTGTGTGTGTGTCCGTGTGTCCGTGTGTGTGTGTGTATCCGTATGTCCGTGTGTCTGTGAACACGATAACTCAAAAACGAAAAGACGGTAAAATACCAAACTTGGCATTTAAGTTTAGTATTTTCCAGGGATGCGACACGAAGATTTTGAAAAAAATCCCCCCACTCATAACTACCCTTTACATGGAACTTTTTTCGAAACTTTTGATATTCGCAAAAATGGTTCTAACGATTTTGATTAAAATATCATATATTAAAGATATTTACCTGACAAACAAAATGTATATCTTGAATTTTCTGGGAATATCCTCCGAAAACTACTTTATTCTGGACGGATTTTACGGAATTTTGCATGACTGCTAAACCGTATGACTTAGATAAAAATTTACTAAACAAGAAATGCAGAGCACCTTAAAGCACACAATTTATGTTATATATATTTTTTTCGTGCAGTTGATCGTTTTTGAGATATTCCTTGATATTGGTTTCAGCTATGATAGCTTACTTTTCTCATATAGACATTTGTTAACTGCTGTCCATACAAACAAAAGAAATTCAGTCACATAGCAACCCGCTTTTGACTATTACTTTAACCTATGGTACTCCCTTATTTCGCTTCTACTTACAAGGAAGCAAGTGATAATACTATTTCTGCTAATGTTTTCTCGATTAGCCTAAAGTAAATAGAGGCATAAACTCTTTAACAATAATTTGTTGCAGAGATATGGAGAAAGTCATGTGAATGGAACACACCAGATTTTTTTTTAAAATCAAAAACAGTAGTGTTCCACAATAGAGATATTTTTTAGCTCTGAGAAATGACTTCCTGATAACTATTTTCAAACATAGAATTCTCAAGAGAATGAAAGTTTTTTGATTTTCTCTATAGAATTGCAATACGTTGTGAGCTCAAGCATTATACGTACATCATGACCATAATTCAAGTATGGTGGTGTGTTATTTAAACATTTGTTGTTAACGACGCTGTCAATTGTCGATCAAATCAGCGCCGCCAGGACATCGACTGCGTGGTGTGTGGGCGACCTTCCTTTCGATGCGAGCTCCTCAGGTTGGGTCCTCTTATTGATCAGGGTTGATTTAAGATTTGTGAGCATGATACTCAGGTATTCAGGGGACGGTACCACAAATAAGCCTTTGTGTGAATAATTCAGCAGATGAAGTTGTAAATATTGATGTTTATTGTTTCTTGATACTTTGCCAAGAAATGAACTCGCCATTTGTTACTCTTGTAGCACAATTAGTGTTCAATTTAAAGAATACTAGCCGCTACCGCGTAGTGCTTAGCGTGCCTTTTCTAGTTGGTCTGAGCTTACATTTGCAGGACGAAGAAATGAATTAAGAAATAATGTTCTCAGATAACGAACGTGAATGTTATTGCACTGTAACTTCAAATGAAGTGCGAAGCAATCGGAATGACCGACATGACTGAAACAACTGAAAAGACTCCAAGAACTGACCTTGTTTCCGATTCTACATCTCTTTAAATATATTTCCACCCTTTTAAATTCTGACAATCTAAAATGTACAACCTTGTTTGTTCTCTTGTGAGAAAACCTAACACTCTCGGCTTTACGACCATCGCAAGGTCACCAATACCGTTAACCTATTCACTAGTTTGTTAGGATATCATTATCTTTTAAACGGCGACTAGACGATTTTAACAGTCCTTCGGCATATGTTACTGTCTGCTTGCAAATATTTCCTTACCTTCGACTATTTTGTTGAAACACAAAAGAAATACACTGTTATACGTTTCTAGACATTACTGTAACTTCCCTGGTACCAACATAATTTTCATGTCTATTATTATATTGCAGTTGAAATTATTATTATTTATTATACTATTAATTTTTTATTATTATAAATTAATTATATGAAAATAATCAGTCTCAGGTAAAAGCGGGCGTTAAACACTATAAAAAAGCTCCGCCGGTGTACCGAAATTTCGTTCCGTAGGAGCTCTTTTACATGCCAGAAAATCTACTGACATGGGGCTGTCACTTTTAAGCACACTTAAAAACTATCGGTCTTGGCCGGGTTTGGTTGTACGAGACTCAATTATGCTGGCGAAAGTATGTAATATTCTACTCACGAAATTTAAAGAGTTAGTAATTGTCAGTACTCGATGTGAAGGCGTGTTGCTTGTCCATCATACCAGTATATTGTGCAATAGATTTTAACATAGACAGTCCCCATGAGATTTTGGGAACGCATGTAAAGTTGGGCTTCTTTGAAACGTTTCAGTGATGCGCTGCACGTTCTTGTCTGACAGTGGCCACTGAATCGTCTGCAAAAACGTCTGTCTTCATGCCCTAATTCACTTCTTACTGGGGAGGCCTCTATGGTCTAGCTCAGCTGAAGTCTGTTTGGACGTTACTGTGTTGTTTCTGCGACATGTCTTTTGCCTGCTCGTCATTGTCAAAAATGCTTCTCTGGTGCCCATATTCCCTATAAAATGTGTTTTTACTTTCTCTATACGAACTATACACATAGTGTATAAAGAAGGTATTGTATTGCTCCCATAAATTTAATACCGAGATTTCATCAGAAATACATGTTTTAAGACTCCCTGAATAAAAAAAAAAACATTTTTATAAAATTATCCGTGTGTGTTTCTGCCTATCTGTGTGTATGTGTGTGTGTCTGTGAGCAGCATAGCTCAAAAACGAAAAGACAGTTAAAGCCCAAACTTGGTATTTAAATTTGGTATCTTCCAAGGATGCGACCCGAAGATTTTCAAGAAAATCCCCCCACTTCAAACTACCCTTTATATAGAAAATATTTCTAAAATTTTGATTTTCTTAAAAATGGTTCAAACGATTTTGATTAAAATATCGTATATTAAAGATATTTACCTGACAAATAAAATGTACATCTTGAATTTTCTGGGAATAGCCTCTAAAGACCTCTTTATTCTGGATGATTTTTATTGTACTTTGCATAGCTGGTAAACCGTAATAGATGGACAAAAACTGCACAAAAAATGTGGATAACTATAAAAGACACAATTTATTTCATATACATCTTTTTCGGGGAGTTGGCCGTTTTAGATATATTTCTTGTTATTGATTTCAGTTTTAAAATAATTAAACTTTTCTCATACGATAACTTGTCAACGCTTGATCACGCAAAGAAATGGATTTCAATTCCATTACAATCACATTTTAAAACATTCCACTATCGGTTTAGATCAGCACATTCCCTTATTTCCCTTCTTCTTATAAAGTACTAAGTAATAAAATCATTTTTGCTAATGTTTTAGCATTAAATAGATAGAATAATAAGCTTATTGACATTAATTTGTTACAGAGATGTAGAAAAAGCCATATGAATTGAGCACAACATTTTTTGTATATAAGTTGTATATTTCTTTCGGATTACAGTTATGCAAAAATCATTCAAAATGAAGAGGACTTCAGAAGCTATTCCCAGAAAATTCAAGACATTCTTCTTATTTCTCAAGTGAATAGGCTACTTTATTTTGGATGAATTGCATGGGATTGTGCATAACTAATACACCGTAAGAGATGGACAAAAACTTAATTCACTAAAAATGAAGAGCACATTAAAACACACAATTTATGTCATACACATTTTCTTCGTGGGGTTGATCGTGTTTATGATACTCCTGGCTTTTCGTTTCAGCTTTAAAAACATATAATTTTCTCATACACGAATTTGTCAACTCCTGTCCTCACAAACAAAGGAACTTCAGTCACATAGCAATCAGCGTTTGACTATCACTTTAACTTATTGTACTCTCTTATTTACCTTTTACTTACAAGGAAGAAAATAATAAGACTATTTCTGCTTTTTTTCTCGAGTAGCGTGAAGTAAATAGAAGCATAAGCTTTTTAACAATAAATTGTTGCAGAGATGTAGAGAAAGTCATGTGAATGAAACACATCAGATTTTTCTTGTTTTCTGTTCAGGATTTAACATAGCAGTTGCAAAATTGACTACCAGCTCTCTCTATTTCTGTCTCACAAAGTCAAAATAGTTGTTGGCCGACCTTTAGATGCAGTATCTGGGGTTGCTAAATTGTATAACTGAAAATAAGGCAGATTTCGGGAATGGTTTTCCCGATATCTTGACACTGGCTATCAACCTTTTACTTTGTTGATTTCAGCAGAAAATGTGTATAGAACTGCAACATATTTGGTTCACTAATATAATTTAAAACAATAATAGGTATAAAGTATTTACAATAGAAACTATTGTAAATATTTAGCATTTGATTTAGACTCATATAGAAGCTTAACACCATTTCTTGCGTAACTAATGAACTCTTTGCAACTCATTTTAAAGTTTACTGCAATAAGCAATTCAGCTTTGATAAATTCTCCAGAACTCTTGTTCCTTACTTCAGTCCACTTGTAGTTCATTAAGGAAAACACTCTTTCTATATGAGCATTAGAACCTGGAATACTCATTACAAAAGATAGTAATTTTTCCAGATTTTGTACACCGATTCCATTTCTCCTGCAATCACAAAATACCGACACCATTTTTACTTTCTTTATACGTGCTATGTACATAGTGTATAAGAGATGGTATCGTAATGCACCCAAAAATTCGATACCGAGATTTCACCGGAAATACATGTTTTGAGACCTCCTGAATCTAAATAAAGGATTTTCAGAAAAATGTCCGTGTGTGTATCTGTCTGTCTGTCTGTCTCTCTGTCTGTCTGTCTGTCTGTCTGTCTGTCTGTCTGTGTGTGTATCTGTGGGTAGCATAGCTCAAAAACGAAAAGTCCGTTTAAAACCAAACTTGGTATTTAGGTTTTGTATCTCTCAAGGATGCGACACGAAGGTTTTCAAGAAAATCCCCCCACACCCAAATACCCTTTACATGTAACTTTTTTCGAAAATTTTGATTTTCTAAAAAATGGCTCTAACGATTTTGATGAAAATATCGTATATTAATGATATTTACCTGACAAATAAAATGTATATCTTGAATTTTCTGGGAAACGTCTCTGAAGACTACTTTATTCTGGATGAAATTTGCATAACTACTAAACCGTAAGAGATGGACAAACACTTAAAACACACAAAATGTAGAGCACCTTTAAGCACACAATTTATGTTGCATACATTTTTTACGAGGAGTTGATCGTTTTTGAGATATTCCTTGTTTTTGATTTCAGCTTTGAAAAACTTACTTTTCTTATACAGGAATTTGCCAACTTGTGTCCATGCAAACAAACGAACTTCAGTCACAAAGCAACCAGCTTTTGGCTTTCACTTTAACCTATGGTACTCCCTTATTTCGTTTCTACTTACAATAAAGCAAGAAATAAGACTATTTCTGCTAAATTTTCTTGATTAGCGTGAAATAAATAAAAGAATAAGCTTATTAACAATAATTTGTTACAGAGATATAGAGAAAGTCATATGAATGGAACACATAAGATTTTTCACAAGTATTCCTAACAATATTAGCTTTACATTTCAGAATTTCCTTAACACTGCAAAACTCATCACATAGGTCATCCGCATTCAATTAAAATTCATTGGGAAAAAGAAACTACCACTTCCATATATCGCATATTCCAAATAAACTCCTAAAACCCAGAATTCATGGCAGTGTATGAAACACGGGATCCGTGAAAGGCTGATGGGAGAACCTGGAGAACCTGGTAACCATAGCAGCATCTTAACAGCGTTCTAAAACCCAAAGAAACAAAAATCACATGCACTAATTTTACAATGAACCAAGCGAAATGGCTCCTCGGTAATGGTGAGGCTTGCATTCGGAAGGTCCGGAGTTCTTATCTGTTAGGCCAAACTTTTTTTTTTCATAGATAAATGCTGTGGTACAGAGTAATAATCCCGCTAATTTCCTATTTCAAGATCGAAGCGAGTAGGTGGCGGGTGAGGTGGATGGTGGCACACTTTGTTTTGTGAAAAGTTTGCCCTGTTACGTTCGGTTTAGGGTGCACCCTCTGAGGAGAGAGGTAATTTGGGGGGGGGGGGGAGGGAGTAGGACGTAATATCTAGAAACGTTACGAATTCGCTTTTGTTCGAACCAGTCAGCCTGGATCCAGTTGATCTCCGTGTCCTTCCCTTCTTCCTGAGCAGAAGCATAGTTAGGGACTCTGCTCTTAAGGGGCGAAATGCTTTTTTGCTTCCTGATAACCTTTTAACAATATACGGAAAGGATTAGTAAAACATGTTTTGTAAAGCACACAAATTCTCCTTTGGAATTTAGGAATGTTTTTAGATGTTGATACACACAATTTAACACGGTGATATTCATGGTAAAAGAGTTCAAAGAAAGTCAGTAGCAATTTAGTATTATGAATTGATGATTTTTGGCAAGGTATATGCTTGTGTCAGCATTAATCTTTAGTTCGAGCAATAATACTCTGCTGCTGCTGCTGCTCCTGCTCCTGCTACTGCTACTGCTACTGCTTCTGCTACTGCTACTGTTACTGCTACTGCTACTGCTACTGTTACTGCTACTGCTCCTGCTACTGCTACTGCTACTGCTACTGCTACTGTTACTGTTACTGCTACTGCTACTGTTACTGTTACTGCTACTGCTACTGCTACTGTTACTGCTACTGCTACTGCTACTACTACTACTACTACTACTACTACTACTACTACTACTACTACTACTACTACTACTAAAAATATATATTAATATTAATAATAATAAATGTTTTGAAGTTGTGTACGATTTCTTTAAAGAACTTTCCTTGGTTTTACGTTTCTAACTTTTAAGATTTCATTTTTTAAAACATAAAGGTACGCCAATATCGTTGTACAATATAGTTTTTCTAGTTGTGAGCTTGTTCTCTGCTGAAGAGATAAAATTCTAGATAACAATGAATATTCTCTGTGTATCCTATAATTTTAAACGAGTATGAAGTAGACAGTTGAAAGATGTTAGTTTTTATATTAGAGCAATTCACATAAATGCTTATCGATATAGCGTAAGTTTATTTTCAGCGTTTTGAAAATCAGGCAGCTCCTCGCAGCTCCGATGGAATGGTAACCCTTCGTTGACTTTTGTTGCCCGACGCCTAATTTCGTCCTCCAGGTGTGGTAGGCCAGAGGCTTCGTGCAGGAGTGTCGTTGGAAAGCCACGAGGCACAGAACGCCGAGATTCAATCGATACTATCATTCTCAAACCGAGAAGCTAGAAACGTTTTCCAGAAGTTAGTAAGACTGGCTAGGGGAGAGTAACAAGTTAAACAATGAGCACTAATGGCATTGCCCGCGTGTTACGAATTTTCCGAGTAATTAAAACGAGCCCTCCCACCACTTCCCTTCTTTGCGTCTTACACCCCGCCACTCTCTTACACACACGCTAATCGATACTACTGAGTGTCGACTCTATCACATTGTGGTACATCAGGAGAATAATACAGCTTACTCTTTTTATCGGTGCACCGCTGGGCGGCACTTCGATTGTGTGTAAGTGAATGGCTGTTCGCCGGATGATTGGCAGCTGAATGTTACACTACGTCTTGCCCGTAATAACCTCCTGTGTGAGTGGCTGCATGGAGCTTGACGATGTTAGACGACAGAAATAAACTACGCTATAAAATATCCTCTGGATAATTACCTATTACGTAAAGCTGCGGGAGAATTAGTACACCTTAACCTAAGCATACATAGTTGCTGCAAAATTTAGAAAAGGTTTGCATGATATACCACTTAAAAATATTTATAAAAGTTTAGGTAATTATGTAGAACTTGGGCCACTCTAAAATCGAATGAAACGAATTGTGATTGATTAACTTTATATTTCTGATGACGATTTCAAAGGTTTTATTTGCCGGAAAAGTTTGTTTTTATTGTATACAAATTCGTGTACACGCTGGAACGGTTGGTATTTTGCGTATATGACGAATACTTACCAAATAATTATATATAAACGAGTATTATATAAATAATAAATGGTTTTATAATGTTCAGAAACATACTTCGCCAATTACTGCCACAGTATAATTTATGTACACACGCTATCTAACCTTAACCGATTCGAACCTAACCTCGGACGAAATTTGAAAACTACAGGACCCAATGGTTCCGCCTACAGAAACAGACTTTAAAAAATCACAAAATCATACTCCTCCACCAACCAATATAGTAGCACTAACCTGTGAATTATTGCTACGGGTTCTCACGACGTGGTAATCCTGTCAAGAGCGACATATGGCGTTCTTGCATACCAACAGATACAAAAGCTTACAACAAAACCAATCTTTTTCATTATAAATTCAGTTTTTATGCAATTATTTCAGTATATGCACATATAAAACTATTTATTATTTGTATAATACTTGTTTATATATAATTATTTGGTAAATATCCGTAATATACACAAAATACAAACTGTACCAGCATACACACGAATTCCTCTATAATAAAAAAAATCTGATGTGTTCCATTCACATGACTTTCTCTACATCTCTACAACAAATTATTGTTAAAAATCTTATGCTTCTATTTACTTCATGCCAATCGAGAAAAATTACCAGAAATAGTCTTATTACTTGTTTCCTTGTAAGTAAAAGCGAAATAAGGGAATATCATAGATTAAAGTGATGGTCAAAAGCTGATTGTTATGTGACTGAAGTTCTTTTCTTTCTATGGACACGAGTTGAGAAATTCCTGCATGAGAAAAGTATGCTGTATGCTGAAACCAAAAACAAGGAATATCTAGAACACAATCAACTCCACGAATATATAACATAAAGTGTGTGTTTTAACGCGCTCTACATTTTTTGTATGGGAAGTTTTTGTCCATCTCTTACGGTTTAGCAGTTATACAAACTTCCGTAAAACTCATCCAGAATAAAGTAGTCTTCAGAGCCTATTCCTAGAAAATTCAAGACATACATTTTATTTTTCAGGTAAAATATCTTTAATGTACGATACTTTAATCAAAATCGATAGAACCATTTTTAAGAAAATAAACAATTTCGAACAAAGTTCCATGTAAAGGGTAGTTGGAGCTGGGGGGATTTTTTTTTTTTGTTGAAAATCTTCATGTCGCATCCTTTGAAGATACGAAACTTAAATACCAAGTTTGGTATTTAACGGTCTTTTCGTTTTTGAGCTATGCTGTCCACACACACACACACACACACACACACACTCACTCACAGACACACACACGGACCTTTTTTTAAAACTGCTCTTTTTGTATTCAGGGGGTGCTAAAACGTGTATTTCCGGTGAAATCTCGGTATCGAATTTTTGGATGGTATACAATACTTCCTCTATACACTATGTACATAGTACGTGTAGAGAAAGTAACAAGCTTTTCCGACAAATAAAACCTTTGAAATCGTCATTAGAAATACAAAGTCAATCAATCACACTTAGATTCATCCGATTTTTAGAGCGGCCTAAGTTCTACATTATAACCAAAGTTTATGTTCTTTGCTGACCGTACACATTTATGAGAATTATCCTATTTAATAAGAATACCTAGCCTCCAACAAAGAAGCAGTACGACAGGTGTCTTGCTCAAAGTTACACGTTCATAGTCACTTACAATGAAGTGGTGCTCGCCTTGGTAGTGTGGTGGTAGCGTGTGTGTGTCTCACATTCAAAAGGTCGTGAGTTTGAATCTCGCTAAGAGTGAGCTATTTTTGGCGGTTTTTTCTTATCCTGAGAAGAGGAATGTCGAGTAACTTTAAGCTCCATGGACCCGGAAATCCTTTTGAGCATCATTTCATCAATTTCAATATGACCAACCAGGTAAAAGGACGTTAAACTAAAAAAAAAAAAAAAAAAAAAGTAGTATAGCGTGTATACCTTCTCTAAACTTTGCGAGAAGTATATCACAGTAAATGGCGAAATGAAAACCTTGCAATGACGGTTTTCCTCAAATTTTATCTCGTTGGAAAGCAAAATATTGAGAAAAAAATGTTGCATTCACATAGCTTTTCTACAAACTACTCTTTTATCTACGACTTGTTAATCAAGATAAGATCTATTGCACGTTTCATTGGTCTGGATAGCTCAATTACTTAAGACCAATTATTTAACTTTTTGATTCCAAGATCACGGGTTCAAGCCTGGTCCACACCGATAGTTTTTAAATATCCTTAAAAGTGACAGCCCATGCCAGTACGTTTACTAGCGTGTAAAAGCAGAATGAAATTCCGTCACACCGGCGATGTTGATTTGATCTTGGTAATTGACTGCGTCGTTAACAAACAAATATTTAATTTTAATTTAAGATTTCTAATTTTTTGTAGATATAAGATGAAGGCAGCTAAAGCTATAATTATTTTCAATTACTCTACCATGTACTATTTACATGACAGGTAGAGAAGTTATTGTTTTCCACCCAAATATTCAATGTCATGATTTTAATAGAAATATATATTTTAAGGTCCAATGAATAAGAACGCACAGTTTTATTTTATTTAGCACATATATGCAAATGTACATAGTAGTTAGAGAAGGTATTGTATTCCATCCACAAGTATAATACCAAGATTATACTGGAGATATATGTTTTGGGACCTCCTGAATCTAAAAATAGCATTTTTAGAAAAGGGGTGGGCGTGTCTACCTGTGTTTGTGTGTGTGTGTGTCTGAGTGTGTGTGGATAGCATAACTCAAAAACTCAGAAACGAAGATTTTCAGAACCCCTCTCCCCAAACCGCTCTTTATCGGACAATTTCTTCTTAAAAATGGCTCTTAACGATTTTTATTAAAATGCTGTACATTAAAGATACTTGTATGCGAAATAAAATGTATATCTCGAATTTTCTGGGAAAACCCTCTGAAGCCTTCTTTATTTTGGACGACTTTCACATAACCGGTAAATTGTAAGAGGTAGACAAAAAGTTAACTCAGAGAAATTTAGATCTCATTAAAACACACAATTTTTGTCATGCCAACTTTTTTGTAGAGTTAACGATCTCTAAGATATTCCTAGTTATTGGTTTAAATTTTTCAGTACTCTTAAGTTTTCTCAAATGGGAAGTCGTTATCGGCTTTTCTTTCTCCTGGTCAAGCAAAGGCAGCTCCATTTAAAACCATTACATGGCGGCCAACTTTTAGAATATTTGGCTATCCCTTTTACTTGTTGTATTTCCCTACTTCCCAGGTCATGAGGACCGCATTAACCGGCCGGGAGGGACTCGAGGCGCTGACCACGTCTCACCCTCCAATACTGCACCCCATCCATGACGTCTGTAGTGGACCGAGATGGGGGACGCAGCGGCCGGGCGGCAGGCCAAGGTTCCCCGTGAGCTGTCGTGCCAAGGAGTTATTTCCCTACTTCGCTTGTAACATGAAATAATATGTAATAAAACCATTTCTGCTAATATTTACTTGATACGTGTGAAGGAGACGAAGTTTTGGAAGAATACCTTCTTGCGGCATAGTTAGAGAAAGTTATGTGAATGTGGCCATTAGATGTTTAAACCGCCGATAGCTTCGATGTGGTTTGCATGATCACGGGGAAAAATTAATAGCGATTTACCACTTGGAACTATTAAGAATTGAACATTTAAAAAATAAATAAATAAAAATAACAAAATATAAGAAAAGAATTATTTCAGATAAATTGTGTGATTTTAAATTTTAGCTGTAATAAGGTTTGGTCAACCGGGTCCTCCAGTTTCCCCAGCCACTCATTTCACCAATTTCCAATCATTCAATTTCTCTTACATTTCATATCATCCAGTTCCTCATGTTTATACCTGGCTACGAGTCGATCTCTCGTAACAGATTCTCCATCTATGATTTCGTACCGTGGGCTCCCCGACAGACTTCTGACCCCTAGGCATTGGCTTGTCCTAGGGAGGTGTCAGTTCTACAAATACGGGGAGGGAAAGTCGATTACGAAACGAAATGAAAGATTTGGTCAAAAGATATCTTGAATATCTTCGTATGCAATTCCAAGTTTGGTTATTGACTGAGTTTTGGTTTTCGAATTAAGCTGTTTACACACAGAAAAACAATTTTTCTAAACATTCCTTTTTGGGTTCGGGGTATCAAAAGATATATTTCCAATACATTTTCGTTAACTAATATTTGGTGGAATACATTAACACCTTTGTTTAATGTACATTCTCTCAAGAAAGTACCTGGAATTGATCATTTAAAAATCCTGTTTAAAAGGGGATTCGAAATTATTGTTGTCGCTAAGTTGGTACAGCTTTCCTCTATACCCACGCGGAGTTTGATCGTCATCTGTCATCTAGTTTGTTTACAGTACACCATTTTTTTAGTTCATCTCAAAGGTGATTTGCGATACAAATATTGAACAAAGAATATGTCTCAAATTTTGCATTGCAAATGGTATTTCGTGTGCCGAATCGCTGAAAATGTTACAGAGGGCTTACGGTGAATCGACTTTATCAAAAATACGTGCCTATGAGTGGTACAGTGCATTCGAAACTGGTCGAGATGTGGCGGTAGATTTGCCTCGCTCTGGTCGGCCATCAACGGTTTCTACTGAACTGAACATCGCTAAAGTGAAGAAAATGGTGTCTGAAAATCGCCATTTAGGTCTGAGAGAGATTGCCGCTGAACTTTCTGTGTCTCACGAATCGATTTGTACATCGCTAAAGTGAAGAAAATGGTGTCTGAAAATCGTCATTTAAGTCTGAGAGAGATTGCCGCTGAACTTTCTGTGTCTCAAGAATCGATTCGTACCATTCTAAACGAACTTTTGGGCATGACACGCGTTGCAGCTCGGTTAGTTCCGAAATACTTGCATTTTCTACAAAAAATCAGTCGCGTAAGGATTGCTGAAGACATGCTAGAACGAGTCAGTTCCGACCCCACATTCATGAAACAATTTGTAACTGGTGATGAGACCTGGGTTTACGAGTTTGACACTCAAACCAGTCAACAAGCTTCCGAATGGCGCCTTCCAACTGAACCGAATCCTAAAAGGGGACGTCAAACTCGATCAAAACTAAAGGCCATGTTGACAGTTTTTTTCGATTATCGCGGTGTCGTGAACTCAGAGTTCCTGCCAGAAGGGCAGATGGTAGATAAAGACTATTATCTGAGCGTTATGCGGCGTTTGAGAGAACAAATACGGCGAAAAAGGCCAGATTTGTGGAACGACAACTCATGGATTCTGCACCACGATAACGCACCAACTCACAAGGCTATTATTGTGAACGAATTTCTGGCCAAAAACTCAACAAATTTCATCGAACAACCACCGTATTCACCTGATCTGGCTCCTGCTGATTTCTTTTTCTTTCCAAAACTCAAGTTACCACTTCGAGGCACTCGTTTTCAGTCGATAGAAGACATAAAGGAAAATTCGCGGGATACTTAACATCGATTCCTAAAAGTGCCTACAAAAAATGCTTTGATGATTGGATTATTCGTTGGCATAAATGTATAATTTCAGAAGTGACCTACTTTGAAGGCGATAATATAAAATTGGACGAATAATTATTTTTTGTGTTTTGTTGTCAAATCTCGGAACTTTCTTGGCTCAGTGGTGTGCAGCAGAAAAAATAATAAACATATTTATTGAATTTATATGCCGTCTTTAACATGTTAGATCGTATCAGATGCTTAACTTTGGAAAAATATTTTTCAGCCATTACTGCTCAGCGGGAATGATTCCCCTCGTTTACTACCGTGTTAATCTTGCAGTTAACTTTGTTTTTATACTTTCTCTACATGTACTACGTACATAGTGTATAGAGAAGGTATTGTAATGCACACAAAAATTCGATACCAAGATTTTACCAAAAATACATGTTTTGACACCCCTGAATCCAAAGAAAGCGTTTTTGGAAAAATGTCCATGTGTGTGTCTGACTGTCTGTGGGCGGCATAGCTCAAAAAGGAAAATACCGTTAAAACCAAACTTGGTATTTAAGTTTGGTATCTTTCAAGAATGCGAATATTTTCAGGAAAATCCCCCAAGCCCCAAGTACACTTTATATGGAAGATTTTCGAAAATTTTGATTTTCTCAAAAATTGCTCTAACGATTTTGATTAAAATTTCTTATATGTAAGATATTTACATGACATATAAAAATGTATGTCTTAAATTTTCTGCCTCTGAAGACATGTTTATTCTGAATAACCGGTAAACCATAAGAGCTAATCGAAAATTTAACACACAAAAACGTACAGCTCGTTAAAACAAACAGTTGATGTTACATTTTTTCGTGGAGTTGACCGTTTTCGAGATTGTCTTTGTTATTGGTTTCGCTTTAAAATATTATACTTTTTTCATACGGGAATTTATCATCTCCTATCCATATAAAGGAACTTCAATCACATAGCAACCAGTTATTGATTGAGCCTAAGGTACTCCCTTATTTCCCTTCTATTTACAAGGAAGCAAATAATAGGGCCCTTCAATTATTAATTTGTTCTCTATTAGCATTAAGTAAATAGAAGAATAAGTGTTTTATCACTAATTTACTGCAGAGATGAAGGGAAAGTCATGTGAATGGAACACATCATATTTTTTATGTAATAATTAATTTCAAACATACATTTACATTAAACTTTAACATCCTTATGATCCTTGCTTCCCTAAATAAAAATTCCCACCTTGCAAACGGGAATCGACCCCGGACCTCAAAATTGGGAAGCTAAATGCGAACCACCAAACCACAGAGGCAGATATAGAGTATTTAAAATATAAGTATTGAGAATAAAATAATAAATATATCAAATTAAAGTGAAATTTCCAATTAATAGGACCACACAGAAAATTAAATCTTTCATTGTTGGAGATTTTAGACTTTGTTTAACTTCAATAATAAGCATATTGTATATGTTAGGATGTTTTGTAAGGAAGTTTTGGTGTTGTCAAAAGCAACGCAAATGAAGTAGCTCAAATTGAAATGGGGAGAGTGGCAAGAAAAGGACTAATTATGGAGAGGGCTTTAAATTATTGGTATTGGATCCTAAATTTAGAAGATGCTAATTTGCCTAAACAATGTTTGAAATACCAAGTAACTAGTTTTCAAAGTAAAAATTGGGTAAGTAATTAAAGAAATAACTTAGAAAATAATGTCTATGTGACGTTTGGAGGAAACGAGAAACAAATTATAAAGCTTTTTGGAAGGGAGCAAGAAAAACATTTGAGTAAAAGGAAGTTTAAAAATTGTTTAGTTAGCTATCAGAAAAGAGATCACTTGTGTTTTATATACCCATAAAACCGTTGGGAAAAGAAAGATGTATAGATAAGACTAGCCGGGAAGAAAGGAGAGAGATGGCATAGCTAAGAGCAGGAATAAATTCAACATTTCATTCGTTCAACACATAATTTTTTATTGTAAGAGAATAATATTATATATATATATGATATAAATAAAATTATAGATAAAACCTGTAAGACATCTGGACAACATTTAGAAAAAGTCTAAAATAAATGGAAATTGACTGTTAATCGGGAGGAACTTCTAGTTCATGAACATTCAGTAGTAGTGGTAGTGGTAGTTACATTACAGTTTTCTTTTGTTATATTATTTAAATTAGATTACCCACTGAAAAATTGGCCTGGACCAAATTCTAGTGGACAGCGCAAGATATGTATTGTACCATATATGTATTTCTTAGTGCTTCAATAAACTTAAATTGTATTTGTTAGCTTTCAGTTTGGTTCGGATGCAACTTTTTGTTGCTAGTTGTGTCTTAATGGCTTAATGAAGGTACAGTAGTAGTGAAGTTTTAAGATATGAGCATTTCGGTGCTCCTGTAGCCATCACTGTTGTTAATAATGTAGCGAAGAGGGAATGTCAACGTTGTTGAACACAACGGGAAGTTTGCTCGTCAGCAGTACCAAGTTTGCTACGGCAAGCATATTCTGAAGTTCACCTACCACTCGCCTCATGTCACTACCTGCAAAACAGACAGCTGTGTATGTGAGAGGCTTTCTCTTCCTTGTCTCTTCACTATTTCCGTGAATTACTTGCGCATATTTAATGCTATTACCTGTCGGCTTACAGTGCCTACCAAAAGTGTAAAGGTACCTCTCACCACATGCTGTATCGATGCTGTCGTAATAAAGGTGTTTAACACTCATAGGCGCCATATTCACATGAATCTTTCTACCGTACTATGTATGGTTTATTACTTTCACTAAACGTACTATATATCTACATAGTGTATAGAGAAGGTATTGTATAGCACCCAAAAATTCGATACCGAGATTTCACCGGAAATATATGTTTTGAGAACCCTGAATAAAGAAACACGTTTAAAACAATAACAGTCTCGTGTACCTATAAAGAAATGTGCACTCTATGTATATATTTCTGCAAATGTGTTACTCAATTGAGCTGAAGTAGATATAAATATACAATTTCCTAAGAATATTTTTAAACTCACTAGAACAGTAGAGAAAGGATGCGAATGGAACATCTCAGATTTTTAATATTTATCTCACATTAAGGGGTGCTACACGAGAAATTTTTTAAAATTTTGAAATTTACGTTTTATGGATTGTGTTCAGAATAGTACTAAATAGCCCCTTGTCATCCGCCCACTTAACTTAACTCTAACCCTTTGTTTCGGGCATTTTAAATGTATTACATTTTTCTTTACAGTTAAATTTTTTTTTATGTTTTGCTATTCCCCGACGGTTAAATTTAGTTAACAGAATGTAACCTTAATCTATTGTTCAAAACTCTGTGATTTTTTCTGCTTAATTTTTCATGCTTAGCTTACAATTTGAATCAACTACAATTATTATATTTTTACTGATTGCAAGAAAAAAGGTATATAATTCCCCAATCTATTAACATTATTTTACAAAATTTAAATATATATATATATAGACAAACCGAACCAAGTAAACTGTTTTGAGTTTTCCTTTATACTTCAAAAGCACATAAAAAGCAAGTATTAAATAGTTTTACAGGAAAGGTGCATCTAAGTAGTATAAATGTAGAATATTTTATAAACTATTAAATAAGTAAAACATTCAAAATTATATGATTTCAAGGATATGAATGATAGGAATAAGACAAGTTTGTCAAATGCACTACTTATGGTTACTATAGGGTGTATAACGCCTTCGTCACAGTATTTTTGAGAAAATGTAAGTGATTTATTCACCAGCTATGTAATGCCTCTCCAATCCAGTTTGTAGAAATAGCATACACATTCTCTGGTTTTAAAGTTCCCGTCTCTTTTCATGACATCTTGAAAAACAAATGAATGATGACAGTATAGTAGCAACCAATAATGTGATGACACATTAATAACCAATATCTGGAAATAACTAATATTACAAAAAAAATATTGTAATAAAAGCTTGAAAACATCTAAAATTTAATTAGCTCTTTTTGTCTATCTCTTATGGTATACTATTTACACAAACTTATAAAAAAATAAATGTAGTACCATTACGTTTGATTGTGTGAGTTTGAACTTGACATCAGTTGTTGGCATCCTGTGGACACTGTGTTGCTGTGCCCAGCCAATGTTACGTCATCCTTCTAAGCACTGCTCTCTTTTGTTATGGTTCAAATATGAATGGTTTAGTTATATTCATTGGTGAGAAAATATGTTTTTAGACAGACACTGTTAAAAGTAAGCCTTTTAACACAAAACACTCGCACTAAAAATTATTCTTTATAACTCTAAATTTATAAAATATTTATAACACTCCAATACCATCTGATAATAGTATGATGTCTGAATTTAGCAACACAAATACACCGTGTACTTCATCACAAGGAATCAACATTTCCAATTTAAATAATTGTACAATAAATATCACAGTTCCATCATAATTGCACAGTTAAAAACTTAATATTGCCTATTATTAATAAGAATTGTATATGTTTGTTTCCTGTTATTTATCTGTATAAAATGAATGAGTTTATGTTCCTGAGAAGAAAAAAATTAATAATAGTACAACCGCCATTTTTACTGGTCCGTTTCTCGTGTCTAAACATGTTCAACCAGACAACAATGTTCTTTGATTGGTAACTTCAAACATATAAAACGTGTTTGCTGGGTATTTGGTTGTAATATCAGAAGGAATGGAATGGAATTGTTAATTTATACGATTTATGGTAAAGAGTAAAGAACTGGCACTACTACATCGATTACCAATCTATATCGATAGACGGATTCTATTCCCACATACACACACACGCCTCCAAGCGATAGGAAAACGTACTATACCTTGAACAAAAACCTTATATTATAAATTTATTGATAAATCTAGAAATATTGTGCTGTCTAAAAAATAGTGTATGACAGTCATGTTAAAAGTGTTTTTATTTTGCTCGTTGGATTGCTACACTTGGCCTTACGGCAAAATAAAACTACACTTTTAAGTCTTGTATCACAAATAACTATTCCGTGTAGAGAGTAATTTGGGCTGGCTATTTACTATAAATCTTTGTATTATAGTTTGGAAAAGTGTTGAATTTAAATACGATATTTATGCGAATTTTTGTCTTTAGATACAATTTTCCTAATTTTACTGTTAATATGGGCTGTTTCTAAAAATTATTTCTCTTCTGATTTCAGAGGGACCCATAATATCTAAGCCGGTCCCCATGGCTGCGCTCGCCAAGGCGTCTCGCTTTGGTGCTTCGTAGCGCAGGGGATCGTGGTTTGAGTCCCGCCTTGGGCATAGGTGTTATATGTTTGTGTATATGTCTGTGTGTATGTGTGTGTGTAAAAAGAAGAAAACAGTAATTTAGTAATCATACAGAAAACAAAGTAAAACAATTAGGTAAATAAAAAGTAGGGTATACAGCGCCGGAGTCCCGAACAGACTCTTGAACTGTATTTAAAAAAAAATGTAGGTATTTATCAATTTTATGTGGCATAGAATGTTTCCTGTATGTACTGTAAGTAACGTGTGTATATTTAAATATTAAGTGAAAACATTGGGTGGTTGTTAATTTTACTGCAAAATACTGCTCGTATCAGTATCGTTCTTATACCCAAGGATTGAATCTTCTAAGACATGTATAGGTTTAATTGATTAGTTCATTTCCTTTTCGGTGTGCTCCTTTCTGTTTCTTTGGTGCATCTCTACCAAGTCAAGACATTTCTTCACAATTTTAATAAATATTCGCAATGTGCCTGCTGAAATTTTCTTTGGAGTTCGCTTAACATTGATGACACACACTAGCACCTTTTGTTGAAGGCAATGGTCCGGAGCAGCAGCAGCAGTTTTTGCAACTCCATCGCGAATACGTTCAAAACATTTTTTCTCCCTCTCTTTATTTTTTTGGGAGGGAACAATAGCATTAGGGTATCTGCTGTGCAAGTAAAGTGGCTGGCGAGGGGGATTCGAAATGTCTACACATAGCGCACCCCTCCTCGGCTCTTTTGGTGAAGGGGAGAGGAACGCGTATGAAATGTTGTGCTACACTGGTACACAATGGAGGGGAGGATCGATGCTCCTGGGCAAAGCGAGAGGGAATCTGTGCAGGAACGGATTGAAGGCTAATAATGAACCGAGGCCCGGTTCACACGCATCGAGAAAAGTGCATATTACCTCATCTCATGGAAAATGTAATTAAATATTTCTCTAAATAAAACCCTGTACCAGAAATATTTATGCCCATTCCATAATTTGTTCCAAAACCGTGCCAACGTTGAGCTTAGAATTATGGATTAACACCACCTTCTGGTATTTTTTCTGTAATGTTTTTTATTACAGACTTTGAAGATGTCTCTTACCTAATTCCGCTTATGCGTTTACTAATACTGTCTTTTCTTATGGTGAAATTTTACCAATAATTTTGAAAAATTAAAAAAAAAATGTTTTCTTAATAAAATGATCTTATAAATTAAAGAAAAAGTATTTTCTTTACCTGCTTTACACGTACTATGTACATAGTGTACAGAGACCGTATTGTATTGCACCCAAAAATTTGATACCAAGATTTCACCGGAAATACATGCATTGGGATCCCGTGAATTTAAAAAAAAAGCATTTCTAGAAAAAGGTCCTTTTGTGTGTGTGTGTGTATGTGTGTGTGTCCGCGCGTCCTTGTGCCGGTGAACACATCTTAAAAACTAAAGGTCGGTAAAATACCAAACTTGATATTTAAGTTAAGTATCTTCCAACGATCTGACACGAAGATCTTGAGGAAAATTGTCCCATTCCAAACCACCCTTTACATTAACAAATTTTTGAAAACGTTTATTTTCTCTAAAGAGCTTTCACTCTGGATCAATTTTGCTGAATTTTGCACATCTAATAAACTGCAACAGATAGATAAAAATGTATTATACAACAAATGGGGATCTTGTTAAAACAGACAATTTATGTCATATACACTTTTTTCGTAGAATTGACCATTATTGGTTTTATTTTACTACGCACTATGTACATAGTGTATAGAGAATGTGTACATTCCAACTAAAAAATTCGACACCTAGATTTTACCGGAAATACACCTTAACTCAAAAACGAAGAGTCGGTAAAATACCAAACTTGGTTTTTAAGTTTAGTATCTTCCGAGGATCCGACACAAAGATTTTGAGAAAAATCTCCCCACCTCAAACTACCATTTGCATATTAGAAATGTCGAAAAGTTTTATTTTATAAAACTTTGCTTTACGATTTTGATATTTATATATATTTAAAGTTATTTACATGACGAATAAAATGTATAGCTTGCATTTTCTGGAAATAACCTCTGAAGATCTCTTTATTCTGGATGAGTTTGGCTGCATATCTGGTAAACTGTAAGAGATAGACAAAAATTGTCACAAATAAACACAATTTATATCATTTATATACATATACATTGTTTCGTGGAGTACCTTGTTATTGGTTTCAGTTTTAAAATACTTAAACTTTTCTCACACGGGAATTGTCAAGTTATAATATTTTCACTGTTTATGTTACAAGTTAACCTTCCATGATGTAAAATCACTTTAATTAACATTTTCACTAACTTTGATTCGTAAATTAATATGCAGATTTGTATAGGAAAATGCTTCTGCCATCAAGGGTCTTGTATTTTATAATTAAGTTTATTTCTTTGGCAAATACTACCACCTATTTATTATTTTTTCAAACTTAATCAATTCTTGTTTCTTCAGCTTTATTCCATTTATGAATTACGAAAACCAAATACTTATATTTGAAAACTTTGATTACATCCAAAAATGTTAACTTCTGGCAAGGTTTTCATGGACCTGCTATGGAAGGAGACTAACCTCGTTCCGTTTTATCAGTCATGGTACATAACCCTTTTACATACATTTGCTAATCATTGAAATTACCTAAATAAGCTTGCGGTAGAACCTTGCAATGAGTAGTTTAGTGTAGATATAGTGGTAATACAATAATGAAAAGAATTAATATTGTTGCACAATTATATGCTATATAGCTTCTAACTTCTCTGGCTGGGTCATAAGATTTCAGCTATGGTTCTAAACTTTCAGCCATAAAAAATTGCAGCCTTAAAATATTCAACAATGGCTATCACAGTTCACAATGTTTACACGCATAAATTGCGTGTTCACACGACTGTGTGTTTTCTGTGTCTTCTCGATGATACGAGGTACGTCCAGAAAGTAAGTTCCGTTTGGTAGTGAAATTGATTGTGTACAGATACAGAATAATTATTTATTGCACAAAATTCTACAACTCTTAAACTACTTTTCCACATAACTGCCGAAATTTTGCAGGCATTTGTCATAGCGTGGCACAAGTTTTTGTATACCTTCTTCATAGAAGTTTGCCGCCTGCGTCCTCAAAAAGTTGGAAATATTTTCTTTCAGCTCTTCGTCATTATTGAAGTGTTGACCGCCAAGGAAAGACTTGACATGTAAGAACAGATGAAAGTCGCTAGGAGCGAGGTCAGGGCTGTACGGAGGATATTCAAACACGTCCCTGTAGGAGGTTTTTCGTCACATTTACAGTGTGTGGACCCATCTTCTCACCATTGAATCACTCATCGCATTTTGTCCGTAAACTTCGCAAATTTGCCGATCAATTTCAATTGGTTTCACTTTCCTAGCATTCAGAAAACGAATCACAGATCTGATTTCACAAGCGGCGGGATTTTCAATCAAACCGACATTGTAAACAAGCACAACAAAGTGTATGTGGCTGACAACGATCTCAAAATGGCGCACGTTTCTTCTCCTTGGTACAGAGCGTCTACCGCGCATGTGCGGAACTGCGATCGCAGCGCTGCAGCGGAGATAAATTGAAACGGAACTTACTTTCTGGACGTACCTCGTACACAGAAAAAAAAACATAGAATTCCAACACATGAATTTGCTTTCAAAGAATTCCTAAATTTGGTGGATGTAATACTTAATTAAACACTGAGGCAGGAAGTAAAATATAACCTATTATTTTCCATAGCTTTCAATAATTGCATCTTCATCACACATTTCTGCAACATCTAATTCTTCTTCTTTTCTTCTTCTTCTTCTTCTTCTTATTACTATTAATAATCTTATTATTATTATTATTATTATTATTATTATTATTATTATTATTATTATTATTTGTAGCTTAACGTCCTTTATCCTGGTTGGTCATATCGGACGATGAATGAAACTGATGAAATGATGCTCAAATTGTCTAGGGGTCCATGGATCTTAAATTTTAATTCTTGTTGAAATACTGAATTTCAGTATGGTCTATATGATTATAATAATAATAACAATTCTTCAAAGTCTTCCTTTCCTTTCTTCTTTTTGAAGTACAATTATTTTGTAATAAATATACATCCCACGCTCATATCACAATAAGATATACTAGCTTACTTTCGCTATTGCTTACCCAAAGTAAGAGGAATAATGTGGTATTCCACCCCCAAAAAAAAATAGATATTTAACCAGATACTCTTATTAAGGTTTCTGGGGGGGGGTGAACAAAACCTGTATGTGTATGTTTGCGTTTGGGTTGATTTTATAAAAAAAAATAGTTATAACAATGTTAATTAAAAGGTTTAGTGTTTTTTTCCCCTCAAGTTGTAAACTATTTGGCCATCAGGAGAGAAGGAAATTAATGCAGTGAGGAAGGCTTAAGGAACTTAATTATTGCATGGTATACTGGTTTTTGACAAGGCTGTAATACAGTTCTGATGCTGGCGGGGAACATTATTGAAAGGGTATGAAGAGTGCGAAATAGGAAGAATGCTGGGAATTGGAAAAGAATATGTTTCAGATCGGCCCTTCCCTTGGGTTGGAAGGACATGCTGGAGTATCGATGAGATGAAGATGTTGAGAGTAGCATCCTTCACCAAGTCGCATTTGGATCAATGTGCTGAGATTTTGGCATGCTGCGGTGAGGCCGGAGAACCAGGGAATTTTAGGAACTTCTTCGAGGATGCTTTCCTATCGGTATTTTGGAAAGTATTCAGGCATCATTCAAGTTACGGTGGGCATTGGTATTTAGACTTGGTTGAAAATCTGTGTATAAAGTGTGATGCCTTGGATGGTACCCTGGTCAATGCTCTGTTTAACCAGGTGATTGACGAGCTCGTTGTAATATATATCTGCAGGATTTTTGATCCAGAAAAGGTGAACATACTGCCCCGCTGCATTGGCTGAATGTACAAGATGCAGAATATCATGCAGGTATTGATGCATATCTCTGCTCCATAGGGATTGCTCCAATCTTTGTAGCACACTCTTGGCGTCTGTTAATATAAGTAACTTCGGAAACTGTTGAGACAGCTACTATGGCAAGGCTATTCGGATGGCAAGAACCTCAGTAGCGTAGTTCGAGGCCTCCAAGGGCTTGAGTACTAGGGCAGTAGTATGCGTAACCTACTCCCTAAGTGGTTTTGGAGCCGTTGGTGTATATTTGAGCACAATTTGGTGAAGTAACGCTCAGAAAATTACAGAAGGCAGCGTTTATAGAAGCACTGTGCGTGCTGTAATCTGGAAGGTAATGTACAAAATTGTTAAGAAAGTGCAGCTCGAAGGGATATTAATAATCAGGGATAGAAATGAGTGGCATACAGGTATATAATTCGCGAAACTCATACAGCAGTAGTGGAACTCTCCGAGTGTCTGTAAGATCCTCCAGAAGAGCGTATCTCAAAAAGGCGCTTCAATATCTTCAACACAGAGAAAATTACTTCCTGTTAACGAACGGAACCCTAACAGCAACTACTTCAAAACTGCAACTGCTGTGGTCTACCATTAGAGTGACATGTGTTACCGAAACCTAAATGAAAATAGCTACTCTGCCCCATCCGTCCACTCTGTTATTATGATAGGGCATATAAAGGGGTATGCGGATGTCCGTATCTGGACTCAGTCAAGTTTCAGACAAAGGTGCGGTAGAGACATTGCGAGCATATACTTCCTTCAGCAGAGAGTCTCTATTGGCACGTAGAGGACAATTCCACTGTAAAATAATTTGGGTCATAAAGTGTAACAGTTGGTGGTGGCGCTGTAGTTACGATCGCTGTAGTAAACTGAAAAGGAAGTTGTGAAAAAAACCAAGCTAAAGAGGGTCTTCTGATGAAGAAGAAAAAAGAAAAAGACAAAATAGGAGGAACAATGATTTGCAAAAGTTGATTCACCAACATCGCACTGGAAGCATTGACCGGCCTAGGCGGCGGATAAGGATTATGTGTGTTTGGAGAGACTGGTAACTACTGTGGAATATACAGCTTTGACTCTATAGGAGGGTAGTTTGGATAAGATACATCCATGGCGACGGGCGAGGTGAAGAGAAAGCAGGAAGAAGAGGTTTCACTTGTGTAAAAACAGGTCGTTCTTCTCGGAGATAACAGGTTGAGAAGTGCTCGTGCTAGCGGGCTGTGAAGAATGAAGCACCCATGGAAGAGGAGGAAAATTCCTATTGCCCGTGATCGAAGCTAGGCGGTTTCAGAATAACTCTGTCGATATGGGAAAACAAAGTTTCGATGTTGTTCTGGGAAACTGCCTTATGCGCCGCTCGTTGTTGTTGTTTACACTCAGAATAAATTCTATCAGTGGTAAGATGTCCATAACAATGGACGCAGCAAGATCTAGAAGTGCCACTGCAGTCTTTCAGTGGATGAGGCCCAGTTCATTTACTGCACCAGGTGACATTACAACATTGTAGTCAACGATGACCGAAGCGTAGACATTGAGTACAAACTAGTACTGGCGGAGCTCGAGGTTCTGCGGAAAAAAGGGTTCCAAAAATCGCCACGCGATTTGGCAGCACCTTACTGCGAAAGGTAAAATTGCATACGGTATCGGCATCCGTATCTCTGGATCATTAGTATTGGGCCGAGTAAACCGCTGCACTGTAAGAACAGGGTAGGCATTTAGGCACTCTTTAACTTCTTCTTCCGACAGATTGATGTCTACGTTGAGGATAACTACCTTTTGTGCACCAGAACACTAGTAATATAAACCTCTAAATTCTTTCCAGAAAAGGCTTGGGAAGTGACGTTAGTGTTCGCCGCATCTGACAGTGTAGCCTCAACCTTCAACCTATTTTAACCCGATGGAGTAATGTTGAGTATGGACGCTTGAAAGCAGGATTATGGCTGAAGAGAAGTTTACCAACACTAATGGTGTGTAGCCGTTCTTATCCAAATTTCAATAAATATGTAATAAGGTCCTGGGTCTGAGCTGCGGTATCGATTTGTATTACTGTGGTTAGAAGAAGCACGGGCGTCAGAGGAATTTGAGTTTTTAGGCACTATAGAAGCTGAAACAGTAATGCTGCATGAAGTGAGTGTCTGTGGTTGAAAAGGATAGGCACAGAGTCGGCATACCGTGGAAGCGCTGGTATGTAAACCATGGCCGGCGTCGGAATCCATGTCGGAGTCTAATAGGCGCGGTGGACTCATGCGTTGGACGTCATACGCGGTGTGCTCATCCACACATTCAAAACACCAGATTGGTGACGTTGGCAAGACTCACTCCAATACCAATGAGTAGACACACGTACCTGGTGATGTGAATCTACTACCGGTGAATTCGCCTCGGCGTTACCCAGCTTCCACGATGATTGCCTCTCTCGGAGTGGTGCAGCTAATGTGGGTAGTTCAGGGAGTAATCTTATAATAATGAAGACTTGCGTAGCTTTCCTGGAGTTTATTTCTTACTAGGAGATGAGATAAGCACTTTGGTTTACAATGCTGCTAACTTAAATACTTGTTAGGACTTTAATACTTAGCTAATCACAAGTAATTATATTTACTTCTTCCTTGATTCTGCTTTATACAATATAATTCAACACACGTCACTGACATTAAATATACTTTGAGCGCTGGAAATTACTAAGTTTTCGTTACAAGTTACCGTGCTTAACTTTGTGTGAAGAACGTTCAGCCCGACAACCGACAGTATGACAGCGACAGACAGCAGGCAGCAGATAGCAGACAGACAGTAACAGTCCGATGTGCCTTCTTGGGCTCTTTATATACTAAAAATACCGACATGGCGGCTTCTTTCTGATTGGACAGAAAGGCCGCGCATTAACGTAAATATTACCCAATAGTCAGTTTTCTCATCCCAGGGTGCTCTGCAATCCTTACGTGACACGTTTTGTACAATGGAAAATTACTGTCTTCCGAATTTTAAGGTTTAGCCCCGTCGTGACCCGGTTGTGCGTGACTGGATAAAAAAAAACTTTCTAACAAAGCGCTTCTCACACCCTTCTACTCTCTTGGCGTCAGCTTTCAATTTCTGCTCCAGCTAAATTTACCCTGTTAAATACATACGTTAATAAGCATTTTTAATCTTTAATTACACAGTGTTAAATAATTGATACTAACAATTGTTTTTATACAGAAGCTAAAAAAAAAAAAAAAAAACGGTCTCACAGGCCAAATGATTCTTCTGTGGTTCGCAGCTGCTTACAGCTCGCTCCTCACTTTCCCTTTCAGAGTAAGCGATTAGTTGCTAGTAATGTAATTATGTTGATTAAGTTCATGTAGATCAGCCAGGTTCTAAAAATCCAAAAACAATAGATTAACGCACTAAACCAAAAGAAAGGGCTATAATAAAGACCAATAAATAGCCTCGTTCTATAACTCCCTGTACCGCACGCCGGAAAGACTAACAAGTCGCTCTTGCGGAGTCACCATAAAACTATTTTCCTGCTCGGTGTTCGCACAGCGAGTGTCTAAGATATTCGTATGAAAAATAAAACGTACCTGTATGATACATGTTCTGGAAATACTGTTCTTAAGTCCTCTTCATTTAGAATTCATGGTATTTGTGGTAAATCATAAGGATGGACAAAGGTTCGCTCGACGTAAAGTGTATATCTCGTAAAACATACAAGAAGTGAAATAACTCTTTCTGCAGCATTAATCATTTTCTAGATACTACCAGATATTTTAAGAAAAGTTTTATTGCCTTCAAAAGTTGGTTACAAATAGTTGTCTTTATTTCGCGTCTACCCAACAATTTTGCGCATTAACACTTGCAGCTGGAGACTAACTAACTTAGCTTTCAACTCCTTCCTTATATAGCTGTAAATGACGTCAAGAAGTTCCTGGAAGCAGCTGGAAGCCGAAGAATTTGGCGTGAGCTAGATGTGTTGCATTCCATAGCCGGTTACCACTGTCGCTCTTCCTGCATTTATCTACTCCAGCATTGCAGCCTCGTATATAAAATCTTCTGTGAAACACCAGTGGCGTTTAGGCACGGCAAGGTAGAAACAATATTATTGTTGGAACCTTCAAATATATTTTGAGGTCCCTCCCTCACTTTAATCCTTCCTCGTAGGGATGCTCTCTGTAAATCATCTTCATTTATTTGAATAATTTATTTTGTAGGAATTGGCGCGAATGAGTTGATATTGTCGATAGTTGTCTTGGTCTTTTAAGCCGTATAAGAGAGCTAGTTTCTAGTTTCTTAAGATTACAAATCAGAAACAATTGTATTGCGAGCCAGTTCTTCCTTTTCCAAAAAATGCGAATCTGGAAACCTTATTTCGGCAGCTTATGACGAGGATTTAATTAACGATGTCTGTGTACTGGATTGGCTAAGAAGTAAAATGTTTGGTAAACTTGTTTCAGATTTACAATTAAACAATTGCATATTATAATAATGATAAAACACTAATCCTAAAAGAATTGAATGTCCAGAATAAGTAAATGGAAGTGTTGAACATTGCTAGTTGAGACAGCAGAAAATATTCACCTCTGAACCTTAATTATTGTAGGTACTTCTACCATAATATTGAACTGTCCTAAATTTCATTTCACTACTTTGGTATCTACGCATATAAATACTATTCCTTTCATTTGTTGAGGGGCTTGAAATTAATTTTGGGGTTAATCCCAGGAAATTCAACCTAAACATTTTATTTGCCATGTAAATATATTTAATATACTTTGATAATATATTTTGATCAAAGTCATTAGTCATTTTTGAGAAAATCAAACATTTCGAAAATTTGTCCATGTGGTTTGTGTCACATCCTTAGAATATGCTGAGCTTAAATATCAAGTTTTTTATTTAAGTTTTCATTATTGAGTTATTGTGCTCATAGAAACATAGACACATTCACACACCTTTTTCTAAAAATGCTTCTTTCTACCCTAAGACGTGTATTTCCAGTAAAATTTCGGTATCGAGAAGGACGGAATAATTCTAAAAGCAAGTAAATAATAAACCCACAGCAACAAATAATTGCATTTCTTTTAAGATAAATGATTTAACATTAATGCGTGATCGCAGTGGTCAAGATATTAGATACAGGCTTTTAGTACTTAATCAAATGTGTTTAATAACTTAGTGAGACTCGTTATAAGTCAAACATTTTAAATATAAGCACTTCTCAAATAGTTTACCCTTTTCTGGGAATTTCTTCCCGCAAAAAGGCTATTCAATACAAATAATCCTCAATCCTCAAAAAATACGGTATACGATAAAAAAAAAGAAAAAAAAAAATACGGTGGTGAATCTAAATTATAAAGTTAATAGCGAATATGCTTAGTTACTCATTACTCTGTTAATAATAGAATATATTAAAATATTCTCCCTATTTATAAAATTGGCATACTATAATACTGGAATCAGGAAACAGAAAAATGTATTCCCATGTTCTGATATTATAATTAATACTGGAACAAAACAATTATTTAAACAAATACAACATATTGCAGAAAAATAGCAGAATTTCTGATATTGTTATAAATGTTTTAAATTTATATATTTTATTTTATATGATTTTGAGCCCGTTAATTAACCTCATTGTAATATTGACAATCGTTCTATTAATTATCTAGATGTATATAAGTAAAGAAAGTTAACATTTATTAAACTGTATACATAGGAACCAAGAGGTCAGTTATTGACTTGAAAGCTACACAGAATCCTGACGCCAGATTGGAGAGAGGGGTGACAAGTGGCCTCTTTTGCGTAAGTCACGTACGATTTCCTTACACAGGGGCAGTCCAGTTTAAAACCCATGAGGGCACTTGTGCTTTATATAAGTAGTATCACATGGCTATTATGACGTATTCTGGGAGATTCGCAAAGGTTTTTGGGTCACGATGGTGTCATTTTGGCGGACTTTCTAACCAATCAGGAAGAAGCCATCATGACACCATTTTTAGTATAAAAGAAGTAGGGTTCGATACATCGTGGTCGTTTTTGCTAAGAGTTTGCCCATGAGAGGCAACATCGTTCGTCGAGAATCTCTCCACGAGATGCTGTAGGTCGTCGTTTTGTGAAAAAAAAAAAAAAAAAAAAAAAAAAAAAAACTCTTTTCGTGAAGTAATGACGTGCAACTGTAAAATTCTGTCCGTAAGATTCTTATGAGAAGAAACTGTTAGTGAATTAAAGTAGTGTCGTTGACCTATTTAATAGTCGGCTCGTGATTACTTGAGAGTGAATTGTGCGTGTACTCAACTTAGAAACAGTGAAATTGAGAGTTCTGTTAAGAGTACTAGTCAGTATAATAACAGTGTACAGCAAGGTGCTTGTCTCGGAATCTCCTTATTGAATAAGTAACAGTAAAAGTTCACAAGTGTTTTCTTCACAATTAAAAGAGCACTCCTACAATTCCTCCCACTTGCCAAATCCACGCCAGAGAGAGTCAATGATCATGCAAGACTGAGCAACGCTGTGGCAACCCATTCAAGAAGAGCTTCAGCACCAGGTACGAGAGTGTAGCGGAGGTGATTTGAAGTGACACTTAGTTACGCCGCACATAAGCACCCACGTTGAGGCGTAAAACCCAACAACGTATAGAAGAAAATTCCCGTTACAATTTCAACATTCTTACTGCTTCTATGTGTATATGCGTGCACGAAACAATGTAAGATTTTCTCTAGAGTAGTAAAAACTATTATATATTTTGCATTGCACCTAAAATTCGATATTGCAATTTCACCAATAATACAGGTTTTGCGGTCCAATAAAGATATTAAGGTAATTTCTAAACTTGGATTTCTCGTGGTTTCCTCTTGTCACCTAGGCGAATGCTGGAGAGTTTATTCTCCACAACTTCCTTTACCTCATCTCCTTACATGTAGTTTCCTTCTCATCTATCTGTGCCTCTAAGCTCTTAGTGTGTGGCAGTGCTGGTAGGTAGCTCAGGGATAATGTGCCTTGTAAATGTTCTCGGCGTTGGGACGGCGCTGTGGTCCTTCCCTCGCGGGGCGGGGACGGTTGCCTTGCCGACACACCGGAACTAGGGCGATTGCGTGGCCCTCCTAGTTCTAAGAGACTTCCGCGTGACTTTGTGCTTAGTCGGCGCCCGGGCTGTGACCGCCTATGGTTTCCATATTTCTCTTCCTCCTGGGAGGTGTTAATGCACAATAGATCTCTAAAGGTGAGGTGCTTAAGGTGTCACCCTTCGTTGTTTATCCTTTACCTCATATAAACAACCCATTTTTCTTAGAAAATACTGAGGATAGCTCAGTGAAATTCTGGGATCATAAAAACATGTAGAACTCTATTCGTGCTAATAAGCACGTTGGCTAGTTTTTTTTTAAAGAAACAACTGTTCCATTCACCTAATTTTCTCTACCTTTCTACAAAATTCTTAAAAAATATTCTTCTTCTCTCTATTACATGCTAATCGAGATAAAATAAGAAGAATTTCTACTTAGTCCCTTATAAGAGGAATGTAAGTCAAATATTTTAAAAGCTGCCACTATGCAATCGTCATTGAAACTCGCTTCTTTGCATGGTCAGGAGAAAATGAACAGATAAAGGAAGACTTCCTGTTGAAAAATGTATAAATATTTTAAAAATGAAACCAATAACCAGTAATATCTCGGAAACGGCTAGCTCCACAACATAAATTGTGTATTTTGACGATATTACTTTTTTGTGTAGTAAGATTTCTGTCTATCTCTTACGGTTTACCAGTTATAAAAAAGTCATTCTGGAAAATGCATTATATAATATTATTTTTATGTAAATACCTTTTTAATATACGGCAAACAAAATTATTAGAGCCAATTTTGACAAATTCAAAAATTTTTAAATTTTTTCCATGTAAAGGTTAATTTTGAGGTAGGACAATCATTTTGAAGATACTTGGGTATTTATATAGCTACTAAGGAAGTATCAAAACAATTCCATCATCAAGGAAAAGAAATACATTTCATTAGGATGTAATTCTAGTTCGCAAAACGTATGCGATAGATATCTTAGAACATTTTCACCACATCTTAAATGTTGCCTGAGACAAAGGCACATGAAGCTAACAGATTTAGCATTAATGGGATAGGATTTTCAGGTTAAATACATTTTATTGCTATCTTTACTGTAGCAGTTACAAAGAAAGCTCAAGAGAATTTCAATCAGAAGGTTTTTTGAACCGGTTTCATTGAGAAGTGGTTGTCCACATGCGAACATTGTAAATAAAGTGACATTACCTCCCGCGTTGTGCACCCTGTTTGCATTTAAACACCGGTTTTAAATCCATCACTAATGGTACACAAAGGATAAGCCAGTGATAATGAAATGAAACAACCTGCTGTTAGACCAAGTACTATATTGTTATTTGGCCTATATATCTGCTCACGTCACCGCATTAAATCCTTATTACGTATCGATTGTGATGATGTTATCGATAGAATAGAAATTGTTTGCCGATTGCAGCGACATCTGCCGTGTCATGCCGGAAATCAATGAATTAATGAAACGAAGCGGGGTACGCTCACGTACTCTGTTGATTGAGGTTATCATGCACATGAAGTTAGTTAGATTAGTAGGGTAAACATGCCAGTAATGAGCATCCAGCCGTAGTGTCAAATAGGCCTTAGGCTGTGAGATGATATGCACCTATTCGTATGCAATATGTTTATATTTGCAACGAAATTCAAATTAAGCATGAAAAATACATTGCAGGCTTATAGAAAATTCTTCGCAATTTATTAAGATACGTGACACTTGAACGGTCATTTTGTATTTTTATGCTATTACTCCTTGGTTACTTTGTTGAGAAGGTAAAATTTCGTTGCGGTTTTGTTTTCGTCAGTCGATTTTTACTTTCTCTATACACACTATATACATAGTGTATAGAGAAGGTATTGCACTCCACCAAAAAATTCGATACCGAGATTTCACCGGAAATATATGTTTTAGGGTCCCCTGTATCCAAAAAAAGTATTTTCAGAAAAAAGGTCCGTGTGTGTGTTTGTGTGTCCGTGTCAGCGTGTCCGTGTGTCCGTGA
Organism: Hymenopus coronatus; assembly: GCA_030762935.1. Classification (NCBI taxonomy): domain Eukaryota; kingdom Metazoa; phylum Arthropoda; class Insecta; order Mantodea; family Hymenopodidae; genus Hymenopus; species Hymenopus coronatus. The sequence goes on along the minus strand of CM060881.1, from coordinate 120,047,875 downwards.
ACATGATAACTCAAAAACGAAAAGTCGGTAAAATACCAAACTTGGTATTTAAGTTTAGTATCTTCCAGGGATGCGACACGAAGATTTTGAGAAAAATCCCTCCACCCCAAAATACCCTTTACATGGAACTTTTTTCGAAAATTTTGATTTACTAAAAAATGGCTCTAACAATTTTGACTAAAATATCATATATTAAAGATATTTACATGATAAATAAACTGTATATTTTGAATTTTCTGGGAATAGCCTCTGAAGACTACTTTATTCTGAGTGAATTTTATGGAATTTTGCATAAGTGCTAAACCGTAAGAGAGAGACAAAAACCTACCACACAAAAAATGCAGAGCACATTAAAACAGACAATTTATGTTATATTAATTTTTTTCGTGGAGTTGATTGTTTTTGAGATATTCGTTGTTTTTGGTTTAAGCTATAAAAGCTTATATTTTTCTCATACAGGACTTTGTGAATTCGTGTCCATACAAACACAGGAACTTCAGTCACATAGCAACCAGCTTTTGACTATCACTTTAACCTATGGTACTCCCTTATTTCGCTTCTACTTACAAGGAAACAAGTAATAAGACTATTTCTGTTAATTTTTTCTCGATTAGCAGGAAATAAATAGAAGCATAAACTCTTTAACAATAATTTATTGCAGAGTTGTAGAGAAAGTCATGTGAATGAAACACATCAGATTTTTCATCATAGCGATGAGCTGTTTAATTTTGTGTCAATAACGTGTTTTAGCAACGGAAAATTTTTGCAGTAACCAAGGAAAATTTTGAAAGCTTTTTACTCCTTCTGACTGGAGAGGAGGTCCTGGGAGAGAGTGTCTGAGGGATGACATTTCTCGTCAGGTAGATTAATGTTATGAGAAGAATTTATGCTTCGAAATCATATTACGTCGGAAAATAGATCAGGTATCATTTTCGACGAGATAGTTGATTTTTCCGGGGAATTGAGGAAGTCATTGTCCGGAACATTGTAGTTCAAGCTAGAAAGAAGGGAAGGATCCGTAGTAAAGTGAAAAAAAAAAGAAAAAAAAAAGATGGAGTTTTATTTATGGACACTCTTTAACTGCTGAGGTTCTCAGCGTCCCATTCTATACCGGCGTGAAAGACCGCTTAATTTTCCTCAGATGTCTCTCTATCAGGCTTGAAGTTCCTTTACGTGCCGTAAATCTATGACACGGGACCAACGGCTTTACTTCCCTTCCGAAGGAAGCCATGCTAAGGATTTTTACGCCGGAAAAAAAACCCTCCGCCGGGTTTGAGCCCATGACCTTGGGTACATGAAGTTAGCATGGTAACCATTACATCACGGAGGACGACCCGAAGTAAAGTGAATATTTTCGACGTAATAGAGAAATTTCGTCTGGAATACAATCATTAAATTGTAGACGATTTTTAGTTTTAAAATGAAGAAGATATGTTTCAAATTTGAAACTGTGTGGAAAAGTTTTGAATAAATACGAGCTTTGTTTCAGAGAAAAGAAAGTGTTTCAAAAAGTAAATCCCTGCACCATGTACGCGCCCTGCTGCAAGCAAGCCGCGCTTTTAAAATCTCTGCTGCACACTCATAAAACTGTTTACGAAAATTTGACGTGTTCCATTCACGTAATTTTTTTTTACCGGTTCTGCAAACAAACTATTCTTACAAACGATTATTCTTATTTCTACTTCATGCTAATCATATAAACATTATTACAAATATTCTTTTTATTTAGTTCCTTATAAGCAGATGTGCTACAGGGATAGTCAGACATTTTAAAAGCGGTGTTATATTATTGAGATTGAAATTAGTTTTTTTTTTTGCAGGTCTGGAGTAAAGCAAAAAAAAAAAACAAAAAAAAAAACAGATGAAGATTTCCTGTTTGATAACGTATTGTTTAAAATTGAAACCAATAACAATAAATATCTCAGAAATTGTTATCTACACAACAAAATTATAGGAAAAAGTGTTTTAACGAGATCTGCGTTTCTTTTATAGAAGTTTTTGTCTATCTCTCATGGTTTATCAGTTAAGCCTTAGTAATCCAGATTGAAGAGGTCTTCAGAGAATACTCCTAGGAAATTCAAGATATATATCCATTTGACATATAATCATAACCAAAGACGAAAGAAAATCAACATTCATAATAAATATCAAAGAGAAAACGAAATAGTAAACTCTGGATTATATAATAAATCGCTATTTATTAAAAACAAAGGGATTGTAAAAGTGCTGTATAAAATATAGGGTAAGCGGGGGCAAAGGTGCGCACGGGGCAAAGATCCGAATCTAGTGTTTTCATATTTCTGAAGTGTAGTGTGGCGGCCCTGCTCCTTCAGTTGAGAGCTGTTATGGCGGGAAGTGTCCGTTGTGTTGTATTGTTGATTTGCGTTTTAAAGCTTTAGAGATACGGGGTAAGTTAGGTTTTTGGAACTTTTGATCTAAATATTTACGGTGTAATTGATAGTGTTCTGTCTACTATAACAAACACCAAAAGAATCACCAATGCCTCGTATGGAAGTGCATAACCTAACTCACGCTTTAAGCTTATTTGTTAGTTTATCAAGTTGCATACATGGCAGCTGATATAAGAAGTTTCAAAATCGGCGCCACGGGGCAAAGATCCTACGCATTAGCTGCATGCGTACCTTTGCCCTAAACGTTTATTTTTACTTTCTTCGGTTTTAATACTTAACGCGTAGGTTTATTTGTAATATTTAATGCACCCTAATTTATAGTTCACTGTTTCAGTATTAGACTAATTAAACTTCATTTTACAGAAACTACAAGAGAAAAATGTCCTTCCGCCGTTGTCTTCTAAAACGTTAGAGGAGGCTAGAAAGCTAATAGAAAATGGATCTTCCATTATAAATGCAGCTGAAGGACTTGGATGGGCTGAATCCACATTACGTAAAAGACTTAAAGCAGGCTATAGAGTGCCATCTTTGGGGCGTTTCAGGAGGGTACTTTCTGAGACAGGAGAAACTGAATTGGCAGATCACTGTATCAATCTGGATTCTATGTTCTATGGCCTTACGTTTAAACACTTCCGACATTTAGCATATCGGTTTGCCGAAAGTAATGGCGTCAACCACCCATTTAATAATGAAATCCAATTAACAGGGGAAGTCTGCTCGTCATAATTTAAGTTTGAGGCAACCGGAGAAAATCAGTATCGGGAGGATAATGGGATTCAATAAAGCACAAATGGAGCTTTATATCAGAAACTGGAAACTTTGCAATCTAAATATAATTTCCACCCCATCGAGTCTATAACAAAGACGAAACGAGAATACAAACTGTACCGAGAAAATTGCCGAAAAGTGTGGCAAGAAAAGGCCAAAGATGTGTAAGTAAGACAGTTGCAGCCGACCGAGGCGAAACCTTTTCTGTGGTAATACGATCACAATGATGACACAATGATGATTGTGATGATTCTGATATAGTAAAACATTAATGACACTAACTGACAAATACTGTAACTCTCCTTTAGTCTGTCATATTTATAATAATTTCTTTCTGTGTCGGAATTTTGCCCCGTAACTATAGGATCTTTACCCCAGGCCTGGGGCAAAGATCCATTTTTTCATTTCTAATATTTTGTTAAACATAATTTTAACACATCATGCAACCAATCTTGTACTTATTGTATCGTGTAAAGTATGCTCCAAGGTGTATTGTGTAAAACTTTCATTGTGATGTAACCAGAATAGCAGAAGGGAAAAATAAAAAAGCGTTAAGTGCGCACCTTTGTCCCCGCTTACCCTATATTAATATTGTAATAAACCTTGTGTTAATCAAAATCTTAGTCAGTTTTGAGAAAATCAAAATTTTCGATTTTTTTATGTAAGGGATAATTTGGGGTGAGAAATTTTCTTAAAAATATTTGTGTTGCATTCTTGGAAGAAGCTAATCTTAAATACCAAGTTGGATATTTAAAGGGCCTTTCGTTTTTGAGTTATGCTCCTCACAGACATGAAGACGGACACATATACACACGCAGCCTTTTCTAAAAATGTTTTTTAGAATTCATGGGACCTCAAAACATATTTATCTCGTAAAATCGCTATATAGATATTGGACGGAGTACAATACTTTCTCTATGTACTATGTATTGCACATTGGAGAGAAAGCAGAACGCAAAAATTCTTGTAGTTTAGATATCACATAACGACTTTTAGTATGTGGCTTTTTTGCCAGTGTCCTGCATGAATAAAGGTAAAGGATTTAGCGATAATGATGCAGTATATTGTGGACTGCGTCTGCAGTTCCTGAATATACCGGGTAGAAGGGAAGTCATTACATTATTTACACCAGTAATATATCTGGGTATTTGGAACAGATTTTGCATGCTGTGCTTTTGTCTCTGACCATTTCCTACAGAGATAATTTAGCTTTTTTTTCGAAAACAAGAGACAGACAAGCTAGCAAAGCTGCAGGTTATGTGGGTATAACTTGCACTGAGTCAGTACATAAACGTGCCTCACTAGGACGTTGAAGGCATTCCTTCCGTTTTTACTGAGCGAGTATTGGTCAATCAGAATGCCAGTTACACTCGTTATCGACCTCCCTGCGTCGTGTTTGCAAGCGACCGACTGTTTATTATTTTTTTTTTTAATGAGCATTTTTTTTTAATTTCTTTTTGTGTTTATTCTTTTTTATTTAGTTTGTAATGGCATGGTACCCCCTTTGGGAATTAGGAACTTTATTTATTTCAGGAGTTTACATCGAGAAGCCGATTCAGATCCCTGACCAACCTCAACGCAACATTTCCGAGTGACTTCACGTCTGAAAAAGCTGCTCGGAGTATTCCTTTAATAAAGTATAACTCACACAAGAAACAGAAAAGGGTCAGAATAATAAATACATAAGATGTGTATTCCAATCGTTTTTATGAATTCCAATAAGGTATATATATACATTAAACACTTTTATATACTTTACAGTATATTTTTAAGTGATTAATTATTTCGAAACCCTGTATGAATTACCATAATTCCTACAGAAATTAATGCCAGAAATACACTACTCTACGCATCTTACAAGTAACAAACAATCTTCTTCTTATGAAATTACGCATCCAATTTGGAACAAACACCATTTATTTTTTTCAAAATCGGCTGATCGAAGAACAAAATGCTATTAGACTTTTTTGATTGTAAATGCTTCTATGAAGCACATATTGCAAGAATAGTAGTAAGTTGCCTTCCAGCCGTTATATAACTAGCAAACTGTCCCTTATTTTATGGGTAACATTTTTAATTCGAATTTCGAATTAACATATTTAATTTACCTCTTTAGTTTTTATGTAATTTTCGTGCAATTATGTATTAAATTTGTATGGTGACTCCAACGCTCTCCCATTTATAACTGTCTTACCTTACATTGCAATGGTACATTTAAGTAAGTATGGGGTCGAAAGTTATAAGTAGCCTGTAAATTGTCTGTATACCTAAAGCACAAGTGCCCAATATTCCCTTCAGATTAATAAAACGGTGACTATTTAAATACAAGACTTATATGGAAAAATATGGTTAATTACGGGAAGCATTTAAAGCTAAATTGAAAATAAAAGTTACACTTTTCCTTCCTCCCTCCCTCCAAACGACCTTCGTTTCTTTCTTTCTTCTTATTTTCTGACGCTCTTGGGTTCTTCTGAATGCTTTATAGCATCCACAAAGCTTTGCTTATTCGTACGTATTTATTAAATTTTGAAATTTTGTCGTTCTTTTTGTTTAATTGCATATACGGTTATTTATTGTATTTCATTGTGGACCACATTTCAATATTTTTTAAACCTTTGTGAATATATTACTTTCCTCTTTTTCACTTTTATGTATATGTACATTTTCTTCCATAGCTTCTGTATTTAAATACGTATAGGTACATTTCCCTGTGCGTTTTTATATAATTCATAGAGTACATGTTTCGTTTTTTACTTTCTCTGCACGTAATATGAACATAGTGTATAGAGAAAAAATCGATATAGAGATTTCACCAGAAATATATACCTATTTTGAGACCTCCCGAAAGCGTTTTAAATAAAGGTCGGTGTGTGTGTGTGTGTGTGTGTGTGTGTGTGTGTGTGTGTGTGTTTGTGTGTGTCAGTGGACAGCATAGCTTAGAAATAAAATAATGTTAAATGCCAAACTTGGGTTTAAGTTTATTATCTTCCATGAATGCGACACAAAGATTTTCAAGAAAATCCCCCCACTCCAAACTATCCTTTACATGCAAAATTTCTTGAAATTTTAATTTTTCTAAAAATAGCTCTAACGATTTTGATTAAAATACCATATTTTAATAATATACGGTATATATATTAATAACATATATACCATTATTTACAACACAAATAAAATGTATATTTTGAATTTTCTGGGAATAGTCTCTTAAGATCACTGTAATATGATTGATTTTTGCAAATTGTTGCAAAACGGTTAAACTGTAAAGAGATAGACAAAACTTAATACACCAAAAATAAAGATCTTGTTAAAATACGCAATTCATATTATATGCATTTTTGTTGTAGAATTCACCGTTTCCAAAATATTCCTTGTTATTGGTTTTGATTTTAAAATACTCAGACAGGAATGGTCCGTTTCTCTTTTGTTCTGCTCCTGGCTAGGCAAAGAAGCAAAACGATGGCTTTTAAAACATTTGACTATCGTTTTAGCATAGGCATTCCTTTAGTTCCCTGCTACTTATAAGGAACTTAGTAATAAGAACGTTCTTGCTAATTCTTATCTCGATTAACATGGTGTAGAAAGAAGAACAATCTTTTGTAAGAAGTGTAGAACAGTTAGAGAAAGTCATGAGAGTATAGCGCATCAGATGTTTTACTTTCTCTAGCCGGAATAGATATGTACATAGTAGATAGAGAAGGTATTCTACCCAAAAATGCGATACCGGGTTTCACCGGAAATATATTTATTTGAGGTAAAAAAAAACATTTTTAGAAAAAGGTTCGTGTGTGTGGAAAGCATAATTTGAAAACAAAAAGTCGTTAAATACCAAATTTGGTATGTAAGATCAGTATCTTCCAAGGATTGACACGAAGGTATTCAATAAAATTCCATCACCCCCAATTTTGATTTTCTAAAAAATGATTTTGATAGAATACTGTGTATTAAATATATTCATATCACAATTTAATTTTCTGGGAATAGCCTCTGAAGAGCTCTTTATTAGGATTGAGTTTTGAAGAATTTTGCATAACGGTTAAATCGTAAGAGATACATAGAAACTTACTACACAAAAAATGTACATAACGTTAAAATGCATACTTAACTCATATACATTTTTCTTATAGAGTTGAGTGTTTTCGAGATATTCCTTGCTATAGGTTTCAGTTTAAAAGTAATTAATTTTTCTTATACCGGACCATGCAAAGCGCTCCGAATCTCAATTGCTTCTCATAGTGGCCAGCTTTTAAAAGACTTGACAATCGTTTTAGCCTAATGTATTCCTTAACTCTCTTTCTACTTGGAAAGAAGGAAGTAATAAGAGCAATTCTAATAATGTTTATTTAATGTTTTAATTAGCATGATAGACAAAAGAATGATTTTTATAAGACATTTTTGTTTGTGGAATACTTAGAGAATAACTTGGGAATGGAACACATAGGAATTTTTATTGTTTTGTCTTACCTACACAGATGTTTCATATTTTATACACAATTTCACTATTTAAGTTACGTTTTAACTTTATTTTATAATAATAAAGTTTCTTTTTTGTGAAATAAGTATTAATACTGACTTTTGTTCGTAACACTTACTGACGGTAAATGAATATGCAGAATATCATAATATTTTTCTTGCTTGAACTTGCTTATGTTATATAAATACATTATTTCTTTTCAAAATAATATCTCACTGTGTTTAATACTTTTTCAAAACCATATACTTATATTTCTAAAAATGATTCACATCCAAAAAATTTATTTTCTGACAAGCTATCTGGACCGTTCGTACGCAGTGTTTATATTTGCAAGGAAATTAAAGTTAAACATGAAACATCTGATGTGTTCCATTCAAATGACTTTCTCTACATCTCTGCCAGAAATTATTGTTAAAAAGCTTATGCGTCTATTTATTTCATGCTAATCGAGAAAAAATTAGCAGAAATAGTCTTATTACTTGCTTCCTTGTAAGTAGAAGTGAAATAAGGGAGTAGCATAGGTTAAAGTGACAGTCAAAAGCTGGTTGCTATGTGACTTGAGACTCCTTTGCTTGTATGGGCAATAGTTGACAAATTCCTGTATAAGTTTTTAAAGCTGAAACAAAACACAAGGAATATCGCAAAAACGATGAAGTGCACGAAAAAAAAATGTATATGACATAAATGGTGTGTTTTAACGTGTTGTACGTTTTTATGTGGTAAGTTTTTGTCATTCTCTTACGGTTTAGCAGTTATGCAAAATTCCGTAAAATTCATTCAGAATAAACTAGTCTTCAGAGGCTATTCCCAGAAATTTCAAGATATACATTTAATTTTCAGGTAAATATCTTTAGTATACGATATTTTAATCAAAACCGTTAGAGCCATTTTTGAGAAAATTAATATTTTCGAAATTTTTTCCATGTAAAGAGTAGTTCCGTGTGGGGATATTTTCTTGAAAATGTTCTTGCCGCATCCTTGGAAGATACCAAACTTAATACCAAGTTTGGTATTCAACGGTATTTTAGTTTTTGGGCTATGCTGTCCACAAATACACACACAGACAGACAGACACACAAGGACCTTTTTCCAAAACTGATTTTTTTTTTTGGATTCAGGGGGACCCAAAACATATACTTCCGGTAAAATCTGGATATCGAACTTTTGTGTGCATTTCAATACCTTCTCTATATACTATGTACATAGTACGTGTAGAGAAAGTAAAATGCTTTGCAGGCTTATAGAAGATTTGTCGTATATCAATCCAGCTCTGTCATTTATAAAGACACCTGAAACTCACAAAAACTTTTAAGAAAATTTGACTGTGTTCCATTCACATAAGCTCTACTTTCTAATTTTCTCGTCGTAAGTCGTCATTTCGTTCTATGGTACTATTTATGGGCAATTGGCTGATCCCTCATCTCCATGGTGCACAGTGCCGATTAAGTAAACATAAAGATAACAGCTCATACGATTTACTTGTGGCATATCTTTATTTGCTGGGTTAGTTCTCGGGTAGCTGTGTAGAATTTCCATATTATTCAGTAATGGTTAACGTTTCATTTCATTTCAGGAAGCTTTCATATCCATTTCATAAGATTATGAATCTTGACTCAGTAAATTATTCTCTAGAGTTTTATTTATTACTATAACCTTCATACTGAAATCCTCTTCACCTAAAAGCACTTTCTTTGATGTCCTTTTAGAGTTTCCTAAGGGGATTGTAGGGGAAATAGTACTAACGTCTAGAAAGCAAATCGCATTAAAGGAGTGCATTTTGTATTAAGTTTATACAACTTATATTAACTAAGAAAACATTTTAGTTGAAAAGTTCATGTTTGGTAAAAGCTATACATATTTTAGAGGAAGCAACGTTTATGCTACTCAGAGGTAAGTTGGGTTCACTTTAATAAGAAAACTGTAATGACTTATCAAATATGATGTGTCTGCTAGGCTGCGAGTAATGCCTATTTCTAGCTATACATTAAATTTTTACTTTCTCTACACGTACTATGTTCATAGTGTATATAGAAGGTATTGTAATACCCCAAAAATTTCACCGGAAATACACGTGAATCAAAAAAAAAAATTCTAGAATAATGTCCATGTGCGTGTGTATGTGTGTGTGTGTGTGTGTGTGAGTGTGTGTGTGCCTGTGGGCAGCAAAGCTCAAAACGAAAAGTCCTTAACTACCAAATTTGGTATTTAAGTTTGGTATCTTCTAAAGATGCGTCACGAAGATTTTCAAAAAAATCCCCCCACCCCCAACTACCCTTTGCATGGATTTTTTACTCGAAAATGTTGATCTTCTCAAAAATGGCTCTAACGATTTTGATTAAAATATCATATATTAAAAATAACACTACTGTGTCAAGAAAGTTCCGGGAATTTGCCAATAAAACACAAAAAATTAATTGTTCATCCAATTTTATTTTATCGCCTTCAAAGTACGCCCCTTCTGAATTTATACATTTATGCCAATGAATAATCTAATCATCAAAACATTTTTTGTAGGCACTTTTAGGAATCGATGTCAATTGTCGCCACGAATTTTCCTTTATGTATTCTATCGACTGAAAACGGGTGCCTCGAAGTGGTAACTTGAGTTTTGAAAAGGGAAAGAAATCAGCAGGAGCCAGATCAGGTGAATATGGTGGTTGTTCAATGACATTTTTGGCCAGAAATTCGTTCACAATAATAACCTTGTGAGCTGGTGTGTTATCGTAGTGCAGACTCCATGAGTTGTTGTTCCACAAATCTGGCCTTTTCGCCGTATTTGTTCTCTTAATCGCCGCATAACACTCAGAAAATAGTCTTTACTTACTATCTGACCTTCTGGCTAGAACTCTGAGTGCAGTACATCGCGATAATCGAAAAAAACTATCAACATGTCCTTCAGTTTTGATCGACTTTGATGTGCCCTTTTAGATTTCGGTTCAGTTGGAAGGCGCCATTCAGTAGCTTGTTGACTGGTTTTAGTGTCAAACTCATAAACCCACGTCTCATCACCAGTTACAATGCGTTTCATGGATGTGGAGTCGAAATTGACTCGTTCTAGCATGTCTTCAGCAATCCTTATGCGATTGAGTTTTTGTAGAAAATTCAAGTCTTTCGGAACTAACCGAGCTGCAACGCGTGTCATGCCCAAACAATCGTTTAAAATGGTATAAATCGATTCGTGAGATACAGAAAGTTTAGCGGCAATCTCTTTCAGACCTAAATGACGATTTTCAGACACCAGTTTCTTCACTTTAGCGATGTTCAGTTCAATTGAAACCGTTGATGGTCGACCAGAGCGAGGCAAATCTTCCACCACATCCCGAACACTTTTGAACGCCCTGTATCACTCATATGCACGTGTTTTTGATAAACTCGATTCACCGTAAGCCCTCTGTAACATTTTCAGCAATTCGGCACACGAAATACCACTTGCGATGCAAAATTTGAGACAGATTCTTTGTTCAATATTGGTATCGATCGTAAAATCGCAAATCACCTTTGAGATGAACTAACACAATAGCGTACTGTAAACAAACTAGATGACAGATGACGATCAAATTCCGCGTGGGTATAGAGAAAAGCTGTACCAACTTAGTGACAACAATAATTTTGAATCCCCTTTTAAACAGGATTTTTAAATGATCAATTCCCGGTACTTTCTGGACAAAATTCTGGAGACTACTTTATTCTGGATGAATTTTACGGAATTTTTGCATAACTACTAAACTATAAGAGATAGACAAAAAGTTACTATACAAAAATGTAGAGAAAACACACAATTTATTTTTAATACTTTTTCTTCGTGGAGTTGATCGTTTTTTTAGATATTCCTTGTTTCTGGTTTTAGCTTTAAAAAGTACTTTTCTCATACGTGAATTTGTCAACTCCTGTCCAAACACACAAAGGAACTTCAATCACATAGACACCAGCTTTTGATTGTCACTTTAACCCTTATTTCGTTTCTACTTACAAGGAAACGAGTAATAAGACTATTTCTGCTAATTTTTTCTCGATTAGCATGAAGTAAATGGAAGCATTAGCGTTTTAACAATAATTTGTTACAGAGATGTAGAGAAAGTCATGTGAATGGAATACATCAGATGTTTATTTTCTCTTTTACATACAGTAGAAGAAAGAATATGGTATTCCACCCTGAAATTCGATTCAAGATTTCAACGAAAATATTCCTTTTGAGCTCACTGAATACAATAGTATAACTTCAAAGGAAGCTAATGTGTTCCATTCTCATAACTTTCTCTACATCTCTGTAACAAACTATCGTTAAAAGGCTTATTCTACTATGCACTTCACGCTAATCAGGATCAAACTTGCAGAACTAATCTTATTACTTGTTTGCTTGTAGTTAGTGGAAGGGAAATAAGGGAATACACTAGGCTAAAGCGATAGTCAGATCTATGAAAAGCTGGTTGAAATTCGTTTCTTTGTACGGAGTCAACAAATTTTCGTATGGGAAAAGTATAGATATTTTAATTATGAAACCAAATATTCGGAAACGGTCACAAAAAGTACAAAAAAAGAAAAAGAAAACAACCGCCAAGGTCATAAATTATGTGTTTTAACGATATATATATTTTATGTATAGTAAGTTTTTGTCTATTTCTTACTGTTTAACAGCTATGTAAAATTCAGTAAAATTCATTCAGAATAAAAGGATCTTCAGAGGCTATTCCTGCAAAATTCAAGATGTACATTTTATTTATCATGTAGATATACATAACATACGATATTTTAACCAAAGAATTAGAGCAATTTTTGAGAAAGTAAAAATATTTGAAAATTGTTTAATGTAAAGTGTAGTTTAGGGTCGGGAGATTTTTTTTTTTGAGCTGTGCTGTCTTCAGACACATACATCGACCTTTTTCAAAAATGCTTCTTTTTTGGAATCAGGAAGTCACAAAGCATATATTTTCGGTGAAATCTCGGTATTGAATATACCTAGCTTCTCTATACACTAGAAAGTAAAATTTGTCTGTGTGTACAGCATTTTTTGGTAATGTTTAACGCCCACTTTTACTACTTGTGGCACCGCAGGCGATGACACTAGTGATACATAGAATGAAGATGGAGTAGGCTAAGGTGCTGTAGCCAAGATAGTTCCTTGAGTCTAGAGGTATGAATGTGTGTGTGTGTGTGTGTGTGTGTGTGTGTGTGTGCGTGTGTTATCTAATGTACAAAAATCTAAAGAAAACTCTATGACAATTTAACACAAATGAACAGCAATGTATTCCAGAGGTAACAGGCCAAGTAAAAGACCGCCGATACGATCATTGAGTTAAAGGTTGTATGCAAATATAACAGTTAAAACATTTTGGAAGCACACAGTTGATTTCACTTTTTTTAGTTAACCACTTCTGAGATATTCCTTGTTTGTGTTGCAGATATCAAATATTTATGCTATTGTCTAATGGGTAGTCAGTATTCGTTTTTATTCTTTCTCGTCAAGTAAAAAAAAAAAAATGGAATTTAAAGCCTTCACATAGTGATTATGTCTTAAAATATATGACTATAGCTTAAACGTATTTCTTCGGAGTATCTCCAAGACATTTATGGAATATTTATCTCGATTAACATGAAGTCTATATGAATTAACTTTTATAGGAATAGAGAGAAAAGGTAGAGAAAGTTGTGTGAAATAAACACATCAGATAGTTTATATACTTTCGTTATAGAAAATGTCTGTTCATTGAGATCAATATATGCACAGGGTAGTAATGTAGTTTTCTCTAAAACATGATGGCCTTCTAACAGAACCACCCCCCCGGGCAATAACCATTAGCAAACAGACAGTGTCTGAGTGGTTTGATGATTCACCTCTAACCCAGGCGGCTCGGATTCGCTCCCAGGCGACCGTATGTGGAATTTGTGGTAGTAAAAACAGTGCAGGGGCGGGTTTTTTTTCCGGTTTTCCCCCACCATCGCATTCCACCGGTGCTTCATTTTAGTTCCATATATCATCAGTGTCATCGCCTGCGGTGCCATATGTAGTAGACTCTCGTTTCTTAGACACTCTGTAGACTCTACTTGCAAGTCGAGAATCGTGTCTCAGTTAAGGGACCAGTAAGTTGGCAACAGTGAAGGTTGGTTTCCAGACGTACAATTCCTAATCCCAAGCTTTAAAGTTCTGCCTTTGGCAGAAGAGCAAGGCAGGATTATCATGTTCTGAAAAATACTGTACTTGGTAATTCCTTGAAACCGAAGATGCAGCATACCATCATTTTATCAAGCTTAACTCCAGAAACTTAAACAGAAAATATTAAGTATTTGAGATGCGATCTTAAGGGGAAATGTAAGCAAAACTTGAAGCCAAGGCCCAGTATGAACATTCTTGACACGGACGTGTAAGGCGAATTTGCCCCTCCCCTTATCGTTTGCTGTTTACAACACACAAGCAGTATTCTTACAGTGGTAGAACTCTGGTCTACGCAACTAGACCGGCCGCGGTTAGACCACTCGCCTCTCACCAAGACGGCCTGGGTTTGATCCCAAGCGACCGCATGTGAGATTTGTGGTGGACAAAGCGGCGCTGGGGCGGGGTTTCTCCGGGTACTCCGGTTTCCCCCGCTATCTCATTCCACCGGTGCTCCATCATCATTCATGTATCATCAGTGTCACCGCTTGCGGTGTCGTAAGTAGTTAAAGTGGGCGTTAACACTACCCAAAAAAAAAACGCAACTAGGAGACACATTCCACAATAGTTAGCTGACGTATAGAGGACAGTGGGCTAGTTCTCATTTTATAGCGTCTAAGGATGCAACGCTCTTATAATGTTAGTTATTGGAGCTCACTTCCAAAAACCGCACGAGTATTCTAATGACCATTATATGAGAGTTGCATACATAGCGACTGGTTTTTAAAATATTTGACTGTGACTTTATTTTGTAGCATTTTATACCCCTTCTACAGGTAAGTAATAAGTTTAATTTGATAAACCTGCAGTAGACAGCACAATAAATAAGTTTTTGTACTAAACTTGTACATTGTACTCTGCTGCATAATGTGAATGTAAAACATAATATTTTTGGGGGATATTGCTATTTTAATACCAAAATTCAGGCATTTCGATTCCCCGCAAATACTTTCAGATAGCAGAGAGATAAACAAGGTAGAAAATAAGGATTGCGAGATCGCTTGTCATACCATAAATGAGACTGTACAGCAGAACTGAGACATAATGTAGTTATCAGAGCAGTGTCGTAATTTCGAGTCTTAATTTTGAGAAGCTGGAAACTCCTATGTATTAAAATGATACGGAGATATGTATTAAATAACAAAGCAAAATCTAGCGCTTCATTCAATATATATTATTCATAGAAGGAATACCTATCAAATGTATGATATGTAACTTATGAAGCTCGCAGGAACAATGAACAAATAATCCCCTTAATGCTAATAAATAATACATTCTCTACTCAAATATTGAAATGTGTTCATTTACTGTTTAGCTTTTTAACAGTTTTTTAAAGGTGAAACCAAAAACAAGGAATATCTCGAAAACGATGAACTCCACAAAAAAATGTGTATAACATAAATTGTGTATTTCAACGTGTTCTACATTTTTGTGCGGTAAGTTTTTGTCCATCTCTTACAGTTTAGTGGTTACGCAAAATTCCGAAAAATTCATCCAGAATAAAGTAGTCTTCAGAGGCTATTCCCAGAAAATTCAAGATATACATTTTATTTGTCAGATAAATATCTTTAATATACGCTATTTTAATCAAAATCGTAAGAGCCATTTGTGAGAAAATCAAAATTTTCGAAAAACATTCCATGTAAAGGGTAGTTTGGGGTGGGGGGATTTTTCTCAAAATCTTCGTGTCGCATCCCTGGAAGATACTGAAATTAAATACCAAATTTGGTATTTCACCAACTTTTCGTTCTTGAATTATCGTGTTCACAGGCACACGGACACACAACACACTGAGACACGGACACACACACGGACCTTTTTCTGAAAATGCTTTTTTTTCTTTATACAGGGGATCCTAAAACATATATTTCCGGTGAAATATCAGTATTGAATTTTTGGGTGGAGTGCAATATTTTCTCTATACACTAAGTACAGAGTACGTATAGGGAAAATAAAAATATATTTTGCACAAATTGTGTGTTTTGACGAGATTTAAATTATTTGTATAGTATGTTTTTGTCTAAAGCTTAACATGATACGTACACCAGTTATATGGAGAGTACTCGACACGGATTCATTAAGAATATTGTACTTAAGAGCGTCTCGGGAGGGAGGGATGAGATGACAGGAGAACTGGGCAACGGAAACCAGCAGTGACACTAGAGTCATTACAATTTTCCAAATAAGGAGCCCCAACAGTTGGACAGGTAGACCGGAATCCCCGCTCTCCCCAAGGGGGCAGTCCATATGTCCGGCAACCAGTGGAGTAATGGCTGAATGAAATGATTAATGGAGCAATATGCAGGAGCAGGAAGGTTGTGGAATGAGAGAAACCCCACTAGCATTCGACTGGAGACCCGAAAAAAACCCAGAAAAAATACATGGTTCAAAGTGGATGGTCGAACCCTGGAACTGCCAAATAGGAATGCCACAAGTTGTCGCGGTGCCATCTCACTCAATATGTATACGTATACAAGATTCCTCCGAAATGAAGTAGATTTTACATGATATTCCCAGAAGATTCAAAATAATAATAAATAATTTATTATTCACGTAAATATTTTTGATATGTGGTATTTAATAAACATCGTTAGTCATTTTTCATAAAATAAAATCGTTCGAAAAATTCCCAAGTAAAGAGTTGTTTCGTTTGGGGGATATTCTTGAATATTTTCGTGTTCGCATCGTTTTGAATTTAATAACTTTTCGTTTTTGAGTTATGCTGTTCATGAAAACACACAGACGTTTTTTTTTATGAAAATGTTTTTATTAAAGGGTTCTCAAAACATGTATTTCCAGTGGATTATCGGTGGCGAAGAATGGAATTCTCTGCTAGGCGATTACGCGGTAGAGAAAGTAAAAAAATAAAAAAATAAAATCATATATATTGTAGGTATATATCAAACCTGCATCTGCCTACATCTAGTTATTTATTTTTAAGTTTAATGTTTAACCTGATAAATCGTATCCAACGATGAATTAATGAAATGAATGAAATTATGTTCAAATGGGGCCGTGGTACATATCCGATGTTCGTCTTCTCAGGATAAGGGAAAAATCACATAATGGGGTAAAGTCATCCTAATCTGGTTTCCAAATACGGTCCTTTTGAATGTGACCTACCACCACAGAGGTGGGTTACTCTTTATTAACTAATAGTATATGTCATTTTTCAATTCATAATTGTACTGCCGTATTCTTGACCTAATTAGCTACTTTAATTATATGAAGAACAAAGTTTATACAAATCGTACACAGACCTTTTGCTAATTCAGTTCCAATTTTACCCAAGTTGTTATATTGTCGCCGCAGAAATGGACCATAATTTTCAAGACATAAAGTTCTCTCCTGTCTTTCATATTATTGGTGTTAAAAGTGAATTTTAATCTACACAAGTAAAATAAAAACGATTGCCACTCATTGTTGACATTCAGTTTCTCTTTATTGACAGGACATATCCAATTTGGAGTTCTCTATTCTCTGTAATCGAACACAAACCTTGTTACAAATCTTCTCTAGTATAGACACTCCACCTCTTTATACGTTACTTAGTTCAGAAAGGTAATTGAATTATTTGCTTTAATATGTTATTGTTTGGTAATTCTTCTATATTTTTGTACAGATGTGCCCAGCAAGCTCGCGGTACACATGTGGCCAGTGACACGTTATTTGGACCACACTGACAAGGAACATTCGAGAAATGTCTCACTGTATTGAAAATAATTAATTACCATGGAAACGTGAATTCTAATCAATACTTACTTGCCCTTAGTGGTAATTATAGATGTTGTTCAGCCTTATAGACAGTGGTGTAATAATGAACCAGACAGGAAATATAGTATATTAGCTGCACGTACTGATTATTAAGCATGAATAGATAGAGTCAGACTGAAAAAATCAATGCCATAGCCGGGATTGCTGCACCACTGAGCTACCACGGCAACATGCCAGCATAGCATTGAATTTCTCAGCTGACTCTCATATTTACCGGTAAACCACAAGGTGATTTCAAATTATTTTGAGATGACTACCCCAATGGTGACTTACAATGTTGCAAGTACTTTAACTGCCAGGATGCATAGTATACTATCAATTTGAGATCATCTTGTGTTGTATGTTGCCATGGTAATTCAGTGATAAGGCGGCTAGAGACAGGGAGATCCGTGGTTTAAATCCCGGCTATGGCATTGAATTTTGCAGCCTGACTCTACCTATACAACTCCTGTCCTACACACGGTTTGTGTGGAAAATAATGAAACCAATATTATTAAATATGTTTGTGCGTCTTGGTGTAAAAATCTGTTAAATACAAAATATGTAAACGTCAATAAGTGCATTGGATAAACTTGAGTAACTTGACGTTTCCATCGTAATTTATTTTGTTTCAATGTCGCTGAGGCACTTCGCGAATGTATGTTCTTCTTCTTAGTATTTGAACAAGCAATAGTTACTTAGGTCTTTGCTTAAGGGTAGTTTAAATGACCTATCTTGCCAATGTTAAACTTTGACCCATTATCTCAGCAACTATTTAAAATACTGAACTAAATTTTTTAAGGTATATTGATCAATACCTTTACAGATGATTGGCGAAAAATGTAATACATATGTTCATTAAAAGTAAAGTTGTGATTGTTTTTGATAAAGCTCTTAAAAATTTGTTACAAAATGAAAAATAAGTAGTCTATATACATTAAAACTTCTTCATTAAAATAAAGCCTATTTACGTGCAAAAGTGTGATACACATTTCAGCCCTTAGTGTCAATTAGTTTTTAAGATAATGAGGCGTTTGTAGAGGACATTTTACTTCTTCAAAAATTGCTTTCAAACATAAAATGTAAAAACAATATAACCTAACTTTCCAAACACAACTTCACAGTTCTTCCAAACTCTCACACGAAGCAAATATGAGCAAGATGCCAATACTGCCAATAGTAAAGTAAAACTTTTCGATGACAATAAAAAAATCTCTTCTTTAACACTAATACGTTATTGATGTTTTAGCAAGGGCGTATAGCAAAATGTTCTTAAAAACTACTAAGCAGGATTATTTTCAACAATATTACTTTCTCTACACGTACTATGTACATAGTGTATAGAGAAGGTATTGCATTCCACCCAAACATTAGAACCGAGATTTCATCGGAAATACAAGTTTTGGGTCCACCTGGATCCAAAAAAAAAAAAAAAGCATTTCCGTGTGTGTGTGTGTGTGTGTGTGTGTGTGTGTGTGTGTGTTTGTCTGTCTGTGGAAAGCATAACTCAGAAACGAAAAGTTCCTTAAATACCAAACTTCGCATCTTCCAAGGATACGATACGAAGATTTACACCCCCAACTACCCTTTACATGAAAAATTTTGATTTTCTCAAAAATGACTCTAACAATTTTGATTAAAATATCGTATATTAAAGATATTTATATCTTGAATTTGCTGGGAATAGCCTCTGAAGGCTACTTTATTCTGGATGAATTTTACGGAATTTTGCAGAACTTGCAAACCGTAACAGATAGACCAAACTTACTACTCAAAAATGTAGATCAGGACAAAACACACAATTTATGTAATATACCAGTGTTTCATAGAGTTGATGGCTTTTGAGATATTCGTTGTTTTTTGTTTCAGCTTTGAAAGCTTATACTTTTCTCATACAGAATTTGTCAACTCCTGTCCATACAAACAAAGGAACTTAGCAACCAGCTTTTGACTGATAATTCGGCCTATGCTACTCCCATATTTTGCTTCTACTTACAAGGAACCAAGTAATGAGACTATTTCTGCTATTTTTTCTCGATTAAAATGAAGTAAATATTAGCATAAGATTTTTAACAATAATTTGTTGTGCAGATGTAGAGAAAGTCATGTGAATGAAACGCATTGGATTTTTTAAACTATTTTTAATTAGCGTACTACTAAGACAGTTATACCAAAATGAGCGAGATATTCGAAATTTCCTACGGAATTAAAACATGAAACTGGAAAAAAATTACGAAAATCCCAATTCAACTCCCTTTAAAGACTAGATCGACTTGAAGATTATTGTGATCATACTCTATCCAGAGTTTGAATTTTCAATGCATCGTTGAGCAAACGTTTATAACTGGTTTAGGAAAATGAAGGAAATTGTTACGTGAATCGTTAAATTTGGCTTTAGTTCACTAAACAATGTTTTATCGTCATTAGCACATACATGCACTGCAATAATGCTTTTAAAAAAGACCTAGTGAGCGTTTTGACCCGTTCCTGCCATTAGTTATGCCAGGGTTCAGAGAAATAATTTTGGAGCAGCAAATTATCACATCGATTGCTGGCATGGCTTCCCTTTGACGAACTTGATGATAGAATAATGTTTTTGCATTTGTATGGTACTGAATTTTTATTTACCCTACCATGTACAATATTCATAGTAGATAGAGAAGGTGTTGCTTTCAAACCAAAAATTGGACACGAGATTTCAATGGAAATGTCTGTCTGTGTGTCTGTGAACAGCATAAGCAAAAATTCTGATACGTTCCATTCACATGACTTTCTCTACATCACTGAAACAAATTATTGTTAAAACATTCTTCTATTTACTTCATGATAATCGAGATAAACTTTGGCAGAAATTGTCTTAATTACTTGCTTCCTGGTAAAGAAAAGAGAAACAAGGGAATATACTAGGCTAAAACGATAGTCAAATATTTTAAAAGTCGGCTGCCATGTGGATGAAATCAGTTTCTATTCAGGGCCAGCCAGGAGTTTACAACTTTCTGTGTGAATAAAGTTGCAATTATTTTAAATCTGAAACAAATAACAAGGAATATCTCAGAAGTTCAACGAAAAAGAAACTATATTATATAAATTGTGTGTTTTAACGTCATTTATATTTTTTGTAGTAAATATTTGTCTATCTCTTACGTTTACCGGTTTCGCAAAATTGAGCAAAATTCATTCAGAATAAGCAGGTCTTTAGAGGCTATTTCCAGAAAATTCAAGATATACATCTTATTTGGCGTATAAATATTTTTAATATACGGTATTTTAATAAAAATCATTAGAGCCATTTTTGAAAAAATCAAAATGTTCGGATTTTTTTACATGTAAAGGGTATTTTTTGTGGAATTTTTCTCAAAATGTGCGTGTCTTATCCATGGAAAATAGTAAACTTAAATATTTGGTTTTTAAGCTTGGTATTTTACCGACTTTTCGTTTTTGAGTTATCATGTTCACAGACACACGGACACACACACGTACGTTTTTCTGAAAATACTTTTATACAGGGTACAGTAGAAATTCTAAAAATCTCGGTATCGATTTTTTGGGTGGAATGCAATACCTTCTCTATACACTATCTACATGGTACGTGTAGAGAAACTAAAAACGAGAAGTTGGTGTACCACTTCGTACCGTGACAGAGTGATCACACCGCTCGCCTCTCACCTAGACGGCCCAAGGTTTATCTCAGTTAACCCCATAGTGGGATACTGGCGGGTTTTCTTCTGGTTCTGCGGTTAGCCCGACATTCTTTTCATCAATTTCTCCACAGCCATCTTTCCTATCATCCATTTCACAGCATCCACTTTTTTACTTTCATACTAGGTATCGGGCTAATCATCCATCCTAGCTTCTCACTAATCCATAGCCTCTGCTCCGCTTCAGGCGTCTGACTCTAGGCGCTGGCTTGTTAGTACTGGGAAGTGTAAGTCTTACATACGTGGAGGGTACGCAGAGAATGCAAGAAAGGAATAATCTTCCCTCTAGCTACTATTTACATCCAAATTGTTGGATACTCTCAAAGGTCGTTTTAACGAATTGTATTAAATGTTACCTATTAAAGATATTTACGTAAAACATAAATGTACCTCTATTTTGAATTTCCTGAGAATGGTCCCAGAAGACTGCATTCTGGATGCCCTTTGCATATCTGATAAGCAGTAGAGATAGACAAAAGCTTACTGCACAGACAATGTAGGTCTCGTTAAAAGAAATACATAAATGGAAACCCGATTAGGTATTTTAGTTCTTTTTAAATATAAGTAGTTGTCAATTTCTTAAAGGGAGCAAGTCCTGCAGTCATTGTTTGTAAAGTTGAGAAACTTACTCATGTATGAAATAAAAGATACCAATAATTAAAAACCAACGGTTATGTGGCAGACAGTCAGATGCTTCTGAAATTTTAAACATTATGATTTTCGATACGGGAATCTTAAAAAAACATGTATTTTCGGTGAAATTTGGTATCGAATTTTTGGTGGAGCGCAATATCTTCTCTACCTTCTATGTAGGTCAAATGTTATTACACCTAAATTCAATACATCTTGACGGGGAGTGGACAGTTTCCAAGGAAAGTCTTTTTGGAGTGTATGGTTCTCAGTTATACGCAAATCTTCACTCTTATAGTTAAGAATAATCGTATATTTTATTTTTCTGTATCAAGAAACT
Source organism: Hymenopus coronatus (assembly GCA_030762935.1). Taxonomy (NCBI): domain Eukaryota; kingdom Metazoa; phylum Arthropoda; class Insecta; order Mantodea; family Hymenopodidae; genus Hymenopus; species Hymenopus coronatus. The sequence continues at coordinate 120,025,653 of CM060881.1, read as the reverse complement.
TCAAAACCTAAATTTCGTTTTAGATTTTGTAGCTACGCACAGAAAGTAAAAAGAGATGATAACAATTCTGCTATTGATACGAGACACAATGTTATCTGAATTCCTTTATTATTTTGAAGCGTAAAAGTGTACAGGTGATTCTAAAAGACATGACATACATTGTAGACAGCTGAGATTATGTAACCTGAACCGAAGTTTCAACCACATAACGTATTCCTTACCTCGTATGCGGTCAAGTGTTTGATTTCTATGTCGTCCTCAAGGAGTTTGTGCGGTTTCTTGAGGTACCTACGACGGTTTATTTTAGGAATATCCATTTGATATGATGATCACACAACTGGTCCTTAACGTGTTCATTCCTGAAACCGAACCGTGAGTGAGTGATCTTCCTGATGTTTCTTTCTGCAATAACCGTCAATCAACCGTCATGGATGCATTTGCGGTACCTCAGGTCATTTCTAGTGCGAGAAAAGATCCAGTGAAACACCTAAACTATACACGGTACTCTCTGTCAGTGCTTTGGGCGATTTCAACCGACAAATCACGTTTACGAAAAATGGAGAACAGGCCAAATTTGCAATACAGGATCAATACAGTAACAACAGACACAAATTATATATGTGTTGCCCCGCTAACGATAATAAACAAAATGGGATCCAGTATAACCTTTATAACAGTAATTTATTTCATTAATAAACTATAAATACTTTAACAATAACATTACACAATAAAATAATAATAATGCGCGTAATATAGCTACATTCCTATTTAACTCGAAGTGTAATTACAGAATTCCCCAAAATTTAACTTATTAACAAAGAAGAAAATCAAAGAAATACACTATATCATATTACCTCACTTAACTGGCAACAAAATAAATAAATGAGAAATCATGGCAGTTAACCCAAATGAATTTAAATATTCGTTTTACCAAGCAATCGTGTCCAAAGGAGATCAGTTTAGCCCTTACGATGAAAAATTAACGGTGAATCACGCCATATGAAAACACTTACCCACTTTGAGAAAGGCCTGTTCCCTCTTTAGCTCCCCCCCCCAAAAAAAAATTAATGCAACTCACGCGGCAAAAGGCCGAACTAATTAACAAGTGCCTCTTCAAATAGCGTGGAGTGTAAGAACAGTGTTGCCACATTATTTTGTACCAGAATGGTACAACACTGATGTTAACAGTATAATGTGTTCCAATCACGTGACTTTCTGTACAGCTCTGCAATAAAGTATCGTTAAAAGGTTTATTCTTTTATTTACTTAATGAAAATAGAGAAAAAAGTTGGTACAAAGGGTTAGTTACCGCTTTCCAAAAGTAGAAGAGAAATAAGGGAGCACCGTGGCTAAATCGATAGTCAAATCTTTTAAAGGCTTGTTGCTATGATTATAGTACCTTTGTTTGTAAGAACAGAAGTTGAAAAATTCCCGTATGAGAAAAGTATAGGTATTTTAAAGCTGAAACCAATAACAAGGAATATCTCAAAAACGACCAACTCCACTAAAAATGTATATAACATAAATTGTGAGTTTTAACGAGCTCTACATTTTTTGAGTGGTAAGTTTTTGTCTATCACTTACGGTTTATCAGTTATGCAAAATTCATCAAAAATAAACATGTCTTCAGGGGCTATTTCCAGAAAATTGAAGATATGCATTTATTTGTCACATAAATATCTTAAATATGAAGATAATTTCCATTTAAAGGGTAGTTGGGAGTGGGGGATTTTCTTGAAATATTTCGTATCGCATTCTTGGAACATACCAAACTTGGTAAATATGAAGATAATTTCCATTTAAAGGGTAGTTGGGAGTGGGGGATTTTCTTGAAATATTTAGTATCGCATTCTTGGAACATACCAAACTTGGTATTTATTTAACGGACTTTTTATTTTTGATCTATGGGGCCCATAGACCTACACACATTTACACACACACACACACACACACACAGATTGGCAGCGAGACACACTGGGACATTTTTCTAAAAAGGTTTTTATCAGGGGGTCTCAAAACATGTATTTCCTGTGAAATCTCGGTATAGAATTTTTGGGTGCAATACAACTCTTGTATACACTATGTACATAGTAGGTGTAGAGAAAGTAAAAATCGAATGCGGTTCTTTACTCATTTCTTATACCTATTCTGCAACGAATTATTCTTACTAAAGGTTATTGTTCCCTTATTACAGCTAATCGCGATAAACGTTTATAGAAATGGTTATGTTACTTAGTTTCTTCTAAGTACAAAGGAACTAAGAGAATAGACCAGACGAAAGTGACAGCCAAATCTTTTAAAAGCCCGTTACTATGTAATGCAATTGAAATTCCGCTCTGTTTGCATGGTCATGATAAAAAAGTGAATTCCCATTTGAGAATATTGTAAGTAATGGAAATTTTAAAACCAATAAAAGGGAATATCTCGGAAATGGATTGCTCTACAAAAATTGTACATGACTAAAATTGGATGTTATAACAAAATCTAGATTACTTGTATAGTAAGTTTTCATCAGTATTTGTGGTTTACAGTTATACAAAGTTTACTCAGAATGAAAAGGACTTCAGAGACCCAAGAAATGCATTATATTTGTCATGATAATATCTTAAACATACGGGATTTTAAGCAAAATCGTTAGAGCTATTTTTGATACAATCAAAATGTTCGAAAGTTTTACCATGTCAAGGGAAGTTTTGCAGTGGGGGACTTTTCCTCAAAATCTTGAAAACAACTACATTTAAATACCAAATTTGTTATTTTACCGATATTTCGTTATTTAGTTCTCATAGTCACAGATACATGTACAAACACACACTAGAATCTTTTTCTAAACATTTTTTTTTATACAGGGGACCCTAATAAAGAGCGATACCATATCTACCTATGTGTTATGTACTAAGTAAAGAAGGTAAAAAATTCAATGTGTTCCATACACTCATTTTCTCTACATATTCTACAAAAAATTATTCTTACAAAAGCTTAGTCTCTCTTTCTACTAATCGAGATAAACATTACCAGAAATGGATGTATTACTTAGTTTCTTCTAAGTACAAAGGAACTAAGGGGATAGATTCGGGTATGTAATGCGGTCGCTATGTAATGCAATTGAAATTCCGCTCTCTTTGCATGCCCAGAGAAGAATAAGAGCTACTCATTTCAGAAAAATGTATCTACTACTGTAATTTTTAAAATAAATTAAAATAAAGAGTAATATCTCGGAAATGGTTTGCTCTACAAAAATATATATATTAATATAAATATATTTGACCTAAATTGCGTGTTTTAATCAGATTTACATTTCTTGTCTAGTAAGTTTTCGTCTGTCTTTATGGTTGATAGTTATGCAACATTTATTCAAAATGAAGAATATACTTCTTTCTGCGCTTATTGTGATGGAGAAGTAGAGGATTGTGATCACATATTCTTTGCGTGCAAGAAAATGTATGCTCAGCAATGATAACATTTTTACTTCTCTACACGAACTATGTGCATAGTGTATAGAGAAGGTATTGTATTGCACTCAAAATTTCTGAACAGAGAATTAAACTGAAATTCATGTTTTGAGACCCCCTGAATAAAAAATTAGAAAAATGTCCGTGTGTGTGTCTGTGGGCAACATAGCTTAAAAACGAAAAGACTTCAGTATCTTCCAAGGACGCGACACGAAGATTTCCAAGAAAATCCTGCCACCCCAAAATTTGGAAAAAAAAAAAAAAATTTTGATTTTCTCAAAAATTACTCTAACGGTTTGATTAAAATCTCTTATATTTAAGATATTTAATGACAAATAAAGTGTATATCTTGAATTTTCTTGGAATAGCCTCTGAAGACCTCTTTATTCTGGATGATTTTTATTGAATTTTGCATAACTGGTAAACCGTGTGAAATATACAAAAACTTACTACACAAAATTGTGAATCTCGATAAAATACACAATTTATGTCATATACTTTTTTCGTGGAGTTGACCGTTTTTGAGATAATCTTTGTTTTTGATTTCAGTTTTAAAATACTTAAACTTTTCTTATACGGGAACTTGTCAACGCTTGGCCATACAAAGAAACGGATTTTAATCCCATAGCAAGTACATTTTAAAACGTTCGGCTGTTAGTTTATTCTAGTGTATTCCCTTATTGCTACTTCTACTTACAAGGAAGCAAGTAATAAGACCGTTTCTGCTAATATTTATCTCGATTATCATGAAGAGTTATTAGAATAAGCTTATTAACAATAATTTGTTATAGAGATGTAGAGAAAGTCATGTGAATTGAACACATCAGATTTTTAAACCATGGAAATATTAATATTTAAATATAAACGTCATAAATAATACACTGAAAGTGTTTGAATAATGTATGTAAGTGTTCGGTGTAGGTAATTCTATATTCAATGATTACTTGTTATTGTCTTTGGCTGCATGGAGAATATCTAATTGTCAATAAAATTTAAAAAGAAACAAGGGTAAGTGCACTTATAACACTCTTCGGGCTCTCCTCATCCTGCCAATGCTCAACAGCTGATCTATATAGTATTTTTCAGAATATGATGACCCTGCCTCACTCTTCTTGCCCTGACTTTTGCGGTCAGGAGGTTTGCGGTTGGAAACCGACGCTCGCTGTTGTCAAGTCCTCCACTTACTGGTGCCTTAAATGAGTCTCGATTCTTGACTTTTAAGCAGTGTCTCCAGGAAACAGATTTTGCTACATTGCCTCTCGCCCCTAGTACAGGTCATCTTTGTTTGCTAATGGTTATTGCCAAGTGGAAGGGAGAAACGGTCCCGTTTGAGGGCCGTCATGTTTTGGAGAAAACTATAGGTGTGTTGCACCCTATGAAGGAACAGGAAGTCCGCTCTGAAGTGTCGGTAGCGTGTCTGCTTCACGTTCAAATCTGTTTAGGGCAAGTTAGCCGAATAAATTTGTTTATTTCAAGGGTTTTCCTTGACCTGAGAAGATGAATATCGGGTAAATCCAAGCTCAATGGACCTGGGGCTCATTTGAGTATCATTTCACTCATTTCATTCATTCATTGTATGATGATCCATCATGTTAAAGGACGTCGGAGGTCAAAGAAGCCTAAGAGGGATCACCAATTCCTGCTCAGATATTAATGAAGTGTAATCATTTCCACCGTGATACAATACAACATTTTTTATTTGTATTTTATGGATATGTGATTTTGTTTTATTAACTTCTTATTCCTGAAACAGCCCATATAAATACGTCTTCAAAATAAATTCTGTAGGAATAACCTTACTTATTCACACGTAGAAATACAATTTCGAGAGGAAATGAATGTTCAGCGCTATAATGATATTTTTCTTAGCATTTGCCTTCGCCAAAGCCTTCGTCTTATAAGGAAACCAGTTACAGTGTCACCTACCCTACCACGGTGCTACGAGTGAAGCCTTATGCAGGGGAATTCATAATCGTATAGCTGGGTATCTACCCGAAAACCAATCATAATTGGACCGGTTCGAAAAACAAACAACTAAAATACATAAAACAACAGATACACAATAACATAGGAGATGTGACGGAAGGTACCGGAAAATGTGTCCGGGAGGAATATTTGGACATGGAAATGGAGAGAAAAAAGCAAAAAACCCCATGAACATAAACAAGAGATTGGTATTAAATAAAGCTGGTTGATAAACATAATATGAGAGGGGTGAATAGAGATTACATCGGTAGGGGGGGGGATCAGCAATTGAAATACTACGTTTGCGAAGGTTGTGTCACAGCGGCCCTTGGGACAATGTAACGAACGTGTAGCCCGCAAATCCCTAATTGCTCCGCCAAGCCCTACTGCCATGTTCGCCATTATTACATCGTGTCCCTGCAAAAATAATCCGACACACTGCTACGATAGCAATTTGTTTTTGTTACGCATTTGTTTTTTATATATTATAGTAACACGATTACTGAACCGTGTATAGTATTCGTTGCGAAATTTAAAAGGTGATTAAAATATTTGCCGTTCCCGGGTAGCTTTCCATTGGTGCAAATCTGAAATGCTTTTAAGCTCTAAATCTCTGTATCTCTATAGGATAAATGAAATCAAGCATTTCAACTAAAAAGTATTAATATTTTGATTAAATTAAATGTTGGTCGTATGGTTTTTGTTTTCCTGCATGGATACTTTACAGGTATGGAATAATGGTGTGTTGCATTTGCATGCATTTCTCTACCTATCATTTATTTTGATATAGTTTCTATAAATAGTTGTTATAAAGCTTATTTTTAATACAGATTATGTTAATCAAGATAAACCTTAGCAGATATAATTTCATTACACGTTTCTTCCTTTAGGAAATTCAAACCAAACACTAATAATCCCCGATATCACTACCACAAAAGGGTTATTTGAAATAAACTGTGTTTTTAAAGATATCAACACGTTTGTGAGTAACGAGATTTTAAAGAAAATTCCCCCATCCCTATTACCCTTTCTATGGAAAAATTTTCGAAAATTTTAATTTTCTTAATAATTCCTTTAACGATGTTTATTAAAATATGGTATATTAAAGACATTCACATAACAAATAAATTTTATGGAAACAACCTCCACAAATATCTTTATTCTTTATGAAATTTGCGGAATGTTGCATAACTAGTAAACCGTAAAAGATAGACAAAAACTTACTTGATAAAAAAATGTAGGGATCGTTAAAATACACAACTTATGCCATATACATAACTTCCTGTAGTTGATAATTTTAGAAATATTCCTTGTTATAGGTTTCAGTTTTAAAATATACCTACTTATCTCATACACCTGGCTGTTCATACAAAGGAACTTCAATCACATAGCAATCAGGTTTTAAAAGATTTGATTATCGTTTAAGCCTAGTGTATTATTTATTTTCTTTCTGCTTACCAGGAAGCAAGTAATAAGAACATTTATGATAATATTTTCACCATTAGCATGAAGTAAATAGAAGAATAGGCTTTCTAACAATAATTAATTGCAGAGATTTAGAGAAAGTCATGTGATTGATACCAACAGATTTTTATATCGATTCTAATTACAATTATTAGAAGCTGTAAATTTCAGTTTGCTATCTTTAGTGCTTATTTAACGTAGCTCTATTTAATGGTGTTTGTTAATTATATAAAGTATTCTTATTTGTCATTAATTAAATCATAAACTTGTTAATACATTATTTGATAAGAGTCAACTACAATATTCACACATTGAGGAAAATTCAATCCGGCCTTAAGAAACTCACAGTAATTTGGTGAAACAAGACACGATATTGAAAATGTCGTTTGTCGCATTATCTTAAGGGGAGCGGGTTATGTGAGCATTACATGGACTTAAAGCTAACCTAAGATATGTGAATTTATCTGATTGTAATTTATAGATCAATGTAAAAAATTACTGTATAATCTGGATATATACACGTATGTCCCTTTAAACTTTTATGATCATATATTTTGTAGTTTGTTTGAAAAATATTTTTAACTTCAAAAAATTTTTGCTAAATAAATGGCCACAATTGAACATTTTTATGTTCTCTTTTCTGAGAAACTGTAAAGACATTATGCCTTATACCACTGAACTAGTGGAATTAAGATATATTTCTGATTTGAAAAATGTTATTGTCTGTAACAAAATTTATACCTAAATTTTTGAAGCAATATACTAAATTGTTAAAAAAAAGTATTTCAGTTAAAAATATGTGATAGATTATCTCACATAAGTGTGCAATATTTGAGCCTTGCAGCTTTCATAACCTTTAAGAAAAAGGAACATATGTTTCAAAGAAAATATTTTATAGATAATCGCAGTTAACTTGACCGGAAGTGTGAGCAATTATACAATTTCATATTCTCCTGCAATAATTTTTAAATCAATTATATTTGTCAACTCTCACGGACTGTTTACACTAATTCTGAGTAATGTATAAAGCAAGGGAAAACTGCTAGTCATTCAGTCCGAATCAAGCTGCACTCTTCTGCCAAAATAGTCTCTATTTCAAGACCGGATCAGTAGACCATATATATTTTGAATAAGAAGGAATCACATAGCTTTTTTTCCCTTAAAAACAGAAAATGTCATTTTTGTCATTTTACGCTACCCACTCCTCTTAAAGGTTGATTGCTTACAAAACTTTTCCTTCCTTTCTCTAGCATTGGTTACATATTCCAGCTACCATTCGTATTCAATTACCAAGACACTAATTCCAAGTCATGTCTGTACTTTCAGTTATACCCTGAGTGGAAGCTTGCTTATATGTCTGTATTATCGGAGACAATTTGACAAGTTCGGAATTAGTTTAAAGTTTCACGATTTTTCATTTTTTAGTATTTGTTTTGCAGCCATCATAAATAAATGCTCTCTGCAAATTTGTAAACATGCATAAAACTGATCATCATTATGTGATACAATACTTTCATTTGAAAAGCCTTAGTCCAACTAATATTAAAGCCTGAGCTAGATTCTACTTTGAGGGGGGGGGTCTGCTCCTTCGTTTATAACAGTGAAATATTTGGTGGCAGAATTTAACTGCGGCGTACGAGTTGCCAAGACGAACATCGCATATGTCGACCAAATGAGGTTACCAGTCCAGAAATTTTAAAGAAAATCCACAAAATGGTATTGGATGACCGTCGACTGAAAGTGTGCGAGCTAGCAGACATTGTAGGTATTTCAAAAAGTTCTGTATATCGCACAGTGACCGACATTTGGATATGAGAAAGTTGAGTGCAAGGTGGGTGCCGCGTTTGCTCACAATAGAACAAAAACAGCGTCATGAGGATGTTTTAGTCGAGTGTTTGGCAATGTTTCACTGCAATAAAGCTGATTTTTACGTCAATTCATAACAATGGATGAGTCCATCACTTCATATCTGAGACGAAGTAACAGTCAAGACAGTGTATTTAAAGGGGAGAATCGGCTTCAAAGAAGGCGAAGACAGTTCCATTTGCAGGCATTATCATGGCGTCAGTTTTCTGGGAATCACGCCGGATAATTTTAGTTGATTATCTCAAAAAAGAAAAAAAAATCAATGGCAAATCTTATGCGAACATGTTCCAGTGTTTGAGTGATGAACCCGAGCAAAAACGGCCGTTTTTGGCGAAAAAGAGCTTTGTTTCATCAAGGCAATGCACCAGTTCATACGTCCATTATCTCCATGGCCAAAATCAAGGCGTTAAAGTTCGAATTGCTTCCTCATGCACCCTATTCTCCAGATTTAGCCCCCTCTGATTATTTTCTGTTTTCAAACTTGAAGAAATGGCTTGGAGGTAGAAACTTTGCCAACAATGCAGAGGTGGAGTCTGCAGTTGATAGCTATTTTGCAAATCTCGATAGTTCTCACTATAAACAAGGTATAGAAGCTATTGATCATCGTTGGAAAAAGTGAATCGAGCTGAAAGGAGATTGTATAGAGCAATAAAGGTGTTTTCCCCCCAAATGTTTGTGCTTTCTTTTTTAGGCCGGCCCCTTCTGGGACAGCCGTCGTATCATATCTTTTTTTCTGTGTCAACGAGTAAGTAATACACAGTTTACTTCTTTGTATGTATTACTTTCTCTAGTCCCGTATGTACAATGTACATAGGGATAGAGAAGTATTGTATTCGACCCAAAAATTCGATGTCGAGATACGGTTTTAAGACCCCCTGAATCCAAAAAAAGTATTTTCAGAAATAGGTCCGTGTGTGCATGTGTCTGTGGACAGCATAGCTCAAAAACGAAAAAACGGTGAAATACCAAACTTGGTATTTAATTTTGTTATCTTCTAAAGATGCGACACGACGACGTTTAAGAAAATCCCCCCACCCCTAATTACCCTTTACATGGAAAATTTTTCGAACATTTTGTTTTTCTAAAAATGGCTGACGATTTTTATTAAAATACCACATATTAAAGCCACATCTATCACAAATGAAATATATATCTTGAAGTTTCTGGGGATAGCTTCTAAAGACCTGTTTATTCTGGATGAATGTTGCTTAATTTAGTATAACTAGTAAACATAAGAGATAGACAAATACTTTACAAAAACGTAGATTTTGTTAAAATGCACAAGATATGACATATACATTTTTTTCGTGGAGCTTATCGCTTTCCAGGTATTCCTTGATATTAATTTCAGTTGTAAAGAACCTGTACTTTTCTCAAACGGAAGTTCCGTTTTTCTTTCGTTCTACTCCTGGCCAAGCAAAGAAGCGATTTGCTATGACAATCGCATAACGACAGCTTTTAAAACATTTGACTATCACTTTGGCCTAGTGCATTCCCTTAGTTCCATTCTACTTATAAGGAACTAAGTAATAAAATTCTGCTAATGTTTATCTCGATTAGCATGGTGTTGAAAGAAAATTATCTTTTGTAAGTTTGTAGAGTGGCTAGAGAAAGTCATGTGAGTGTAACGCATCAGAATTTTTTCCTCCATTATAATTAAAGTAATTCCATTTAGAAAATTGTATTCTCGTTAGTAGCCGTGCACGTTGCTAATGCACGTCCCCTCACGAGATATCACAGAACACCTATAAAACTGCAGACTTCTTTTTGTGAAAACAGGTACGTGACAAGTGGCCCGTGTGACACACGTTTTTGAATTGCCGCAGCATACAAGTGCACCACTAGAAACGCTGCTCGTTTTTTCAGTCTTGTTGCATATTTACGAGACCTCGAAACAGTACCGTTAGTCATTTATAGGAATGTGGTTAACATTTAGCGTAGCATGGAAACAGACGACGTACGGATTACGGCAACTATTTGTAATACTGTTACGGCAGGTTACATTTCACACTCCGATGTTAATCGATATACCGTTGCGGTATTCCCTTTCTCGATTACGGTCATAAATATTCAGATGTGCAGAGAAGGTTCTGAAACAACATTGACTTTGTTAAGTTATGAAAGAAAAATATCGGATTGAAATAAAATTAACACAAAATTTAAGTATAAATCTAAATTGCAGAATTGAAAATGGCTCAATACTCTTCAATAATTAAGTTGATAAAACTGGATTCCAGATAATTGTTTAAATGGTAAACCTTCGTTTTACATCGTTGGGGGATATTGACACACACATATTTTTTTCTAAAATTGTATTTTTCCTATTTAAGTGGCAACAAATGATGTATTCATGGTGAAATACGGTATCAAGTTTTTGGGTGAAATGTAATATCTATAAATTCCTCTACCTAATATGTACACTGAGGCAAAGAAGAAATTGTGCCTGGAAAGAGTTTTAAATCTGACAAGATTTAAGAATATACAGGCTGGACTATTTAAATTGCGACTGTAGAATACCTCCAAAACTAGGCGTTGTAGGGAAAAAAAAGTCTTGAATATTGGAAGATGTGGAAGATACTGAACCTCAATACCAAGTTTGGTATTTATCCGACATACACATGCATAATTTTTTCTCAAATTACATTTTTAGTATCTCTGGTGAAATTCGGTAATGGTTTTTTGGCTGGAATGTAATACATGTCTATTTCTCTACCTAATATGTATATTGTAGCAAAGTACAAATTATTTCTAGAAAGTGTTTTAAATCTGAATAAGTTTAAGAATATACAGAGTGGAACATTCACCTTGAGTCTGTAGCATATCTCCAAAACTAAGCGTTGTAGAAAGATGATATAATGGTGGAAAGAAAATGTTATTGGAGAAGATTTGGATGGTAATTTGAGGATCCACGGCTATTGTACGGCTATTGTACAGTATTATTTCATAAGCTTCGTACTTTAGTGTAATACATATTCAAAATTGTGCCCTTCTACCTCAATGCATTCTCCTACTCTGTGAATAAACGATTGCTATGTCCGTAAAAGCATGTCTCTTCCAATACTGGCACTAGCATTTCGTATGCGCGCTTTCTCCAGACAACATGAAACTTGTATACATAAAATATAGAGCGTTATGTATTGGACAGAAGTATTATAATGCTGTGCTTCATTTTGCGGTTTGAAAGTTTGAACTCATGTTAACATTAGGTGATTAAGTTGGGTAACTGAATTGCCAGTTAGATTTAAAATATGCTTCCATATTTTGATACAACTATTGTGTACAAAGGGGTATTACAATGTCTATTTGAGAATGCTCATATAAATTATTTTTTAATTAATTTTCAGCTGTTCAGCCTAATTACTTGAACGCCCGTGGATTAGGCTTCACGCTGTTGGACTGATTAGGTGAGTGTTAACGGAATATACTAACATTAACGTTTTCCAAAGTGGAGTACAGAGTATGAGGCAATTTTCTCCGAAATGAGCGCATGGCTGTGGTAGGTTTCAGTCTATGGTATAGTCTTTAAAGGAGAGGTTTTGTCATGTAACCGCATACTCGTAAAACTTTGGGTATTGTGATTTAACAGTTGCTCTAGCGTTATCCCTAAAGGGAAGATATTTATATGTGTGTGTTTTATATATATATATACACACAGGATGTTAATGAACTATACCGAAATATTTTCACAGAATATGTAGATTACTTAAATAAGTAATTAGAGATAGGAGACCTGTGGCCAGTTTATTGAAATTTCGAAGTAAATGCTATAAGTTTCTAAAGTACCAGTACGCCACTGGCAAATTTATCAACCATTCGAGAGCATAACACGAAAAACAAAGGGATATATTACAGCGTACTTCTCTAGCGTAGTGGTTATGATACTGACTTTCAAGTGAAAGATAGTTTCCGAGTTCGGGTCTCGTTCACGTATCGCGGCACTTCGTCTGGAATGAAAAAAAAAATAATAATAATAAAAAAAACATTTATTCTATGACAGGAATCGAACATGACCTTCGAGATAGCAGCTTCTCGCGTTACCATTAAGCCACCAGGACAGTTGAAAAAACCACTTCACATAAGGCTACATAACTTAAGATCGTAGTTAATGAATGCTCAGTGTTCAAGATTTTATAGATTTTTGCGACATTAAATCTTGAGAACTCTAGTAACGAGCTGCGAAAAATCGATATTTCTATACTCGGGCAGCAGTTTTAAAGACATTCTAAGCCATTATTTCAATCTGCTTTGCTTTAACACCGACTTATCAGCACCTGATACCCACACGTTTAACGCTATGTAGATATGTTTATCCGGAGAACATGCATCGCCAATCTAAAATTACTTATATCAGTCACGTGCACAATCTCGCAATTCGGTGTAGTCCATTAACACCCTGTGTATAAATCTGATGTGTTCCATTCATATAGCTTTCTTTATTTGTTCTATATACAAATTATTCTTACAAAAGATTATTGTTTCATCTATATCATGCTAATCTCGCTAGCAGAATTATTCTTATTAATTGCTTCCTTGTAAGTAGAAGTGAAATAGGGGAATAGTAGTTTAAAGTGTTAGTCAACTCTTTTAAAAGTTGGTTGCTATGTGAAACAATTGGGGTTCGTTTCGCTTTGCGTCGTCCAGTTTGAGAAAAGTATAGTGACTTAAAAATGAAGCCAATAACAAGGAATGTCTCAAAAACGTCAACTGACAAAAGAACTGCATTTTTCGTTCAGCATGTTTTTGTCTTTCTCTTACTACTTAAACTTTATGCAAGGTTCTGCAAAACTTATCCAAATTAAAGAGGTCTTCAGAAGTATTCCCTAAAATTCAAATTATGCATTTTATTAGTGATATAAATGTTTTAATATACTTATTTTAGTCATAATCCTTAAGGCCATTTTTGATAAAAAGAAAATTTTCAAAACATTTTTCATGCAAAGAGTAGTTTGTGGTGAGGAGTTTTCTTAAAATCTTCGTGTCGCACCCTTGGAAGATAGGTACTAAACGCAACGTGTTTTCGCATGTTTTCGTTTTTGAGCTGTGCTATCCATACTCATACACACACACATACACACACCACGCTTGTAGACGAACCGTTTTCTAAAAATCTGATGTGTTCTACTCACATGACTTTCTCTACATCTCTGCAACAAATTATTGTTAGAAAGCTTATGCTTCTATTTACTTTACGCTGAAAAAATTAGCTTAGTCTTATTACTAGCTTTCTTGTACATAGAAGCGAAATAAGGGAGTAGCATAGGTTAAAGTGATAGTCAAAAGTTGGTTGCTATGTGACTGAGCTTCCTTTGTATGAGAAAAGTATGTTTCTAAAGCTAAAACCAAAAACTTGGAATATTTAAAAAACGATCAACTTCACGAAAAAAATGTATATAATATAAACTGTGTGTTTTAACGTGCTCTATATTTTCGTGTAGTAAGTTTTTATCTATCTCTTACGGTTTAGCAGTTATGCAAAATTCCGTAAATTTCATCCAGAATAAAGTAAAGAGGCTATTCCTAGAAAATTGAAGATATACATTTTATTTGTATGGTAAATATCTTTAATATATGCTATTTTAATCAAAATCGTGAGAGGCATTTTTGAGAAAATCAAAATTTTCGAAAAAAGTTCCATATAAAGGGTAGTTAGAGGGGGATTTTTCTAAAAATCTTCGTGTTGCAGCCCTGGTAGATACTAGGTTCTTCTGAAATCAAACATGTAAGGAAAAACCTTTAGTGCCAATAAATAAATAAATAATAATAATACGTAATAGTACATGTTTTTATATGCAAAATATTCTTTCTCTTCTAAATAGTAAGGCAAATTGAGAAGCTCACTTCGGAGCTTTCAGGAGTAGTGTCAGGAAATCTCGTACAGAATAAAAAGACGGCAAGCTAAAACTCCAGGCAAGAAGAGGAAAAGTGTGATGAGTTGAGTGAGTGATGTGATGAGTTTGTGAAAACTGCTTTGTGGCAAGAAATAACCTCACATTCAAACAGCTAGAACAGAGGTCTGCAAGTGACGTCAGAGCTGGCGAGCCTAATGTTAGGAGTAATCACGAGTAGTGCACTTCAAGCAGAGGCAAGAACTTGTAGTGTTGTAGTTCATTGTGTCAATGTGTTTGCTTACTGACTGAAAATGGTGCATACTGCATGTGGTGAACTGTGCTTATGTAAAACCTATTTGTCGTTATGATCCTTACAGTTACTGTTATTATACAAGAGAGAAATGCTACCAAGATTGAGGTTACGAGGGTCAGTCAATAAGTAATGCCTGCTATTTTTTTCTCCTGAACTAAGTAAGTTATGTGAATAATTTAATTCCTCAAACCTACTTCTCCACTCCACTGCAATAGCAACTTCATACGCCTATCAGGGGCAGCACTGACATTTGAGCCCGTATTTACGTGTCACCGTAAACGACGAAAATAAATAAACACAACAAAGAAGTAAGTATATATATATTTCTATAAATTATAACTAAAACCAATGATGATAGATGTGGCGAAGGGACCTTTGAAATGTAAAATCAAGAAAAACCCAAGCTAGTGAAGTATGCTAAAAGTAATGGCAAATATTCATGCTTGGCTGACTTTGCTAGATAACGCGCTTAAATGCATTCCTGAACTGATTATTATCACTCCAGAAGTGAGGAATAGATACAATTAGGAAATAGGAGTTTTGTTTTGGGAGTGTCAAGCGATGTCCGGGCTAATATAGAACAGAAATAATACTTTTGGCAAATCAGAATCTTGTGCTATAACAAGAGATTCAACAAATTTCGGAAAAAATGTTGAGAGTGGTCGGGGGTGACTTCTAAGATGTCAGACTCAGCTCTCCGACAGGGAGAACACCTCAATTTGTACTGCAGATAGGGAGAGTCCGTGTTGGTTTACGTCCCCGAGGGACTTCGAAAAAGAACACACGCTTCAACTTGTGCATGAAGGGAAAGTCTGTATCAGTGAAGATCCTTGTGTGACTTCTAAAGAGGCCTAACCCCAAACAGTGAAACAGTGAAACAGGAACGGGGGCGGTGAACGGAGTTTCATTATGAAAGAACTTCCAATGAGAAACTTATAAGTGTGTCTCTGTTCGGTTCGGGCTGTAGGTCGAAACTATTTTAAACAAAATCAGTGGTTTGGTGAAGAAGTAAGTGGTGAGTTTTACTCAGTATCCAGGAACCAAATCCACAGGAAAGGCGTCGATAAGGATACACCACGACCTGAGAACGCAACCAATAAGATGTCCATGCTCTTGTCAAGCTACAGTGGGAATTTAAATCACCATAAGATACATGGTGATCGGCTTCCTTGTTAAATTCCTATCCCCCCTCGGAGAATTCACTCCCGATCCCGACCAAACAGGCGCACATTGATGTTCGTATTAGACAGCATTCTGTCATTGAATTCTTGAATGTGGAAGGTGAAACACCCATTCGCATTCATGAAAGGCTCACAAAGGTGTATGGTGATAAAACAGTGGATGTCAGCACGGTTAGAAGACGCGTTCATCATTGTAATGCAGCTGAAGGACCAACTTGCTGGCTGATGAACAGTGGAGTGACTGCAGTGACCCTACGCAACATTGACCGAGTGGATGAGATTATTCAAGCTGACCAGCGGATAACAACGGATGAATTGTGTTGTATTACGTCTCTCAGTAAATGTAGTGTAATGACAATTATTCAAGAACTGGCGTACTCAAAAGTGTGTTTGCAGTGGTTAACCCGAATGTTAACCGAGCAGAATAAGGAGATACGAAAAACAATAGTCTTGGAACATTTGCAGATTTTCAATTTGGAGGGATAAGGAAGCTCATTGCAGGATTCACTTTTCAGATGCAGAAGCCGTGAAAAAAATCTGTCAATGACTTCGGAAGCAAAGCTGTTTATTTTACCACACGGGAATGAATGCCCTTGTTAAAAGGTGGACTAAAACTGTGGAAAAGGATAGGGATTTCATTGAAAAGTGACAATTTAGTACTCAGTGTTGTGGGTTACATGCTATGCAATCGATGTTTGGTTTTCTTGCAAATTAAAAGAAATGAAAAAAAAAATAGAAGGCATTAATTATTGAGTGACCCTCATAGAATGGTTTCTTATGTTTACTTTCTACATATAACAGTGAATTAAAATGTATTATGAAATGTAATTATTGGATACTAAAGTAATTCTAGATGTGCCAGATTCCAATATGAAATATTAGTTTGTGACAAATTAGACTATATTAATTTTATTAATAATACACGCAAAAACATTAACTGAGGATTGTTCTAATCGGGCAGCAAGGGGGTGTTGGGTTTAAACCCACAAAGGGTTTATTTATTGAACGTTTTAATAAGCTTGTGTTACGTATTAAGTAATTTTGGCATGCAGATGAGAAGATTTCATTGGCATAAGCAAATAAAGACATTTTAAGTTGCCAACAAGGCCGACAAATCCTGACTAGGCTACTATTTATCAGCTTAGCGTAATCATGTACAAGTGGAAAGGTCGCGTGGAAAGTTTGTGTCTCAACGTCACTCTTGGCTCTTACTTATGCAGCATACAGATATCTATGCAGTGGTTGAACTGTAATGTAATGTTTACCATGCTAACTTCAATACCCAATGTCACAGAGAACGATGGATTTTGTTTTGGGTGTAAAAGTCCTTAGCATGGCTTCCTTCAGAAGGGAAGTAAAGTTGTTGGTCCCGTGTCGTAGATTTACGCCACTTAAAAATATCAAGCCTGATAAACAGGTCTCTGAGAAAAATTAAGCGATTTTAACACCCAATATAGAGTGGTACGCTGAGAACCACAGCAGTTATAGATTGCGCATATATAAAACTCCATTTATTTTTTTTAATTTAACGGCTAAATGCAAATAGTGTGGAATTCTATGGCCGGCAAATAGTGTATAGTTCTTAAATATTTGACTGCCAGTAACACTTTATAAAGAAATATTTAATTTACTAATTTTTGCATAAGTTTTTTTCAGTTAAAATGTTGATGAAAATATAAAGTTTCGTAAGAATAGTAACAGCATAGCTCAAAACGATATCTCCCGAAATTCCGGTCCATCATTTTCTGATTCTGTGATTTTCTGTTTATCTCTCGTTTAGCGTTGAAGAAGCACACGGCTGTGCTCATCGGCTTGCGGCTGGATGGTGCCCTGTGCATCTTAAAACGTTATCCGGAACGAATATCAATGGCAGGAGCGAGACTTTTATAGTAAAAGTTCAAAATAATGATAAAAAGACGAAATATCAGTAACAACAAAAAGAATTGTTGGATAGTTAGAGTCCGACTGCAAAATTCAAACCCAAGCCGGGATTTGAATTGTCCATAATAGTTGACTGGCTATACTATGAATCCTGGGTCTTGAAGTACATTGTAAGTCGCTATTGGGGTTGTCATCTCAAAATAATTTGAGATCATCTTGTGGTTTGCCGGGAAACATGCGAATCAGTTGAGAAATTCAATGCTATGCCGGCATGTTGGCATGGTAGCTCAGTGGTAGAGCAACCGGCGGGGGACCGGGAGATCCGTGGTTCTAATCGCGGCTATGGCATTGAATTTTTCATTCTGACTCGACATATCCAACTCCTGTTCTACACACTGTTTCTGTGAGAAAACAATTAAAGTAACACAAAGAGAATTGTTCCTCATCGTAATTTTGTTATTAATTCTGTTTTATGTCCTCCTTGATAACCTTCTCATACAATATTCTCGAAAATCTTCAGGAACGCTCGATGGGGATTCGCCTTCGTGTTAGAGCTCGTTCTGGGGATCCGCCGGAGGTTCAGGGCCTAACCGAGTTAGGAGGCGTTCCAAATGTAATTGTTAAGGTCCCCGACCATGTTTGCGTCCGCCGCCTTCCAGATTTGGTCGCCTTTGGGACATTTCCCTCATCCCTCCCTCACTGGGGTCGTAATAGACCACAAGGACCTGCGTGCGGTGTTCTGCCGCAGTGTCCAGGAGGCTCCGTCCACGTTTAATCCTAACCCTAAGTTCTAAAAGAGAAGGGTAATCCGAGAACGTCAATGAGAAACTACACTGCTTGAAAAGTACTCATTAGTGTCCAATGTCACTTTTAATCAGCTTTAAATTCCATACACCACAAATTTAGGGGTCTACGCAGCGGATCCAATCGATAAGCTTCCATATGACATGCAAATTATCCAAATGAGTTAAATAATTACCGATGGCTCCAATTACGGTGAACTAGATGTTTCTGTACAGCGTTTTATTGTAGCCATTATCCGGCGTCACGAGGCTAGGAAACGGGTTTCCGAACGCCATTCCATTCCGCCGCGCAGGCGCATATTAATGTTTCCGGGAATGCAGTTTCAATACCCAACTCCTTTTCCATCTATTTTTCCCTTAATAACGTGTACAATGATAGCCCTGCTGTTTAAATGGGAGATGATTTTGTTTTCCTGAGGTCATTCACGAAAGCTAAAATCGTGCTATAAAGAGATAATTAAAGACTATAGATAGAGAAAAGGGTTCCGTTACATTTTATCTATATATAACGTGCTGCAAATTATTCCATAACGACCAAAAGGCGAATTTTCTAATTTAGCAATTTTCAAGCAAATGTTTTTATCACGTTATAGCACACAATGAAGATGTGAGAAACATCGGAAATACTTTGACTTGTATTTCTAGACGACTTTAACATGCACTAACTAGCGGTCTTTAGCTTAACAGCAGAGAACCAATAGTTTTCGTATTTCTATACTTTTCAGTAATTCTTATAATGAGCAAATTAGCAACCAATGATATTGCTATAAGAATCAAAACAAAAATATTCCGGTGAATCCGCTACTACTAGATTTTTAGAGCTTATCGGATTTCTAGAGTGGTATTTTGCTAGATAAAGACCATATTTCCAATCGACTTTCGGTTTCGATATTAGTTGGGTCAATCCTTATGTCTGGGATTTATGTGATTTTTTTTGGCTGGTAAGTGGAATGAATTTATAGAGTGGTATTCTGCTAGGGACAGACTAATCTACTTTGTCGCTGTCCTTTTGATCTACCTTGAAGCCGGTCTGAATTAGCGCCAGTGAAATACTTTATAAACAAGCGTGTACATACCTCTTTGTAGTTCTCTGGTGCGCCGGATATGCTCATCCATGTAGAACACGAATTTGACTCTCACTAAGGGGAGAAAGAATGGCTGGTGTATGTGACACCGGAATAGACTTACAAACAGAAGTACTTCACTTTAGATTCCTCTGTATTGATACTTTTTATTCACCTTTGTTACTCGTTGAGCACTAATCCTACGAGCGACTCCCTACATAGTAATTTTTGAAGACGTAAAAATGTTAGTCTATTTTCTTCTACTTGCTAAGTTCTTGTTTCGGCGGTCATCGGTAATTACTGCGTACCTCCCTCTAGCTCAACTCGTGCGATAATTACAATGTTTCGCTAATAATATCACATACTCAGGCACTAATACCATCGCATTCACATACGTACACCATACAGCGTACCGCGTACAGCATAACAAGTGTAACAAGCTAACAGGCCCAGCCAAGAAGCCTAATTTCTTGTAAGAGCATCGCTTATATACCTAGAATATCCAATCTTGAAGCTCATTCCTGATTGGTTGAAAAGAAGAGCGAAAATAACATTATCACGTGATTAATTTTGTAAGTTTTTTGTGTTAGACTCACGTGACTCCTCTTTATAATGGAAAAGTCCCGAGCTGCTAACTTTTATGGAAGAGACCTTTCTCTAAAAAATGTCCTGTTACTTATGTCTCTAATTCGCTAAAATCTTGGTCTCACAAAAGCCTTTATGCTGCAGTATTAACAAAGAAAGTAACCTTGAGATATACAAATTCTCATCCTAAGGTTTTGTGTTCTGCTATCTGCTCAGTCTTGGCTACTGAGACAGATATATTTCTTATATTAAACCTGTGTAAATTATTAATTAAACTAATAAACTATAAGACGTACTAATAAACTGTTGTAACTTCATAACATTTACTACACAATGTACGTTGATGACCACCAACATAAGCACTTCGCATATGTTCCACCGAGCGAAATGGCTGAATGGTAAAGTGTGAGGTTCAATATAAGAGGTTCCGAGTTCGATACTAGTGCACCGATCATTATGTCTGGGATTTTATGCGATATTTTCTGGCTGATAAGTGCAATGCTGAGGTAGATTATGTAATGACGCTGAGTATATTGTTTCCCATTTCCTGTCATTCTATTTCCGTATTATATTTCACTATCAAAGGATATGACGAGTGGTCTATGGGCAAGGCCTGAGATGGTAAGTTTGCTTTGCGGTTTGTCTTTGCAGTACAGTGAGCTCTATCCCTGGTGTGAGGTAAGTCTGTGTAAGAGGTCTGCCGGCATTAAAATGTAGTACCCGGAGACATTAGGCACCACCAGATCCAAGCCTACCACTTCTGATCTGGTCTCTATGTTCTTCACTTCATACCTTCCTTCTGGAGGTTTCCAGAAGCACAAGAGACCACCATGTGCTCTTAAGTGTTGAGGCCCTCCTATGCCAGCTGATACTGATCTGTAAGTCTATAAATTCCCATGTGATTTTATAATATATTAATTATAAGTAAGACATTACTCCCTAGAAGATAATAAAATAAACACAAGTAAATATAAGATATTATAAAGGAGGCAGCCCCAATTGAGACAGGGGCAAAGAAAAGAATGGCGATAGAAAGAGCAATTAAATAGTGTTACTGAATCTTACATTTAGACAAAAACAGTGTTTTAAGGCAATGTTCCAATATCAAGAGAAGAACTAAAGAACTAGTGGATGGGTAAGTAATCTTCGAACAACCTTGGAACGTAAAGTGCTCGGAGGGGTATGGAGGAGGAGGCAAAATAGCTTAAATGTATTCTTCAAGAAAAAGATTTGAGGATACAGAGTTGCAAAACATCTTTAGTGTGATAATAAATAGACGTTCCTTGACACTATAGGCGGATAAAACGGTCACGGGAAAGATGACAAGGTTAAAGATGAAGGTATTGCATGGTTAAGAACTGGTGTCTGGAGACTTATGTGCTGACTAGTGCACCTCATGGTATAGTCAGCACACTGAAATATCGTACTTTATTGTAAAGAGACTGATATATGAAGAAAAACACATTTTTAGAAAAATGATACAAAATTTGTAGAAAATGTCATAAGTGGAAAGATTGCATAGAATACCCTTTCTACCAATGTACTAAGTACAAAGTAGAGAAAGAAAAATCTGATGAGTTCCATTCGCATGGCTTTCTCTCATCTCTGCAACAAATTATTTTTAAAAAGTTTATGCTTCCATTTATTTCACTCTAACCGAGGAAAAATTAGCAGAAATAGTCTTATTACTTGCTTCCTTTTAAGTAAAAACGAAATAAGGAGGTATCATAGGTTAAAGTGATGGTCAAAAGCTGGTTGCTATGTGACTGGCGTTTCATTATTTGTAAGGACAGGAGTTGACAAATTCCTGTATGAGAAAAGTATAAGTTTTCTAAGCTGAATCTAAAAACAAGGAATATTTCAAAACCGATCAACTCCACGAAAAAAAAGTATTTAACATAAACTGTATGTTTTAAGTGCTCTACATTTTTTGTGCGGTAAGTCTTTGTCTATCTCTTACGGTTTAGCAGTTATGCAAAATTCCGTAAAACTCATCCAGAATAAAGTAGTCTTCAGAGGCTATTCCCAGAAAATTCAAGATATACATATTGTTTGTCAGGTAAATATGATATTTTAATGAAAATCGTTAGAATAATTTTTGAGAAAATCAAAATTTTCGAAAACAATTCCATGTAAAGAGTAGTTTGCGGTGAGGAAATTTTTCTCCAAATCTTTGTGTTGCATCCCTGTAAGATGCTAAACTTAAATACCAAGATTGCTACCGTACCAACTTTTCGTTTTTGAGTTATCATGTTCACAGACACACAGACACACGGACAAACTAACCTTTTTCTGAAAATGGTTTTTTATTTGACAAATGGGACCCTAAATCATATATTTCCGTTGAAATCTCAATATTAAATTTTTGGGTGGAGTGCAATACCTTCTCTATACACTAGTACGTATAGAGAAAGTAAAAACTGGTGTCTGGAGACTAGAAGGGTTCAGAAATGGTATACCACAAAACCAACGCCCCCCCCCCAAGGTATGGTGCGGATACTGAAATATTATATTTTATTGTAAAGAAAAACACATTTTTAGAAACATTATACAAAATTTGCAGGGAAATTTCATAAGTGGATGGGTTGAATGGAATATCCTTTCTACCTATGTACTATGCACAAAGTAGAGAAAGAAAAATCTGATGTGTTCCATACACATGACTTTCTCTCATCTATGCAACAAATTATTGTTAAAAAGCTTATGCTTCCATTTATTTCATTCTAATAGAAGAAAAATAAGCAGAAATAGTCTTATTACTTGCCTCCTTGTAAATAGAAACGAAATAAGAGGGTACCATAGGTTAAAGTGATAGTCAAAAGCTGGTTGCTATGTGATTAAAGTTCCATTATTTGTAAGGACAGTAGTTGACAAATTCCTGTATGAGAAAAGTATAAGTTTTTCTAAGCTGAAACTAAAAACAAGGAATATATCAAAAACGATCAACTCCATGCGTAAAATATGTGTATAAAACAAATTGTGTTTTAACATGCTATATATTTTTTGTGTGGTAAGTCTTTGTCCATCTCTCACGGTATAGCATTTGTGAAAAATTCCGTAAAATTCATTCAGAATACAGTAGTCTTCAGAGGCTATTCCCAAAAAACTCAATATATACATTTCATTTGTCATGTAAACATACCTAATATACGATATTTTAATCAAAATTGTTAGAGCTATTTTTGAGAAAATCAAACTTTTCTTAAAAATCTTCGTGTCCTTGGGAAATATCAAACTTAAATACCAAACATGTATTTCCGGTAAAATCTGGGTATTGAAATTTTGGGTGCATAACAATACCTTTTCTATACACTATGTACATAGTACGTGTAGAGAAAGTAAAAAGTTGAAGTAGTTCGTTTCATTAAAGCGGAATTGATTTTGGAGTTTAAAATGTCGGGCCGCCAGCTAATCTTATATATTGCGACATACTTGCGTAAATAACACTAAACAAAGCACTTTTCATTTTGAAATAGCAAGAGTGGTAAAGTAAATGCGCTATCATCTGTAGGCTTGTTGACTGCGCCACATCGCAGTAGGGGCGCCCTCTTGTACTGGTACACCATCCACGTTTTATTTTCGTATGAATGGCCGCAAGGCACCGTTCCGATAAACGGTTTTCCTTGTTTTTCCCCCCTCTTTTAGTGGCAGATCGTGGAGAACCCTACAGGATGCTCGTGAGCTCTTCTGAGTTCTTTTCCTGCAGTGGAATGTTTTATGCAAGAGCTGTACACATATAACAACATTTTGTAATAATTCTGGATTTTAGACAATAACTGGCGCTCAAGGAACCAAAATATCCTATCCTGCTAACGTAAAATTTAGCGGCTTCATGATCCAAATCAAAAGATAAAATATAAGATTAATATTTGCATCATGTTGATCCTTGTTTGATAACAAAACCTGATGTGCTCCATTCACATGACTTTCTATACAGTTCTGTATCAAATTATTGTTAATAGGCTTATTCTTCTATCTATTTAATTTAACAGAAACGGTCTTATTACTTAGTTCCTTTATAAGTAGAAGCGAATTATAGAATACACTAGACTAAACCAACAAACGAATATTTTAGAATTTGGTTACTATGACATTAAAAGCCGTTTCTTTGCGTGACCAGAAAATAGCCAACTCCACGTAAAAATGTAAATGACATAAATTGTGTGTTTTATCGTGATCGACATGTTTTGTGTAATACGTTTTTGCCTGTCTCTTATGGTTTACCAGTTATGTAACATTTGGCAAAATTCATCCAGAATAAACGTCTTAAGAGCCTATTCCCAGAAAATTCCAGACATACCTTTTATTTATCAGGTACATATCTTTTATACACGAAATTTTAATCAAAATCGTTAGAGTCATTTTTGAGAAAATCAAAATTTTCGAAAAAAGTTCCACATAAGGAGTAGTTAAAATAGGAGGATTTTCTTGAAAATGTTCGTGTCACATCCTTGGAAGATATCACACTTAAATATCAAGTTTGGTATTGAACGGTCTTTTCGTTTTTGATCTATTCTGTCCACAGAGACACACACACATACACACACGGATCTTTTTCTGAAAATGCTTCTTTTGGATTCAAGGGAACCCAAAACATCTATTTCCCGTGAAATCTCGGTATCGAATTTTTGGGTGGAATGCAATAGTGTAGAGAAAGTAAAAATTACAGAACTGCATGGTCCAAAGAAAAGCTGTAAATATATTTTTTATAATTTTATGAATTAAGTATTACATATAAGATTAATATTTGCATCACGTTCTTATTGTTTGGTAACAAAGTTTGCTGCATTAGATGAAAAAAGAGAACAAAAAAACTGTAAACATTTTTTATTTTCTGAACTGATTAGAGCAAGTAGGGGAAATATTTCTATCCATCCAAAAATCGAAGTCGAGATTTCAACGGAAATTTATTATGAGACCTGATGAATAAATTACAAAATTCCACGAGCACAGTATAGCTCAAAAACAAAAAGTAGGCTAAATACTAAACTTGGTATGGGATCAAACTTTTAAGCAATTGGTAAACCGTAAGAGATGGGCAAAAACTTACTGATCAAAAAATGTAGTTCTCGTTAAAACAAATACTTTAATCTCTTTCACCTAGATATTCCTCGTTATTAGTTTAAATTTTCAGGCACTTATACTTTTCTTAAATGAAAGTGGTTATTCGTTTTTGTTTGTCCTGATAAACGAAAGTGAACTGAATTTTAATGTTATTACCAGCTTTTAAAAGTTTTGACTATATGTTAATCTAGTCTGTTACTCTGTTTCCGTTGCATCTATAAGAAAATATGAAATAAAAGCATTTCTACGACTTTTTATTCGATTAACACAAATTATGTAGAAAACTAAGCATATATAGGAATGGACAGAGAAAATCATGTGGATGTAACATGATTTTTATATTCGGAAAAGTTTAAAACACAGAGTATTTGTAAAAATCACACTCTCTTCAGGAACCTGAGAATGAAATTACGAATGAACAGTGAAATTACGAATAGAAAGTTAGAAAATGTGTTACAGAATTTTCTACGCCGTTGTGATCTTTGTATCCAGAAATATGTTTTGATAAAATGAAGATCACTGTTATATTTTTGTGTTATGTTCTACTGGTGCATTATTTGTATCGGACCAATCACCGCACATGGATTTTCATACCAAGCGGTAGCGCTATCGTCTCTCCCCAGTAGACGCGCGGCCTTCTAGAAAACCGGTAGAGACATATTTCGCACTGTAGATACTATTAACTGCCTCTTTCTGGCTTACCCTTCACTAAAATTTTCTTTTCTCAATCTATCGATTGTTGAATTCGTTTCCCTAATAGAAACAGTCCATTGTGCCTGGGAAGAGTGTGTGCAGATAATGGGTCTGTTTAATAAAATGAGTAAACTTTTCTAAGTAATTACTTGACAAGGAAATTTAGGACTGATCAGTAAAAGTAATTACTCATTTTTAATTGAATAACAGTACTTTTACTGATAAGTTATGCCTTGGAAAATTATAGTATAAACTGAACAAACAAACGAATAACGATATCTTAAAATATGTGACTATCACTTTAGCATAGTGCATTCCTTTAGTTCCCTTCTACTTATAAGGAGCTAACTAACAAGAACATTCTGCTAATGAAATGAAATGGCCTTGCCATGGAGGAGCATATATCAGTATGTTTTAACAACCTGTATGTGTATACAGTCAAAGGTACCAATAACTGTAGGAAATCTAAAGCGAAATGAAATGGCCTTTTATTAATGGACACACTTTAACTGCTGTGGTTCTCAGCGTCCCATTCTATGTTGGGCGTGAAAGATCGATTAATTTAGCTCAGAGGCTTCTCTTTCAGGCTTGAGGTTCTTTTACATGCCGTAAATCTACGACACGGGACCAACGGCTTTACTTCCCTTCCGAAGGAAAAAATCGATTGTCCTCCGCGGGGTTTCAACCCGCGACCTTGGGTATATGAAGTTAGCATGGTAAGCATTACATCACAGAGAGCAACATCTATTGCGAAAAGATTATTTTTCTTTCGTTTCTTAAATTTCAAATTTGAGGTTGGAAATTTTATCCAGTCACCTGAATTTGCCGCAATTCTATTTGCCTCGAAGTCTATGGTCTTGCACACCGTGGAATGGTGAATACCCAAATTTCCTGCAACTGGGTCAACTAAATAGCGCAAAAAATACTCAATTTCTGATGTGAACTTAATGTTGCACCCCTTGTTTCATCATTACTATCTAGAAAACAGTTTGTAGAAAAGTTTATACTTTCACATTCAAACCTCAGAAACTTTTTAAATCACTGGGACTAATATCCCTTCTCTTATTGTAGCTCTTTACTTAGTGTTTGGGTAAAAATGCTGCCATAGTTATTTGCAGCTACTTTTGCAAGTCAACTCTACAGCAAACTTAAAAATATTTCACCAAACCTTAACTCAACAAGTAATCACTGAATGTTATCCAAACAAATGTTAAATATTTGCTGGTAAAACTAATAATTACTGTACAATTAAAAAAAATCTGATATGTTCCATTCACATGACTTTCTCTATATTTCTGTAAAAATTATTGTTAATAAGCTTATCTTTTATTTATTTCATGCTAATCGAGAAAAATTAACAGAGATAGTCTTATTTCTTGCTTTATTGTAAATAGAAGCGAAATAAGGGAGTACCATAGGTTAAAGTGAAAGCCAAAAGCTGTTTGCTATGTGACTGATGTTCCTTTGTTTGTATGGACAGGAGTTGACAAATTCCTGTATGAGAAAAATACAAGTTTTTCAAAGCTGAAACCAAGAAAAAGGAATATCTCAAAAACGATCGACTCCACGAAAAAAATGTATGTAACATAAAATGTGTGTTTTAACGTGCTCTACATTTTTGTGGGTTAAGTCTTTGTCCATCTCTTACGGTTTAATGGTTATGCAAAATGTATCCATAATAAATTAGTCTTCAGAGGGTATTCCCAGAAAATTCAAAATATACATTTATTTGTCAGGTAAATATCCTTAATATATGATATTATAATCAAAATCGTTAGAGCCATTTTTTAGAAAATTAAAATTTACGAAAAAAGTTCCATGTAAAAGGTAGTTTGGGGTGGAGGGATTTTTTACAAAATATTCGCGTCGCATCCCTGGAAGATACTAAACTTAAATACCAAGTTTGGTATTTTACTGACTTTTCGTTTTTGAGTTATCGTGTTCACAGACACACGGACACACGGACACACGGACCTTTTTGTGAAGATGCTTTTTATGGATATTGGGGACCCTAAAACACATATTTCCGGTGAAGCCTCGGTATCGAATTTTTTGGTGGAGTACAATACCTTCTCTATACACTATCTACATAGTACGTATAGAGAAAGTAATAATAACTTATCTGTAATCAATAACGCCTGAACTAGAAGTAATTACTTATGGTTTATTCAATTTGCTATCAGTATTGACTTAAAATAACGTAAGTAGAGAGGTTTACTGACTTTTATTGAACTGACCCAGTGTTTTTTTACTTTTTCTATACGCACCATGTACATAGTGTACAGAGAAGGTATTGCACTCCACCCAAAGATTCGATACCGAGATTTCACCGGAAATATATGTTTTAGGGTCCCCAATATCCAAAAAAAAAAAAGCATTTTTACAAAAAGGTCCGTGTGTGTGTGTGTGCGTGTGATTGTCCGTGTGTCCGTGTGTCTGTGAACACGATAACTCAAAAACGAAAATTCGGTAAAATACCAAACTTAGTATTTAAGTTTAGTACCTTCCAGGGATGCGACACGAAGAGTTTGAGAAAAATCCCTCCACCCCAAACTACCTTTTACATGGAACTTTTTTCGTAAATTTTGATTTTCCAAAAATTGGCTCTAACGATTTTGATTAAAATATCGTATATTTCAGATATTTACCTAACAAATAAAATGTATGTCTTCAATTTTCTAGGAATAGCCTCTAAAGAGTAGTTTATTCTGGATGAATTTTACGGAATTTTGAATAACTGCTAAACCGTAAGAGATGGACAAAAACTTACTACACAAAAAATCTAGAGCACGTTAAAACACACAATTTGTTATTAACCTTTGTTCGTGGAATTCGTCGTTTTTGATACATTCCATATTTTTGGTTTCTGCTATGAAAAGCATACTTTTCTCATATAGGAACTTGTGAACTCCGACCCATATAAACAAAGGAACTTCATTGACATGGCAACCAGCTTTTGACTATCACTTTAACCTATGGTAGTCCCTTATTTCGCTTCTACTTACAAGGAAGCAAGTAATAAGACTATTTCTGCTAATTTTTTCTGATTAGTATAATGTAAATAGAAGTATAAGTTTTTTAAGAATAATTTATTGCAGGGATATAGAGAAAGTCATGTGAATGGTACACATCAGATTTTTTAAGTTGCGGCGGAAGTGTCGGAGCAGCATTGTCTGTCCATTGTACCAGCATTTCAAGTTACGATTCCAGAATGAATGCAGAAACTTTGTTGGTTAGAAGCATATGAACCAAGGGAGCATCTGTGGTGACAAGGAGAGAAAAACTAGCAGAGGAACTTGTTATGATCTCTTTAGTGTAGCACTCAAGATGCAGCTTTTGTAAGCCCACGACGCTAAACGAAGTGGAAGTAAACATTAATTGCAGTGCTACCAAGAACTACTAACCCGTTTTAGTTGTGTTTGGCTCGTCCACTTACTGCTTGAATATTCCACTGCAAATAAACAAAATTACATTAAGTTAATGTGACTCACGCCATTGCTGTCCCAGACTACTTTCTTGGAAACCATTCCAAACTTTTTATCTTTCACTTCAGGCTCTGCATTTCTGCTCTTTGGTAGTCAGGATGGCGACGATTGTATGAGTTGATAGCAAAAACGAGAACAGTGTTCTTACTGCGATACTTATGGAGAGACTAAATCCTCTTTCTATATGGTAGTTTTAAATTGCAATTTCCTATCCTTTTTTTTTTTTTTTTTTTTTTGCAGTGGTTAATGCCCGCTTTTACTACTTGTGGCACCGCAGACGATGATAATGGTGATACATGAAATGAAGGTGGAGTACTGGTGAAAAGCGATGGCTGGGGAAACCGGAGAACCCGGAGAAAACCCGCCTCTGCGCCGCTATGTCCACCAAAAATCCCACATGCAGTAGCTTGGCATTGAACCCGGGCCACCTATGTGAGAGTGGAGTGGTCTAATCACTCGGCCATGGCAATGCCAATTTTCTCTTTAATGTTATATGTATTTGACCAGTGAAGGCACAACCCCTATATTTAAAATATATATTTACTATCTGACATGTTACATCTTCATAGCTATATCACCCTTCTATCTTTATTAGTGGCTGTGCAAACTGTTCTTACGAAAGCCTATATTTATTACATTTTAATCTACATAACCCTTTGCATAAATATTAACTTTGTACATTTCGTTATAGATACAAAATATAGCATGTTTTAAATAACTCGTAGCTATAAGATGGCTTTAAAATGCCATATTCTTTCCATGCAAACACGAGAAACAACTGAACATCAACGTAAAAGAATTAAAAAGAATTGAACAAGGACTTATAGTTACGCAGTGATGACGGATAGCCTTATGGTACAATAAGGTTATTTGTAGACATTTTGCGATTTAAACAGATATACACTTTTTGTATAGTGCGTTTATGGTCTATCGCTTAACATATACTTAAGATTATATAAAATTTCTCTCAAAAGAGGACTGCGAAAGCTATTTCCTGAAAATCCTAAATATGATTTTTATTTTTCATCTAGATATATCTAATATAATGTGGAATATTAAACAAAAATGTTAGAATCATTTCTTAAAAAATAAACGTTTTTAATAATATGCCATGCTAGGGATAGTTTGAAGCGAGGGCTTTTCTTGAAAATGTATTATCTGAAGTGCTGTTAATCTTAATTGCAGACAGTTTACGAGTCAAAATGTCAATATACCGCAGCATTTTAATGGGAAATGCTTCAAAATATTGCTAGTCTTTAGCAGTAGAGCTGTTTCGTTCCTTTTAAACCAATTAGTTATTTTATATATTAATTTTAAAACTAAAATAGTTTTTAAATTATATGTATGTGTTGTCTTTAAAAATAGTATTATCTAGGAGAATAAGTCTTAAAATAAGTAGAGTAATGTTTAATAATCTCTGATTTGTTTGTAGGCTGCAACTGATACAACTTGATTACCTGCTCGTGTATATAACCTTGCAATTACTTCCTAAAACACTTTTCTAGAAGTAGGTCATCCTATCTTGTCATAAAATGTTCCGAATTAGCATGCTTTAGATTGATAAAAGGATTGTGGTCTATTACTTGATTTTAGTAACCCAAAAAGTAGCAACGTTAGCATTAAATAAGATTATCACTAATATATGCTCGTAGGCTTTCACGGCCGATGTTATTATTGGTAAAAGATAACATATCCGGGCTTGTAGGCCGTGGTCGAATATTAAAATGATTAAAATAATTAAAACTTGACGTTTCGTCCTCGGCTGTGGAGGACATCTTCAGAATGAACCTGGGCAGGAACGGCTAGCGACTGCAGATTCATGGAGCAGAGGTCGGCAATATATGCTGTTGAGGTAGTGGGAGGGGAGTAAATTTATTGCTGTGCTCTGATTGGCTGTTGTGCTGTCCGGTGCGAAGATGCTATAAGGCAGGAATCCAGGTCTGGTTTGCCTTAAATCCGTCTTCTCTATTAAAATTATTGGGATTTTTGTATATTTCTATGGATTATCTGACCATATTGGGGTAGTAGTATTGGTAGTTGCGAGGACTTCTGTTTTTTCAAATAATATATCATGTTTGTCTAAGACGAGGACATGATCTGCAACGGCAGATTTGTCTGTATGGCCGAGGCGACAACATCTTTTGTGTTCGGCGATGCGGGTTTTTATGCTTCGTTTCGTTGTGCTCAGGTTCATTCTGAAGATGTCCTCCACAGCCGAGGATGAAACGTCAAGTTTTAATTATTTTAATAATTTTAATATTCGACCACGGCTACAAGCCCCGATATGTTATCTTTTACCAATTATCACTAATAGTTTTAAAATACTGCAGGAGAAATCTAAGAAGACATTGATAGTAAATGATTGGTTAATAATTTAATTTAAATCGGTATAAAATCAAACTCACCTATAAGAAGAACCTCCTATATTATTTTTCTTAGTCTTCTCTTTATTAAATACCAATCGAAATAATGATTAGGAAAAATTGGTTTATTACTTAGTTATTATGCCACAACCATAAGCTATGTTGACAACATTGGCTGAGGTCACTTCCGTTTCGTACGAAGATGCCGGAGGTACGACATTGTGTCATATACTTGGTAAAATGGCGGAAGGATTGTTGCAGTGTATAACATTTGTGCTGTGCTAATTCAGGACATTATACTGGCATCAGTAATGTAAACACAAGAGGATGCATTGTTTGTAATTTAGTAATTTATCAGAGGAATAAAAACCTGGTAATACTGGTGAAAAATGGCATGTGCGTGTAAATATATTGTCTACAGTCCACATTTAACGATCACGCCATATAAACTTAGTTGTTTCTAAGCAGAAGGGAAATTAGGGAAGCTAACACAATATATATTTTAAAAGCCGGTTGCTATGTGATTGAAAGTCCCTTTTCTTTGATTGACCAGGATGAAAAATGTGAATAGCTTGCCATTTGAGAAAAGTTTAATGATTGAAAAATATAAAATCAATAATTTCGGAAATGGTTATTTCTACATAAAAATATATATGACAAATTGTGTGTTTTAACACATCTACATTTTGTGTCTTACGGTTTACCAGTAATGCATACGTCATTCAGATTGAAAAGGAATTCAGAGTCTATTCCAAAGAAATTGGAGGTGAACATTTTAATTTATACGTAAATATCTACAATGTACGGTATTTTAGCCAAATCATTAGGGCTACTTTTCAGAAAATAAAATATCGTCTATGTAAAATGTATTTGAGAAGGTAGGATTTTTCTGAAAATGTTTGTGTTTCATCCTTGAAAGATGCTAAACTTAAATATCAAGTCTGGTATTTAACCGACTTTTGGCTTTTGTGTTATAATGTTTGCACATACACAGATACACACACATACACGGGTATTTTTCTAAAATGCTCTTTTGGATTCGGGAATTCCTCAAAACATGCATTTTCGGTGAAATATCGGTATCCAATTTTTCGGTGGCATACAATACTACTTAGTAAAGAATGTAATAAGAGCTTTAGATATGTTTCCTATAATATTACTTATGCTGGAACATCTTATGTACTACCAAAACTTGAATGCATTTTACCTCTTCTATATGTACTATGTACATAGTGCGTAGAGAAGGTATTGTATTGCATTAAAATTCGATACCGAGATTTCACCCAAAATACATGTTTTGAGACCTACAGAATTAAATAAAATTATAAAAATATCCGTATGTGTCTGTGTGTAAGTATGTGTGTATGTGTGTGTCTGTGGGCAGTATAGCTCTAAACCGACGAGTTCGTTAAATATCAAACTTGATATTTAAGTTCTGTATCTTCCAAGGAAGTGACACGAAGATTTTCAAGAAATCCCCCACCTCTAGCTACCCTTTACATGGAAAATTTTTCGAACATTTTGATTTTCTCAAAAATGGCGCTAACGATTTTGATTAAAATGCCTAATGTTTAATGTTTTATGACAAACAAAATGTATATCTTGAATTATCTGGGAATAACCTCTGAAGACCTCTTCCTTCTGGATGTCTTTTGTATAACTGGCATAGTAAGATGCATACAAAAACTTACAATGCAAAAAATGTATATCCCATTGAAAAACACAATTTATGTAATATACATTTTTTTGTAAAGTTAGCCGTTTTTGAGATATTCTGGAAAAGTGGTTCCTTTCAATTTTAGCCACTTAAACTTTTCTCAAACAGGAAGAACATCTTTCATCCCGTTCCTCGTTTGTTTATTTCTGGCAAGCAAAGATATTGAAATTTCAATTGTTTTGCATAGCGACCGGTATTTAAAGGATGAGACTATCGCTTTAGCCTGTGCATTTCTTATTTCCCTTCCGCTTTGTAATAAGACTAATTCTGCTTATATTTATCTTGATTAGCATGACTTAGATAAAAGATTAATGTTGTGAATAAATGTTTATTTGCTGAACAGCTAGAGGACATCATGTAAATAGAACACATTAGATGTTTTCCCTTCTACTTACAAGGGACCACGTAATAATTTGCTAATGTTTATCTCGATTAGCATGATGTAGAATGTACAGAAATTCATGCGAATGGAACACAACAAAAATTTAATTTAACATTGTGCATATATTTTCTCCACTTTTTTGTGTATATGTTTGGTTTTTATCTCTTGTTTCAGTTTTACTGATGTAAACATATTTGACCACTGCTTAGGAAGACAAAATAGTATTGTGATGCTCAATCTTTTGTTTCCATCCTCAATGTTCTCAGAACCTTTAGACTCAAATAGGGAAATGTAGAATGCATTAATTAAATCTCTTCTCTCTTTTGAAATAAATTATTAACCCTAAACTATTGCAGAATATATTATTTCTCTACGTTTGTTAAAGGTACTCCCTCAGAAGTTGTATTCAAAGTGGAAGGATAATTTATATTTCCCTTAGGAGTCGATTCTGTGAGAAAAAAAATTCTAATGTGTTCCATTCACATGACTTTCTCTACATCTCTGCAACAAATTATTGTTAAAAAGCTTATATTTCTATTTACTTCATGCCAATCAGAAAAAATCTTATGTGTACCATTCACATGACTTTCTCCATATCCCTGCATCAAATAATTCTTACAAAGCTTATACTTCTATTTACCTTATGCTAATCAGAAAAAATTAGCAGAAATAGTCTAATTACTCGCTTCCTTGTAAGTAGAAGCGTAGGTTAAAGTGATAGTCAAAAGCTGGTTGCTATGTCAATGAAGTTCCTTTGTTTATATGGATAGGAGTTGACAAGTTCCTGTATGAGAAAAGTATACGTTTTTCATAGCAGAAACCAAAAATAAGTAATGTCACAAAAACGACGAACTCCACGAAAAAACATAAATTGTGTGTTTTAATGTGCTCTACATTTTTTGTGCAGTAAGTTTTTGTCCATCTTACGGTTTAGCAGTTTTCAAAATTCAGTAAAATTCATCCAGAATAAACTACTCTTCAGAGGCTATTCCCAGAAAATTCAAGATATACATTTCATTTGTCAGGTAAATATGTTTAATATCCGAAATTTTAATCAAAATCGTTAGAGCCATTTTTTAGAAAATCAAAATGTTCGAAAAAAGTTCCATGTAAAGGGTAGTTGGGGGTGGGGGGATTTTTCTCAAAATCTTCGTGTCGCATCCCTGGAAGATACTAAACTTAAATACCAAGTTTGGTATTTTACCGACTTTTTGTTTTTGAGTTATCGTGTTCACAGACACACGCCACACGGACACACACACAAACACACACACGGACCTTTTTGTAAAAATGCTTTTTTTGGATATTGGGGACCCTAAAACATATATTTCCGGTGAAATCTCTGTATCGAATTTTTGGTGGAGTGCAATACTTTCTCTATACACTATGTACATAGTGCGTATGGAGAAAGTAAAAATAGCATAAATTGTGGTATTACTTGCTTACTTGTAAGTAGAACTGAAATAAGAGAGTACCATAGGTTAAAGTGATAGTCAAAATCTGGTTGCTATGCCACTGATGTTCCTTTGTTTGTATGGACAGCAGTTGACAAATTCCTGTATGAGGAAAGTATAAGTTTTTCAAAGCAGAAACCAAAAACAAGGAATATCCAAAAAACGATGAACTCCACGAAAAATAATGTATACAACATAAATTGTGTGTTTTAATGTGCTCTACATTTTTTGTGTGATAAGTTTTTGTCCATCTCTTATGGTTTAGCAGTTATTCAAAACTCCATAAAATTCATCCAGAATAAAGTACTCTTCAGAGGCTATTCCCAGAAAATTCAAGATATACATTTTATTTGATCTTTACTATACGAAATTTTAATCAAAATCGTTATATCCATTTTTGAGAAAATAAAAGATTTCGAAAAAAGTTCCATGTAAAGGGTAGTTGGTGTTGAGAGAATTTTTCTCAAAATTTTCGTGTCGCATCCCAGGAAGATACCAAACTTAATTACCAAGTTTGGTATTTTACCGACTTTTAGTTTTTGGGTTATCGTGTTCACAGACACACGGACACGCAGACTCACAGAAGGACCTTTTTCCAAAAATGCTTTTTTTGGATAAAGGGGACCCTAAAACATATATTTCCAGTGAAATCTCGGTATCGAATTTTTGGGTGGAGTGCAATACCTTCGCTATACACTAGTACATAGTGCATATAGAGAAAGTAATAAATAAGCGTTTCACTTTTGTGAACCTTATTTCAACAGAAATGTATAGACTTTTCGCCTTTTGAGCCATTATGATTCATACACGAAAATATTTAGTAAAGCCTCTTTGAAGTAGGTATGTGATAGGAAAGTCAGAAATCTACTTTTTTGTCTCATTCATAAGTATCTTTTCAAACAATGTAATAATTTGTTCAAATTGAAATATGCGCTTTTCGGTTTTGTTTTTATTACATATGTTAATGAAATTATATGAAAGAACTGTCTTGAATACTATCACCACTAGCAAACTTCAAATCTTCCAATAATGTAAATGTTGGCAAATCTGTCCCGGCTGGTGGTATGACGTAATACCACCGTCAAAGGCAAAAGAACACGCCGCTTTGTTTTAATATTCCCTTCATCAATCAAACATAAACACTCACTCGTGTGCACCGCTTCGATATGATTTGGCTCTTTCGAAACCGCGAAAATTTAAAAAAAAGTTCCATTCCCACACGAGTGAGAGGAACAATATTTTTGTTGCATTATGGGTGAAAATAGGAAACATTAAAATGGCATTTAGAAACATTTTCATAAACATTAAAATAAGCCACAGTTGGGGCATCGTTAGCTGTTTTAAAAGAATATTATAATACAAATTCTTATTTGTAATACTATAATAAAGCTTAAATATTCAATGAAGCTTCACAGTGAATTGAAGAAATGGATTACAAAATACACTCAATTTTATATAATCTAGAATTTGAAAGTTCATTAATAACAATATGGGTCTTTGATAAGTAATATTACATTTGATTTCTGCGTATAAATCAACTGGAGTAACATAAAATTCGGGTAACACATCTGTCGCAGAAAGCAAAATGAACAGTTTAACAGAATTAAGTACAAGTTGAGGTTGCTAATTTACAATCAAACAAGCGAAGATTGTAAAAAGTTAAAAGCATATCTCAATTGGCATTTGAAAACTTATCTGCTCTATTATGGTAAATATGAGGGTCTTTTTTTTTCAACCTCCGATAGGCTATAGCTAAGAAACAAGTTTATAGAAAACAATTATTTTATTACTAAAAGTTTTGTACACTTATGGTTACTTTTCCACATAATCACCGGAAAGATTGAGATATTTATCGTATCTGTGGACAAGCTTTGCAATACTCGCTTCAAAAAATGTTGCCACCAATGATTTCAAATGAGCATTGATGTTGTTTTGAAGATCTTCGTTGGTTTCAAAGTGCTGCTCTACTAGCCACGTCTTCAGTTCAGGGAAAAGGTGAAAGTTGCTGGGTGCCAGGTCAGTACTGTACGGCGGATGATCGAAAATAACCCATTAAAATTGTTCGAGGAGCCGATGGGTTATACCAGCAGTGTGCGGACGAGCGTTGTCATGGATCAACACAATTCCTGAAGTCAGCATTCCTCTTCGTTTGTTTTGAACGGTTCTCCGGAAACGTCGTAAAGTTTCACAATAAGCAGCTGCATTTATAGTGGTTCCGGGCTGCATCATTGGGGGCAACATTTTTTGAAGCGGGTATTGCAAAGCTTGTGCACGGGTACGATAAATGTCTCAATATTTTCGGTGATTATGTTGAAAAGCAATCATCAGTGTACAAAATTTTTAGTAATAAAATAATTGTTTTCTGTGAACTTGTCTTTTAGCTATAGTCTATCAAGGTTGAAATAAAAAGGCCCTTGTACATGTGAATTAATATTAGATGCATGCCAAACTGTAGGTAACGCTAGCGTTGAAGCAAAGAATAATGTGAAAAATTGTGAAAAAGCTCTCACCTGTATAAATGTATTAAGCATAAATGAAACCAAACGTGTATTATAGAAGCCTCTTTTGTTACACCGCCACTGTTACTTTCGAAACCCCTTCCTTCGAACTGCTATTGTGCCTGCCGTGTTGCGTTCCCGAACGTCACCATTCGCAATGAACAATACTTTTCCGACTCCTGCAATAATACAATGAGAATTTCATGACCCACCGAAGAGAGAGTACTAATTCCACTACGTGGTGAGTATGATCTTAACCATCCAGTGTTATATTCTCATTCACCTGCAGGGAAAAACGAGTCACTGCAACAGCTCACTATATTTCTGTTTTATTCAAATTAAAAAAAAAAAGTTGATTATAAACAGGTACAACGAATGAAGAACCAAAGGGTAACATACTATCCCTTTTGCTCGGTATACTGAAATCCTTTTATTTTTTGCATATTAGTTTCGTGTATAAGCCTTATTGAGAAATACATTTATAGTAGCCATAAGTTATGCATTTGAGAGACACAAGTTCACATAATATGAATAAAATTCTTTAGAAGGAGCCGATAAACAGATTTCAACAGTTTTTCAGTGAACATGACATGATCACCTCTTAATAACATTATTAGGAACTACTGGAAGAACAATAATAATAATAATAATAATAATAATAATAATAATATACCTTCTACATAAATTCAACTAGATCGCTTTGTGAAGCAAGTAAAATAAAAAACAAAACTAAAAAAAAAAAACAACTGATGAGCTCTATTAACACTGATTTCCTCCACAGACTACTGTTATAAAAGATTATTCCTTTATCTATTGTGATAATCAAGATAAACATTTGCAGAAATGATTATATTAGTTCCTAGAAGCAAAATAAGGTAATACGCTAGGCTAAAGCGATAGTCAAATCTTTTTTAAAAGCCGGTCGCTATGTAAAATGAGTTTTCAATTATGAAATTGGATTTCGCTTTGCACGTTCAAAGCAAAACAAAACAGAGATGCAACGAAAGATCGCCTCTGATAAAAGTTTTAACTACTAACAAGTTGAAAGCAAAAGCAAGGAAAATCTCGGAAGAAATGTATATTACATAAATTGTGTATTTTAATGAGATTTACAGATTTTGGAAGTAAGTATTTGTCTATCTCTTACGGTTTACAAGTTATTCAGAATTAATCCTGAATTCAACCAGTCTTCAGAGGTTATTCCCAAAAAATTCAAGCTATGAAATATATTTGTCATGTAAATATATTTAATATATGGCATTTTTAAATCATTAGGGTCAATTTTGAAAAACAAAATCCAAAAAATTTTCAATCTAAAGGGTAATTTGTGGTTGGGATTTTTTGAAAATCTTCATATTATCGATACCTGGGAGGATACAAAACGTAAATACAAAATTTGGTATTTAACGGTCTTTTTCTTTCTCTATACGAACTATAGGTATAGAGAAGGTATTGTATTGCATCCAAAATTCGATACCGAGATTTCACCGGAAATACATGTTTTAGGACCTCCTGAATCCCCCCCCCCAAAAAAAAAACATTGCTAGAATTGTGTTAGTGTGCGTGTGTGGTGTGTGTGTGTGCGTACGCACGCGCACGAAAAGTCCCTTAAATACTAAACTTGGTATTTAAGTTCAGTATCTTCCAAGGATGCGAAACGAAGATTTTAAAAATAATCCCCCTACCACCAACTACCCTTTACTTGGATCATTTTTTGAAAATTTTGATTTTCTTAGAAATGGCTCTGACGATTTTGATTAAAACATCGTATATTAAAAATATTTACATGGCAAATAAAATGTATATTTTGAATTTCCTCGGAATAGCCTCTATGACATCTTTATTCTGAACGAAGTTTGCTGAATTTTACATATCTGGTAAACCGTAAAAGATAGACAAAAACGTATTGTAAAAAAAGGTATAGCTTGTTAAAATACACAGTTTATGTTATATGCATTTTTTTCCTGGAGCTGACCTTTTTAAAATATTGCTTGTTATTAATTTCAGTTTTAAAATACTTAATACATTTCTCATACGGAAATTTGTCAACAAAGACCACGCAAAGAATCGGATTTCTATACCATAGCAACCACATTTTAAAGCATTTGACTGTTTAGCCTAGGGTATCCAGTTATTTCCCTTTTATCTATAAGGAATTAAGTAATGAAACCGTTTCTGCTAATATTTACATCGATTGGTATGAAGTAGGTAGAAGAATAATAATTTGTTATAGAGAGGTAGAGAAAGACATGTGAATGGAGCACATTAGATTTTTTAACTATGAAGTCCATGGATCAAGCACATATATACACTCACTGACCTTTTTTCTTGAAATGCCTTACTTGGTTCCGCTGGGGTTCTCGAAACAAGATGAAATATCAGGTTGAATTTTTAGGTGAACTACATTAATATCTCTGTACACTTTATATGAGGACATCTTACGTATAGAGAAAGTAAACAAAGACCTGTCCTCCCAAAATAATTACACTTATGCTTGCTTCATTTATATCCAACGAATTCTTACACAGGATTGTTCCTAACAGTTGAATATCGAAATGTGGAGTAGTGAATTTAAACTTTTAAACATCAGAAGTGTTAATTTACGACGGTTATAAAGATTTAAAATCATTATAGCCTCGAGTTTTTAATTAAACCGTGATAAACATAACGCTAGAAGGCGTCTGAACTTTATCTGGGTTAAGAACGTTGATGAAGCAGTTAAGTGCAGTTTCCTGAGACGATGTTAACGTCCCGCATATGGCATGAAGAAGCTCCCGACATTCCTCGCGGCTCATAATCGCCTCTCTAATGGCGGGAAACGCCGCCACATTTCAAGAAGTACGCTATACGCTGGGCACGTACGTCGTGGTTCGATAGACGGCTTTTTGTGCTCCATAATCTAGCTTCCTTCCGCCTCAATGAAGTTGCTGTAATGTACAGATAATTTGAATATACTTGCAACTGCGACTGCGATGTAATACTGATCACCAAGAGCTGAAATCCGTACTGCTACATTATCTGAATGCGTTTCAAAACAAAGGGAGCTTACATGCCGTCACTTTTGTTTATAAAATGTCAGCATTTAAAATGGGTTTACAAAATCCGCTTCAAACCAACAGATAAATATAAACTGTCACCAATTAAATAAAAGAAGCTCGCTTACTGTGTCCAAATCGGCAAAAAACGCTTAATATTCACTAAAAATCTCCCCCTCCCTCTCTCACTACACCTAGGTAGAAGAAGTAGCATATTTCACATAAAATTACACATCAAAATTTCCAGACAATATTTATTTTACGTTATGAGTTTTTCTGATCGCCTATAGAAAATATATGTATTGTTGGGTGTCTGTGTGTGAAAGGATAATTCAAAAACAAAAGGAATTTGGTACCAAAATTCGTAGTTTACAGCAGCATCATTCAAAAACATAACACTTAATACACTAGTGTTTAAATTCAAAAGTTGTGCGTGTGTGTGAGAGAGAAAGAAAGAGGGAGAGAGAGACAGAGAGAAAGAGACATTTTAATGGAAACAAACCATCTTGATGGCTAAATGGTCCTTGTCGACCAAAGGTACCCCTCCCAAGAAAGAAAGAATACAACATGAAGATTTTCATTAACTTCCTTCAGCCGAATAACCCTTTACATCCGAAAATCTTTGGTTTATAGAATAACAGTAATGAAAATTATTTCAATATCTCCAACTCAAACGATCAGATAATATAAATAATTAATTATAATGTATCTCATGTGATTAACATAACTTTCTCTACATATTCTGCAACAAACTATTCTTAAAAAATGTATTCTACTATTTATTTTATGTATTTATTTCAAATTTCTAAATTTCACGAATGGTTTGCCTTAATGGATATATCAATTGTAATTGTATTTTGCTATCAGACAATTTACAGAGATAACATAAAAGATCTGATGTGTTGCCTTTACATGACTATCATTACAAACTATTGTTACTAAAGACTATTCTGTTATCCACGTCAAGCTAATCAAAATAAACATTACCAGAAATTGTCACACTACTTGATTGCTTGGAAATAAGGGAATACACTACGCTAAAGCGATAGTGAAATATTTTAAAAGGTCATCGTTATGTGAAACAATTAAAATTCAGTGTTCTTTTGTCTGGTCGGGAGTAAAACATAAAAGGCAGAAATGAGAGTTTGACTTCCCACTTGAGAAAAGTTTAAGTAGTTTAAAATTGAAACAAATAACAAGGAATATCTCGGAAACGGTGAACTCTACAGAAAAGTAAGATATAGATCGTGTGTTTTAATGATGACTATGTTTTCTATGTAGAGAGGTTTCTACCTATGTCTTATGGCTTATACAAATGTGTCATCAAGAAAGAAGAGGTCTTCGAGTACATTCCCAAAAAATTTAAGACAGACATTCCACTTATCATGGAACTATGTTAAACGAAATCTTTAGAGCTATTTTTTGAGAAAATCAAACTTTTCGAAAATTTTCTCTAGTAAAAGTTAGTTGGTGTTGAGCGATTTTCCTGAAAATCCTCATGTTGTATCCTTGGAAGATACTGAACGTTTTCGAAAACAATTCCATGTAATGAATGGGTAGTTGGTGTGGGGCGATTTTCCTGTAAATCTTCCTGTCGCATCTTTTGAAGATTCTCAACATAAATACAAATTTAGTATTTAAGGAACTTTTGGTTTTGAGCTATACATAGGCACACTTCAAAACAATCACACATAGACTTTTTTCTAAATATATATTTTTGGAAAGTTTTGAAACCGAATTTTGGGTGTAATACAATACCTTCTCTACCCGCTGTATACATTGTATCTACATACGTGCTAGAGAAAGTAAAAATGTTGATATCGATAAAACACACAATTTATATCCTACTATGTTTTTCTTGTATTAATGATTTCCGAGATATTTCTTGTTATTGGTTTCAATTTGAAAATACTTACATTTTGTGAAAGAAAGAAGAGCAAGTCATTGGTTTTGCCTATGATTTGCTCCTGGCCATGCAAAAAGAATCGATTTTCAAATTCAATCACATAGTGGTAGCTTTTAAAATAAGTAACTATAGCTTTAATCTAATGTGTTCCCTTATTTTCCTTTTGTTTACAGAGAACTAAGTAATAAGATAATTTCTGTAATGTTTATCTTGATTAGAATGAAGTGGATAGAGACATAATCTTTTTTTAAGATTAGTTTGTTTACATAACAAGTAGAGAAAGACATGTGAATTTAACATACTAGATTTTTTACTTTGTGACTGAGCATGCCATTTTAGACAATAATACTTATGCATATTAAGTGATCTATTATCATTTTTGACTTGTACGGTGCACGATAACTGGAAACTTTGTTTTATAAATGTAAATGTTAGGTATAGAGTAATTTTTACTTTCTCTATATGGCAAATT
The DNA here is from genome assembly GCA_030762935.1 of Hymenopus coronatus. NCBI lineage: Eukaryota > Metazoa > Arthropoda > Insecta > Mantodea > Hymenopodidae > Hymenopus > Hymenopus coronatus. The sequence goes on along the minus strand of CM060881.1, from coordinate 119,982,182 downwards.
GTAAGTAGGATAAGGTATTGCACTTAAACCAAAATTTTGATACCGAAATTTCACTGGAAGTGCACGTTTTGGTTTCACCTGTATCCATAAAACTTTTTTTAGAAAAAGGTCTGTGTGTGACGTGTGTGAATACGATAACTCAAAAACGAAAAATTGGTAAAATACCAAACTTTGATTTAAGTTCAGTATCTTCACAGGATGCGGCAAGAAGTTTTTGAGGAAAATCCACCACCCCGAGCCACACTTTAGATGGAAAAATTTAGAAAATCTTGATTTTCTCAAAAATAATTCTAACGAATTCGATTAAAATACGTAAATTATATATGTCAAATAAAATTAATATCTTGAATTGTCTGGGAATAGCATCTCCAAACCTGTTTATTCTAGATGAATTTGCAGAATTTCGCATAAGTGGTCACAAATGATATGAAGGCATTTTAATTACTTTTCAGACCAGGAGATAACTTTATTCTTTCAAAAATAAAATTCCTGAAACTGAAGTGGAAAACGTGTTAACCTTTTCAACCTGTTTGCATGCGAAATAGCAGACTCTAATGCAAATGTAGGAACTCCTCTCCATGAGCGAAACTCCCTCACCGTTTCCGCAGATCGCTCGCGCTAACTTTACCACTAAACGATGTTTACTTGGATTTGCTCCGTTGCGCTCTGCAATTCTTTAAACGCAGGAAGGCTTTTCTGCACACGTGAAATACGGTTCTTTTGAGCCAACTCGTTCCCCTATATATATATATACAAAAAAAAAAAAAAAAAAAAAACAACAACAACAACAACAACAACACTAAACTGATACATTACGAATGAACATCTTACAGTAGAAGACTTATTGAGTTATACTGCGGTCAGAAACAGCATTCAAAATGTTTTTTGTATGTGTATCTGTGTGCATAAGTATTACTTTTTCTGTAATAAAAGGCAAACCGAATGCTATGAGCTTACTCTGTTAAATGCTTTAGAACTCCCGTTAAAAATCTGTATACAATATTTACTTTCGTAAAAGTAGGGGTTCTAACATCAAAGAATAAAATATTTTGCTTAATTCTAATTTTTTTACTTTCTCTACTACGAATAGTAAGTAGAAAAAATAATATTGCATCCAACTCAAAAATTCGATAACGAGATTTCATCGGAAACACATGTTTTGAGGATATTTGACTAAAAATCATATATAGAAAGAAATTCACGTGCGCGTCTGTGTGAGTATTCGTGTATGAGTGTGTGTGTATGTGTGTGTTTATGTGTCAATCTGTCCTTGAGTATGAAAAACATAAAACAAAAATCTGACGTCTTGCATTCACATAACTTTCTCTACATATCTGTAACAAATTATTGTTAAAAAGGTTATTCTTCTAACTACTTGTTAATCGAGATAAACATTAGCAGCCATGCTTTCTTGTGAGTAGAAAGGAAATAATGGGATACACTAGGGTAAAACGATAGTCAAATCTTTTATAAGCTGGTTGCCATGTGGATGAAATCCGTTTCTTTGCATTGCCAGGAGTTGACAAATCCCCGTATGAAAAAGTTTGTAAGTGTTTTAAAGCTGAAACTGATTAGGAATATCTTAAAATAGCCAACTCTACGAAAAAAATGTATATGAAATAAATTGTATGTTTCGATGAGATCTACATATTTTGTGTAGTAAGTTTTTGTCTCTCTTACGATTTACTAGTTATACAAAATTCAGAAAAAAAACATTCAGAATAAAGAGGTCTCAGAGGCGATATACATTTTATTTGTCGTGTAAATAAACATCTTTAATACACGTTATTTTAATGACATTTGTTAGAGCCACTTTTGAGAAAATCATAATTTTCGAAAACATTTCCAAGTAAAGGATAGTTTGGGATGAGGGGGGATTTTCCTCAAAATCTTCGTGTCGCATCCTTAAAAAATCTGATGTGTTACACTCACATGAGTTTCTCTATATCTCTGTAGATTATTATTGTTAATAAACTTATCTTTTATTTATTTCATGCTAATCGAGCAAAATTAGCAGAAATAATATTATTTCTTGCTTTATAGTAAGTAGAACCGAAATAAGGGAGTACCATAGGTTAAAGTGAAAGCCAAAAGCTGGTTGCTATGTGACTGATGTTCCTTTGTTTGTATTGACAGAAGTTGACAAATGTGCAAGTTTTTCAAAGCTGAAACCAATAAAAAGGAATATCTCAAAAACGATCAACTCCACGAAAAAAATGTATATAACATAAATTGTATGTTTTAACGTGCTATACACTTTTTATGGGTTAAGTTTTTGTCCATCTCTTACGGTTTAGTAGTTATGAAAAATTCATCCAGAATAAAGTAGTCTTCAGAGGCTATTCCCAGAAATTTCAGAATATACATTTTATTTGTCAGGTAAATAACTTTAATATACGATGTTTTAATCAAAATCGTTGGAGGCATTTTTTAGAAAATCAAAATTTTCGAAAAAAGTTCCATGTAAAGGGTAGTTTGGGGTGGGGGGATTTTTCTCAAAATCTTCGTGTCGCATCCCTGGAAGATACTAAACTCAAATACCAAGTTTGGTATTTTACCGACTTTTCGTTTTTGAGTTATCGTGTTCACAGACACACGGACACACGGACACACACACACACACATACACGCGGACCTTTTTTTGAAAATACTTTTTGGATACAGGGGACCCTAAACCATATATTTTCGGTGAAATCTCGGTATCGAATTTTTTGGTGGAGTGCAATACATTCTCTATTCACTATGTACACAATGAGTATAGAGAAAGTAAAAATACTAAACTTATATACCAAGTTTGGTATTTTACCGACTTTTCGTTTTTGAGTTATCGTGTTCACAGACACATGGACCATTTTCTAAAGATGTTTTTTTTTATGCAGGGGATCCTAAAACTTCTATTTTCGGTAAAATCTCGGTATCGAATTTTGGGTGGAATGCAATATCTTCTCTTTACACTATGTACATAGTACGTCTTGTATACTCTGAAAATGACTTATGAAATTTTATTCATTTGGAGTGTAAGAAAATAAGCATCCAAGTAATTTAAATGTTATATTTTACCATTAATTTTACTGCTCTATAATAATGTCTACTTTAATTTTAATTTTTGGATTTGGATATCACTCTCAACGTCTACAAGGTAGAATTTATTTATTATTTTATACTTTATTTGCTTTATTTTGAATAATTTAACCTGTAAAAGTTAAGCGATAGCAGCACACTGCACAAAAAACGTTTAAAACACATATTTCAAAAGCACTTGTTTGAGGTTATAATCCACATCCGAGATATTCGTTATTAATGATTTAATTGATTAATTCTGAATCTATGTTTTAAAATCCTTTCGATATTCAGTAGCTTCTTACGGTTGCATAGAAATAAGAACCAGTTCATAAACATTTGACTATCGCTGTTTCATTGCTATACCTTTCTGTAATGCAGCTCTTTCTGCAAAGATGTAACCCGATTAAAATGAAATAGAAGAATATCGTTCTGTAAGGGTAGTTTTAATACCCGTTAATAATGATATAGAGAGAGAGACATGTAAATGCAACCCCTTAGATCTTATGAAAATCTTATACGTCATAATCACAAGCCTTAACATTTCAATTGGAAGACATTTTAAGAAGCTATGTTAACGTTACTTACTAATCTATTTGCGATCGGCAGGAGGAACAGCTTGACTGTACCGCAATATCAGTACAAGTTTGTGTATTATCATTCCCTTTACTTGCAATTATTTGGCAATATTATTAACAGTTCTCTAAGAAAGACAAAACAATTTATAATATTAGATACAATAGAAATGAAGATATAAAAAAAAAAAGAAATGAACAAAGTTGTCTTCAATTTGTAGAAATAAGGGAATGAAAGAACTATTAATACATCCTATATGGTCCATTCACATACATTTCTCTGCCCCTTCTGCAAAAAACAATTCTTACAAAAGCTATTCTTTTATCTACTCCATGCTAAGCAAGAGAAGCGTAAAGAAAAATGGTATTACTACTGATTCCTTGTTCGTAGAAGGAAAATATGGCTCATATATGGTCATAAATTTTAAAATCTGGTCGCTATGTGAACAATTGAAGTTCGGTTCGCTCTGCAAGTCCAGGAATAAACAAAAGCGAGATTAATGGAAAAGCAACCCCGTTTGAGAAAGGGTACATAATTTAAATTTGAAACAAATAACAAGGAAATCTTGGAAATTATCAACTCTACAACAAAAAAGTATATGACATAGATTGTGTGCTCTAACGAAATCTACATTTTTGTGTTTTTTTTTTTCTATTTCTTACGGTTTACTAATTGTGCAAAATTTATCCAGAGTGAAAAGGTTTTCAGAAGGTATTCTCAGAAAATTCAAAATATACATTTTATTTGCGATCTAAATATTTATAATATACAGGACATTTTAATGAAAATAGTAAGTCGTTTTTAAGACAAAAAAAAATTAAAAATATTTCTAAAGCGCAGTATGAAGTGAGGGGATTTTCTTGAAAATGTTTTTGTCGCATCCTTGGAAGATACTAAACTTAAATACAAAGTTTGGTATTTTAGTTTTTGAGTTATACTGTTCACAGTCACACACGCACACAGACACATGTACACACTGACCTTTCTCTAAAAATCTGATGCGTTCCATTCACATGAGTTTCTCAGCATCTCTGTAATAAATTATTGTAAAAACACATTTTCTACTTCATGCTAATCTATATAAACATTAGCAGTACTTTCTTTCTTGAAAGTAGAAAGGAAATGAGACTAGACTAAATCGAGTCAAACCTTTTAAAAGCTAATGACCAAGTGATTGAAATCTATTTCTTTGCGTTGCCAGGGATTGAAAAATTCCTTATGTGAAAAATTAAAGAATTTTAAAAGTGAAAACCGTAACAAGAAATATCTAAAAAATGGTCGACTTCATGTAAAAAATATATGACAAAAATGGTGTGCTTTACGTAAGATATATGTTTTTTGTGTAATAAGTTTTGTCTCTCTTCTACGATATACCAGTTATACAAAAGTCACCCATAATGAAGATATCTTCAAAGGCTATTCCCAGAAAATTTAAGATCTACATTTCGTTTGTCATGAAAATACCTTAAACCTTTGAGATTTTAATAAAAATCGTTAAAACCATTTAGGAGAAAATCAAGATTTTCGAAGAATGTTCCGGTAAAGGGTGGTTGGTGGTGAGGGTATTTTCTCTAAAATCTTTGTGTAGCATCCTTGGAAGATACTGAACTTAAATGCCAAGTTTGGTATTTAGTGGACTATTCGTTTTTGAGTAATGCTGCCCACAGACATGCACACACATATAAACGGACATGTTCGTAAAAATGCATTTTTTGGAATCAAGGGGTCTTAAAACATGTTTTTACGGTGCAATATCGCTATAACATTTTTAGGTAGAATACAATACCTTCTCTTTCCACTATGCACTTTATACATGTGTTTGTTTTTTTTTTTTTTTTGACTCCGGAGACCTCAAAACTTACACATATAAGTCTGGTAAATATTGGTATAAAATTTGTGTGTGGAATACAATACCTTCCCTATGTACATAGTACGTGTAGAGAAAGTAAAATTAATGAATATAAACCATATGAAAGAAAAACAGGACACTCTTGAAAGAAATGGCTGTGGTACAGACTCATAGACAGCAAAACTAGCCTATGGAAGTGAAATAGACGATTTAGGAAAAGAAATTTACCAGTTTTTGAAACATCAAATGACATTAAAGTTTTTGACAGAGAAGGCGAGAGACAAAGGGGGTCAGTGCGAAATAATAAGAGAGTGAAATGGGGAATGGAAAAGGAGAAAGAGAGAGAATAGATAGGAGACGAGCTTGAGACAGTGTGTGTTGTGAGAACGAGGGAGAGAAGAAACATTGAGAAGAGAAGGGGACTATAGTGTTTTTCAAATGGGAAGAGTTCTATGCAGCAGCGAATGAGATGCGTTATCGTGCTCTGCGTTGCCAGGTCGCTATATTTCTCTCTTACTCGCACACTGAGCATGCAAATCTGCTTGGTGACATAATGTTTATTCATATGTATTATGATAACTATTGGAGATAAAAATCTGTGGTTTTTACGGTACTGTTACGAACATTACTCTCAATTTTCCTCGTGAATTATTTTTTGCAAAATTTGAATGTTTGGTGTTAGCGCAAGTATTATTTATTATATGCGGAATCACTTAGCTCGTTACTCCCTAGTTAAGTGCGAATGCAATATATCAACACAGCAGCACTGCGATTGGCTGCTGGCCTGGTGACGCTCAAGGACAAACCTGATCCCATTTGAAAGTGACTGTTGTTGCATTAATGTAATAACGCGAGTACTACTGCGGGTCCTTTTTATTTTTGTACCATAATACTCACCGAGCCAGGTGGCTCAGGCGTTTCATCTGTACTGGCATTCGGGAGGTCCCCAAGGTCGACCTCTTTGCACATGGGTTTTTCAGGGTTTTCCCAGGTCACTAGGCGAATGCTGAAGAGAATTCTACATTCCCTCAAATTTCTTGTCCCTTCATTTCAGAATTGTAAGTGTCGAAGAGGATTGTGGCAGAGATGCCAGTTTGTGCAGGTGGCTGCCCTCTGGAAATACAGCTCTCGGGGGCGGGATGACGTTGATGGTTGCCTGTAAAATGAGATGGTCTACCCGGGACTGTGTCACATGCGCATGGTGCTCCCGGCGTCGAGATTAAGAGCTGTTGTGAACTTTAGGGATCCTCCATGACGGCTCTCTCCATGTGCGGATGTCGGACACCCTTTGAAATTATACTCATCTCATCCTCTCCTCCAGGGGTCTGATGTATAATAAGGCAACGGCTACAGTGTGGAATACCCTTTCGTAATGTACACACGTACAAACACACCATAATACTATATTGTCGGCGCCGTGAAAGAGTAGTTAGACCTCTCATGTCCTACTTGGTGGCACGGGTTCAATCCCAGGTGACCATATGTGGGATTTGTAGTGGACAAAGCGGGGTCTAGAGGGTCTCATTCCACCAATTACAGAAGAAGAGTATTCACTATATACACAGTACTCCATGTAGTATTCGCTCCTCTGAAGACGTCCACAATTGTGTATGTCAAACATCAGTTTTAAAATGAAAACCAGCAAACCACGGCATCAAGTCGGAAAAGAGGAATTAAAAAAACAACTACTACTACTACTACTACTACTACTACTACTACTACTACTATCATCACTACCACTACTACTGCTATTATTATTAGTACTACCAATAATAATAATAATAATAATAATAATAATAATAATAATAATAGCAGCAATAACCTAACGCAGGCAGTAGGAGTAGTGTTAATAACGATAACCTCAGCTCTTATTTCTTGATAGTAGCTGGTAGATTGTCTGCTATGTTTTGTTTTGTTTTTTATAAAATTAAAATCAACCATTCAGCTATTACGTTGAAAATTGTAATCGCTCCAATAGTTGATGCGGTAAGAGAAACAACAAAACTGCGCCCAGTTTTTAGTCATGTGCACACGGTTTTGCAAACCCAATGGAATTCAGTGATTAACTTTTGCTGCGCCCGTGTATAACTCCCTCTCTCTCCCTGCCTCTTCCTCGGGAACCATTTTTTGTTATTTTTTTATCTTTCTCCCTCGTTGGATACAATAAAAAATAAAAACCAAGCCCTATCAACCCGTTTTGTGTCGGTTTCTCGGCTATTACCGAAGCTTGCGCTTGCATTCAGTGGCGTGCATACCTATACCAATCTGCATAATGACGATGTACTTCTCAAATGCAATACTTATTGATTCACTTGAATGGGCAATCAGATTCCCGTTGAATTAGGAATAGCACTTGTTATTGTGAGTATAGTTAATAAGAAAACCAGAGCATTGAAAGCTCGTAAGGAATAAATGATGCTTCTGAAAATAATCAACGAGGCTATTAACAAAAAAGTAGATCCTCGAACATCACTTCACTGTCATAACATTTAATTTATCTATCTATATTCAATGGTTTCTGAGAAGATGGATAATTTATGCCATAAAATGCCATACTGCCATAGAAAAAGTCTGTTAAAGCAACTGAAGGTGACAAAACTGGAACAATTGCTGGACCAACATGGTTTGAATATACAGAAAGTGCTGCTTAACAGTTGCACCAATTTCAGAGCAAAACTTTCCTCTAAAGTATGGGCAGAAGTTTTACCACTCTGTTTTAAGATGTGTAGAAATTATAATTTTTTCTGTGAAGTGGTTCAGCAATCACCGTACGAAATGGCAAATGCGCAACCATTTAAAAATACATTTAAAATATAAATAATGTAGATGGTATAATTATAAATATTGTGACGGTTTGGTTTTGTAGACATTTTAGTCCTTGTAAATAGTAATATAATGCTTTGAATTTTATGGAAGCGCAACGTAATGGTGAAACACTTCATTGATACGAGTATATATGAAAACTTTAACGATGTGATTCACAACTAGATTTCAGTCTTAATAAGTTGCAAATATAGCAAGCACTGAAAATAACTTGAACAGTAATAGTCATGAAATGAGGACTCTCATCTGTGCAAGTTATTGTCACTAGGATTCCTAATCCTTCTTTTCATTCTTCTTCCACTTCATAGATTTACGCTCTTGGCATATTTCCATATCAAGTCATCGAGTCCTTCCATATTTATATTAGTCAGCCCACGTTTCTTCTTCCTTTAGGTTGGTATTGAAACAGTATCGGTGGCAATCTGTTGACTGATATTCCTTCGATGTGATTAAGCAAATTAAGACATGAGTTGTGAATTCTTTTTGTTAAGTTGTATAAGTTTATTTTCTAATAATCGGTAACTTGATGTTGAACTTAGAGACTTCATTCCTGCCATGTCTATTCTTCTTATCCGCTCTTAACTGTCTAGTTTTTACATGCATATGTTAGGGTTGGTACTTCCATGGTTTTATAGAATTTTAACTATGTATATTTTAAATTTTGTTTTTCAATGCTTTTCTTATTGTTTTGCACATGTTAAAGCATCTCCTTAATTTGGTATTAATGACGTTCTTTTAGCATAATATACGTTAAATCCTAAATAGTTAAATTATGTACCTACTTGATAAGTTATTTAATTTTGATAACTGTTTTACATCTTTGTGGTTTTTCCTTTAAAAACCATTATTTTAGATTTTGAAGTCCACAAATTCAAAATATATATATTATTCACAAATATTATATCATATTAGGGCTGTTATTTTTAGTTCATCCTCAGTATTACTAAACACTTGGTTGAGTGCGGATAATATTGTATTCAAGACTGTGTAACTTATTTTAAAACAGTTTATTTAAGTTAATTTATTTAAAAACAGTTCATTACTTAATTCGAAAACATTTGAGCTTATTATACGGTTATGCCTCCGTTATACACTGAAATATAGACGCTTATTGGCAGTTTGGACCGACATTGCTTACTCTGCACATGGTATTTTTCTCTTCACTACCGCTTCTCGCGTAATGAATAGCTTTGGTGCAAGCAATAACACAAATATCGTGATCCAGCAGCTTCATAAGGAGAGATTAAACGCCTTTCTGCCAATTTTAAATCTGCTATTTTATAACCCACATTAGAAACCATTATTTAACTTATCCACTTTTATATACTCTCGTAATTCAGTTTATTATTGTCTTATTTTTTATCAAAATTTATCCGCAATGATGTATCTAAAAAGTCAGCCAGGTTATTAACAAAAAAGTAGATCCTCGACACCACTTTACGATCATAAGATTTAATTTATTTATATTCAATAGTTTCTGAGAAAATGGATAATTTATGCAAGAAAATTCCGTTCACAGAAAAGGCCTGTTAAATAAACTGGAGACAAACTGGAACAACATAGGTCTACACGGCTTCAACATACAGAAACTGCTGTGTTTAACAGTTGCAGCAATTTAAGAGAAAAACTTTCCCTAAAGTAGGTATGGGCTAAAGTTTATCACTCTACTCTAAGGTGTACAGAAATTATGATTTTTTTTATGAAGTGGTGCAGTACTCTCGAGTAGAAAATGTGTAGCCATTTAAAAATACATAATGTAGAATAATTATAAATATCGTGAGATTTGGTGTTTTAGATATTTTAGTCCTTGTAAATAGTACTATATTGCTTAAGTCATAACGTCATAGGCCGGCTAGAATTTGGGTTGAAGAATTCCATCACTTGTCGAGGATTAGTTCTTTATTTGCTGAATTCACGGATACATTTGAACTGCGATGCCCAGATTAAAGAAGTCCATCCATCTAGTTCTCTGCTTGCCATGCGCATTCTTCCTGTTCTGGGGTTCCGTTAATTGTTTATAAGTCCATTTGTTATTACATATTCTACAACGTGGACTCCCTCATTCCAATTGAGACGCTTTTCTGTTATATATACATAGTATACATATAATTATATATATATATATATATATATAATATGTACATAAAAAGCCCCAATATATATGGCTACATGGAATCAAGTACTTTAATTGTTGGGTGCTGCCAAATAGAAAGTTACTCTCGTCCTTTATGGCTTCTAATAGTAGCTAATATTTACTTTACTTATAAAGTTATACATTTCACGAGGTGATTAGAATCAAAGCACAGATCTGAATACAAACTTTGATATGAAATAAAAGCTGAAGCTTTCATGACGATTATTAAAGTAAGTACAAGAGTTAATTTTGATATGATATAGAAATCTACTCTCTGGTATGTATGAATCTGTTCTTTGAAATCCAAAACATAAATTTCTGAGTATCATTACTTTTTATTCTGCGTTTATTTTGAGCTTTCTCCATGTACAGTGTTATTGCAACGTGTGTCACATTTGTTTCTCGAGTTAATAATGGTGTTGAACCTGAGGCTTCGAAGTGGTAATATTGTCATTTGAAGTTATAAATGATGTTAAGATTACGAAATTCTATCCTAAACAAAAGAAGGCACTTATCCATAATTCAGCAAATTTATCTCTTGACAGATTTTTCGTGGATGGTATAAAATAAGGATTTTATACTGAATAATAATTCTGGCAGAGATTTTCTTTTATTCTTCTAGACATCAGCAGATGTTTTCAGTAGTATTTTCTTCATTTATACATTATATATGTAATTATGTGAAGTTGTGTTAAGAAAAAGAAAGGCAAAAATTTTAAAGATATATCTTTTGGGTATTACATTTCTTCGGCAGTTAAAACGCAACTGGTTGTATCCAACTAAGCTTCCCTAATATCTATTTGTTTTCCTTTATCTATTGAAGCTTAATTCACACCAAATAAATATAAAAATAGTACGCTTACATGAATTAGATAAGGACTATATATTAAGTTCAAATATTTGACAATTTGTTTAAAACGAAATATTACAATATCCAGCTCAGAGGTAACCTTGGCCTAACGCCAGGCCGCTGCGTCCCCCATCTCGGTTCATGATAGATGTCATGGACGAGGTACAGTATTTGAGGGTGAGACGTGTCAGCGCGTCGAACCCACCCCCTGCCGGCCGGTTAATGCGGTTAACATATCCTGGAGCTGCTACTTCTCTATCAAGTAGCTCCTCACGAGGGACCTCGCAAGGCTGAGTAGGCCGCGCCGTGGCCGAGTGGTTAGACCACTCGCCTCTCACCTAGACGGCCCGGGTTCAATCCCAAGTGACCACATGTGAGATTTGTGGTGGACAAAGCGGCGTTGGGTGGGTTTTCTCCGGGTTCTCCGGTTTTCCCCCGCCATAGCATTCCACCGGTGCTCCATCTTCATTCATGTATCATCGGTGTCACCGCCTGCGGTGCCATAAGTAGTTAAAACGGGCGTTAAACACTACAAAAAAAAAACAAAAAAAAAACAAGGCTGAGTGCACCCCGACCCAGGAATTCAGCGGGGGAAAATCCCCAAGTCGATACCAGGACTCTAGCCCAGGTCTCCCGCTTGGTAAGCAGCTGAGCTACCACCGCGCTAAGGAGACGGCCTTATAATATCCTTTTTCCTTTTCATTTTCTCGCGATGGGCTGTAAACAGCCTAGGCATTTTGCATCTGACATGTCATGAATTTCTATATTATAAAACGCTTGAGAGCGGACGTTACCCGTATGCTTACTGAAGAGGAAGATGAGAAGGGAAAGAAGGCTAATCATTTCCAAAAATGAAATAAATTTTAAGATTTGAGTGTTTAATTCATTCAGCAATCTAAACTAATAGAGAAGCCCTCTAAAGGACTCTCTGTTGACATCACTATACTTATAACTTTTTACTGCCATAATTACCCAATTAAATCTACAAACGCAGCCTCACTCTGCTGAAAAACACGAGAATGTTGACATTTAGATTTCGGTGTTAATGCTTAAGGTTTTGCCCATTTACATTGAATTTTATTTATGTTATTTTGAGCCCTTTTTTGAGAGCGATGGTTCCTTATGAAATCCATTCGTTTTTATCACAATACGCATAACGAGCTGGAGTTTTGACGGTTGAAATCAGTTTTGAAACCATAGGGCATACAAGGGATACGTGTGCCCTTATTATCTTCCCCAGCTAACTTATGAATATTGGCTCAATTAGCTAAAGCACATAACATAGCTGGACAGGTTTATCATGACGTTAACTAGGTTCGAATCACCCTGCCTTCCTACTGCATCTTTGGTAAAGAAAGAAGAGGGCAAAAGTGAAGTAAACGGTGATTAGCATGCGCGGGTATTTATGAAGTCTTATCATTGTAACTAAACGTCCCTTTTGCAATTATTTAAAATATATACGACAATATTTTAGTTATTATTTATTTAAGCTATGATAATATTAACGAACAAATTTAATGAAAACACCAAAGTAGGTCCCAACAAAGATACAAAATTATCAAAAGTCAATTATTTTAAGTACAATTCGAGGAGGGTTCAACAAGTCCTTAGAAAAAGATAGAAAAACAAATTCTTTTTGGTAGAAATTCTTTCTTCAACATCATCTCCTTTTTGCTCGATACACTTTTCGCAGCGTTTCTTCAACTGTGTTAAGCCTTCCAAAATGTAGGATTTCGGAAGGTTCTCAAAATAGGCATCTGTTTGAGAGATGACCGCTTCGTTAGGCGTGATACGTTTACCACCGAGTCTTTTGTTCAAGTTTAGAAATAAAAACAAGTCACTGGGAGCCAATCTAATGTAGTTATTCGAAACTTCATTCCATAATTTTCGCTATCGAAACTGCGCCATTGTCTTGATGGAAGAGAATCTTTTACTTTGCCAGCTGAGGGCGTTTTTTCTTGATTTCTCTGTTCAGCCGGTGGAATAGCGACAATACTCTCTATTTATCTTCTTCCTTTCTGCAAGTAATCAATGTATGTGATTCCGCGGGCATCCCAAAAAGCCGAGGCCATCACCTTGTCTACAGATTTCCCCACCATTGCCTTCTTCTGAGCTGGTTCGCCTTTAAAACCCACTTTTTCGACTGTATCTTGTCTCTGGAGTGCAGTAGTACACCCATGTTTCATCCACAGTTATGTAACGACGCAGAAACTGGTCAGGATTGCGACGGAAAGGGCCAAACCAGCTTCCGAATCGATCAAACGATTGCGTTTATTCTCCATTGAGAGCAAACGGGACACCCATCTTGCCGAAACGTTTGATAAGCTTAATTTTTGGTGCCAAATTGAAAACATTGTACCATGCGATATGCCTGTGGCAAATTTTGATTCGTCCTTCACTCAAAACCATATCCTGGAATTTGTCAACTATGTCTGCGGAAGTCCCTTCTAGTGGACGTCCGGAACGATGTTCATATTTGTGGATTACGGTCACGTTTAAATTTATTTATCAAATTGTAATTTGTTGCAAACCCAGGGGCAGATGTGCCATGAACTTCATCCAACTCGGCTTTTATCTCTTTCGGTATTAGGTATTTTAAATAAAAGTGTTTAATCACCGAACGATACTCGTTTTTTTTCATCTATCTAAATAAACATAAGATTATTGATTTTATCGCCTATGGCAACGATAACCACGTGATGGACATAGCTGAAACTTTAACTGCCATGTAGTAAGAGATGGTTACTGAATACAAACTTTTTTCGATGTTACGATTCTTGGATTTTTAAGGAAATGCCCCTCGTATTGTTTATCTAATTTCTAAACATTAATATACGTAATGTCAAATGACAACATCGGGCTGAACGGGTTAAGGTACCGTTAATTATGAAATTCACTGTGAATTATGTTGCGAAGTTGCTCGAGAGAGAACTAGTATTACATTTTTCCAGAGGATTCTGTGACGCACGTGCAGCCAATATATCTTTGCAGGGTTCTACGATAGAATTATCAGTAACAATATATATCCGATGTATCTCCCCGTCTTATCCCGTGGGAAATATTAAACCACAAAATATGCGCGCTTAGACCACTGGTGGGCAGTTCAAACACCAAAAGAGCGAAAAGAATTGACTGCATAAAAAGTATTCAGAAATAGTCGGAGCCATTAGACTGATGAATTTCGTCCTGCTAGAGAATATTCTAAATGATGTATGATAGTTAAGCTTGTTCTAAACAATTCCCCAGAAGACTATGAAGAGAAAGAAAGAGAGAAAAAAAGGACATAGAGAAAGAAAGAAATAAGGACATAGAGAACGAAAGAAAGAGAAAAAAAGTATTGAACTCGACTCCTCGTAATGTTGCGTTAACAAGGAAACTCTGTTCCCCCCCCCACTCTCTCTCTCTCTCTCTTTGGCTCTCCTTACTTCCTCACTTATCTCATATATCAAATAAAATGGTATCTTCGAAAATCGAGAGTGAAGTAGCGATTTTTCTTTTACTTTCTCTACACGTACTATGCACATAGTGTATAGAGAACGTATTGTATTGCAACAAAAAATTCGTTATTTAGATTTCACCTAAAAGACATGTTTCGAGACCCCCAATCCAAAAAAAGTTTTTTTAGAAAGATTTCCGTGTGTGTGTGTGTGTGTGTGTGTGTGTGTGTGTGTGTCTGTCTGTCTGTGTCTGTGAGTGCGGGAGTGAGCCTGTGGATAGCAAAGATAAAATACATTAAGTCCGTTAAATAACCAACTTGGTATTTAAGTTCAGTATCCTCTAAGGACACTACACGAAGATTTTCAAGAAAATCTCCCCCCTCAAACTAGCCTTTACATGGAAAAAGTTTTGAAAATTTTGATTCTCTCAAAAATGGATGTAACGATTTTGATTAAAATGTCGTATGTTAAAGATATTTATATGACAAATAAAATATATATCTTGAATTTTCTGAGAATAGCCACTTATGCTGGATGAATTTTATGGAATTTTGCATAATGGTAAACCATAAACTTATCAAAAAACGTAATTATCGCTAAAACGCACAATATATGATATATAAATTTTTTTCGTGAAGTGACCGATTTGAAATATTCCTTGTTATTTATGGATTTCAGTTTCTTAAAAAAAAGCTTACACTTTTTCTATACGGAGACTTGTCAAATCCTGGCCACGCAAAGAAATGGATTTCAATCCCATACTAACCACATTCAGAATTGGGTTCGACGGGAATCGAAACTGCAACTTCCGGAATGTGGGCCTCAGACGAATCCACGTAAACCTTTCCGTTTATTAAGTAAAAGGTTAATACTTTGGCTTGTGCCGCTTCTTTGTGCTTGTTACCCTATCGAAACTAGACAACTTGTATGGTAATCATTTTACATATGAATAATAGTATTGAAAAAATCTCAAGTATTTCATTCACATGACCTTCTTTATCTTCTGCAATCAAACTATTCTTACAAAATAGTATTATTTTATCTAAATATTGCAAATGAAGATAAGCTAGCAATTTTCATTGAAATTCGTTATCTTTTCATTGCCAGTAGTAAAACAAAAGAGAGATGAAATGGATGCGCGCTTCCCATTTGAGAAAGGTTCTAAATATTTTAAAATTGAAATCAATAACAGGGAATACCTCTAAAATGGTTAGTTCTAAAAAAAAAAAAATTTGTTTATTCAGAATAAAAAGGACTTCAGGGACTCCTCACAAAAAATTTAGGATATACATTTTATTTGCCGTATAAAAATCTTTAATATACGTATTTTAATCAAAATCATTAGGATCAGTTTTTGGAAAATCGAAAACTTCGAAAAATGTTCCATGTAATGTAGTTTGGGGTGGGGTCTGTTAAAAACCTTCTTGATCCATCCTATGTTTTTTAATTATTTAAACAGTACCGAAGTCTGGTCAGGACCCCGGCGCTGTATCTCCTGTTTACATTTCCCGCCTAAATTTACTGTATGATTACTAGTTTTTCTGTTCCCTTACACGAACATATACACATTGCACAAACATATAACAACCATGCCCAAGGCGGGACTCGAACCCACGATCCCCTGCCCATGAAGCAACTAAGCGAGACGCCTTAGCAAGCGTGGCCATGGGGACCTCCTTGGTACACACTCAACTTATGTACAAATTTTGATATTTAACTTTTCGTTTTGAGTTATTCTATCCGCAGACACATATACTGACTTTTTTCTAAAATGGTTCTCTTTCATTCAGGGATCATCAAAACATGTATATCCCATGAAATATCGATAAACATTTTTTATGGAATACTATTTAGGTACATTTTACATACGTGTTAGAGAAAGTAAAAATCTGATTAGTGGGAGTCATATGACTTCCCTACAAACTCTTCTATAACCTACTCTTATAAAAGCATATTCTTCTACTTCTTGTTAATGGAAATAAACTTTCATTGGACATTATTTTACTTTCTCTACCCGAAACACTGTTCTTTGAAACGCCTATTCTCTTATATACTTCATGCTAATCAAAAAAAAATCATTCGCAGAAATGATTTTATTTCACGTTTATTTTAGTCCCAAAATATATAAGAGAATACTGCGATAGTCAGCTGTAGCGATAACTGCTATATAAATCAGCTTAAGCGACAGTCAAATCTTTTAGAACGAGTGCTTTGAAATTCCAATCTTTTCGCATGACCGGGAGAAAAATATGGATAAGCGATTTCGCGGTTGAAAAAGTAAAAATTACTTTACAATTGAAACCTAATTAAAATGTCATCGTTAGTAAATGAAGATTAACATCAGAAACAAAATTTATTTGACAAAAAATGATCTCATTTTATTTGCCTATTATGATTTAAAAGTAACACAAAAAATGATTAAAAATGGAGAGTAATTTAGGAGAATGCAAGGTATATGTTAATTCATTTAGAATGGAAATGTATTAAATATATGATATTTTAAGCAAAAATGTCACAGAAAATTTTAATCGAATAAATATTTCCGATAAATATACCATAAAAGTGAACTATTCGGTTGGGTTAATTTTTTGAACAGCTTCGTGTCACATTCTTGACGCTGAACATTAATACCAAGTTAGTTATTTAACCGACTTTGCGTTTTTATGTTATGGTGTTCACATATACACTAGCACGCATCTCATACTGACACATACACCCACGCGCGGCATGTTTCTATAAATTGGTGAAATGGTGCTCAAATTAATTCGGGATCCACAGAGCTACCTGATATATGTTTTCTCAGGAGAGGGAAAACTCCAGCAAATCCTTATCCGGATAACTCACCCTAACCGAGAGTCGAACTCTTGAATGTAAGACTATGCAGGACCTCCACACCACACAGGCGAATCTTAATGCTTCCCGAGTATTACATTCCACCCAAAAATTCGAGATATATGTTTTGGGTCTCCAAAGTCCAAAAAAAAAAAAAAAAAAAATAAAGCATTTTCAGAAAAAGGCCCGTGTGCGTGTGTGTGTATGTGTCTATGTGGACAGTATAGCTCAAAAACGAACGATCATTAGATACCAAACTTGGAATTTATGTTTGGTATTTTCCAAGGATATGGCACGAAGGTTTTGACGAAAATGCCCCCATCCCCAAATTTTTATTTTCTCAAAAAATGACTCTAACGATTTTGATTAAAATCTCTTATATTTAAGATATTTACATTCCAAGTAAAAGATATAGCTTGAATTTTCTGGGAATAGTCTCTAAAGACCTCTTTATTCTGGATTATTTTTATTGAATTTTGCATAACTGGTAAACCTTAAGGGATAGACAAAAGCTTACTACACAACAAATGTAGTAACACACAATTTATGTTATATACATTTTTTTCGTGGAGTTGATCGTTTTTGAGATATTCCTTGTTATTGGTATCAGCTTTAAAAAAACTTATACTTTTCCCATACAGGAATTTGTCAACTCCGGTACATAAAACCAAAGGAACTCCAGTCACATAGTAACGAGCTTTTGACTATCACTTTAAACTATGGCACTACTTTATTTCGCTTCTACTTACAAGGAAGCAAGTAATAAGATTATTTCTGCTAATTTTTCTGAATTAGCATGAAGTAAATAGAAGCATAAGCTTTTTAACAATAATTTATTACAGCGATGTAGAGAAAGGCATGTGAATGAACACATCAGATTTTATATTGGAGCAACGAGGCTCCTCGATACGCCACTGAGACTACATAGGTTCTTGTATCCTCTTAGCTTGATTGCAGAGAGGAGAAGTCTGCTAATTTAGATGCGCTGGAGCACAAGTAGTTTTTGTATCCTTTCATAACCAGCTCTAATTTAAGACTAAAATAAGTTTGGATGTGGAACCAAAAAATCTGATGTGTTCCATTCACATGGCTTTCGCTATATCTCTAATTATTGTTAATAAGCTTATCTTTTATTTATTTCATGCTAATCGAGAAAAGTTAGCAGAAATAGTCTTATTTCTTGCTTTATTGTAAGTAGAAGCGAAATAAGGGAGTACCATAGGTTAAAGTGAAAGCCAAAAGCTGGTTGCTATGTGACTCAAGTTCCTTTGTTTGTATGGACAGGAGTTGACAAATTCCTGTATGAGAAAAGTATAAATTTTTTTAAAGCTGATACTAATAACAAGGAATATCTCAAAAACGATCAAGTCCACTAAAAAATGTATATAACATAAAATGTGTGTTTTAACGTGCTCTACATTTTTTGTGTGTTAAGTTTTTATCCATCTCTTACGGTTTAGCAGTTATGCAAAATTCATCCAGAATAAAGTAGTCTTCAGAAGCTCTTCCCAGAAAATTCAAGATAAACATTTTATTTTTTAGGTAAATATCTTTAATATATGATATTTTAACCAAAATCGTTAGAGCCATTTTTAAGAAAATCAAAATTTTCGATAAAAGTTCCATGTAAAGGGTAGTTTGAGATGGGGGGATTTTTCTCAAAATCTTCGTGTCGCATCCCTGGAAGATACTAAACTTAAATATCAATTTTGGTATTTTAGCTACTTTTCATTTTTGAGTTATCGTGTTCACAGACAGACGGACATACGGACACACACATGGACCTTTTTCTGAAAATGCTTTTTTTGGATACAGGGGGTCCTAAAACATGTATTTCCGGTAAAACCTCGGTATCGAATTTTTGGGTGGAATACAATACTTCTCTATCCCTATGTGCATTGTACATATGTAGCTGGTGTTTTCAATCCTACGCAGAAAATGACACACAAATGACTTGGGAAAATGTTCATTCCTAATGTTCATAACCTTTGTTAAGAAAATCACCCCAGGACAGTCCAGTCAGCCATTCCGATGACAGCGACTTTCTCAAATTGATTAAATTATACTGACGCAAATGTTTTATATGTTTTGTATATAGCTTTATTTTCATTACTTTATTTGTTACCACACATTCACTGTCATTATTGTATTTCATTCTTTAATGTTCATTATTCATTGTTACTTATAAGTAAATATTATTTAACATCAGTAAATATATTATGTAAAATACACATTTTGTTTTTTTACGATAGACGATTCTTACAGGTCAACCGCAACATACAATTTGCTATAGTCACATTGTTAATTGTTCTTATTGGCCTGTAAAGCAATAATGCGGATGGGTAAAAAATAAATTATTAAAAAATAACAAAAACAAAAAAACTTTGTTTTCTGATCCTAGCGAATAACCAGGCGTTGTTGATTATTATAGTTTCAGTTATTATGTCACACTCGATTTTAGAATGTTTTTATAATTTTCTTCACGACACATCCATTCGTGTTTACTTTTACTTTTGCTCTTTTACAGTTTTCCTGTTCTAGTTACTTTCTTTTGCTGTTTATTCATTACTCACGTTTTGCTGCTAATCACAATGTTTTAAAAATAATTTCCAAATCGTTGTTTATTATTTCATATTTTGCTCAAGATATTATAGGAGTTAAAATGTACATCTGAATGCTTAAATGAAGCAGATTAGTGTTCTCAATGATGTTGTAAATTATTCTATTTTTTAAATTAAAATCCTTCAGCAAAATCTAAAGTACCACAATTTATTTCAGCAAGAATTGAAACAAATCAAACAAGACATAAAGACAAACATAAAAAAAAAATATATAAAACTGCTATTTGAGAATAAAAATAATAAAAAGCATTCCTTTTTGACTTATGCTGTTCACAAAAGATACCAACACACATCATGGACTTTTTTCGGAAACGCTCTTTTTTATTCGGTACCTCAATTTTATTTGCCGTGAAATTTCGCTATAGAATTTTAGGGAAGAATGCAATACTTTCTCTTGTACATGTATATGCATGTTAGAGGAAGTAAAAAGAGAGAAAGAAAAAAACTAAATTAGTTACTGATTTTTATTATCAAGTAACAGGTACGTGTTTTATCATATAACTGTCTGGAGTACGACACCTGGAATAGTTTCCAATAAGGTGATTTATTCAGATGACGAAAGTATAATGCCAGAATATTTCCTCAGCAGTGTCCGTTGAACTGCCTCTGAAAGATGCCTTACATGTCACTATTCATCGCTTTACTTCCGATGGAAATTATCAACCTCCAAATTTCTTGTTCTAACAATCCGCCTTTTTCCCAGTAATTCGCGTCATACTTTAGTCTTCATATTTTATGATATACTCCTGCCAGCGATGAATAACACTAACACTCCGCCTCCGTCATGACATTATTTCTACTATTGTATCTGCTGTGACTGTACTCCAACTCAAACCTTTCCTTTGTCGTGTGAATCACTAAACATGGTTTCTGCTTCGCATACTTTCCAATACGCTAAGTCGCTTTGTCGACTATGCACATTGCGTAACGCATTGTGAGCGAACAGTTGAATCAGTGCTGCCACTTTAGAAATCCACAGCTGCCGTTTTGATTTTTCATTGTGATTTTTGCTGTCATGTTTTGTTAGAGTGGTCTTAATTTTATTGTTTATTTTTATCAAGCATGGATGTTGTGTATTCTATAGAATAAATTCATATTGAAGTTCTATTTGGGGTGTTGCGTCAGAAAAAAGAGAAAAAACAGTTACTGAAAGAGGCTCCTACCACGAATCTTACGTTTTATTCAACCCATTTCATCTCTCTTGTCTTTTCGAGTTAAAATTTTGTAGCAATAGCACAACACACAGGGATCCATATTAACTGCCGAAACAAATGTGGAAGCATGCTGATAGAAGTGACGTTCCAATCAAGACTTCCATGCATAAACAGATCTCAACAATTATACTGCGTCTAATTCATCCTTATCATTCGAAACGAATTGCATGCATAATTGAGGTCTTAGTTGTTCTGTTGGCAAGACAAAGGATCAGTTGAATAAGAGTCACTAAACCCTTTTACTTACATTATTTTAAGTCAATATTGATAACAAATTGAATAAACCATAAGTAATTGCTCACAGTTAAGATTTTACTGATTACTGGTAATTCAATTTTTGCTTGTTCAGTAATTACGAATTTTTCCAACAAACACTTAAAATTTGCTTGAATAACATTCAGTGATTACTTGTTGAGTTCAGTATTTGCTGAAATATTTTTAAGTTTGCTGTAGAGTTGATTTGCAAAAGTAGCTGCAAATAGCTAAGGTAGCATTTTTACCCATACACCAATTAAAGAGCTACAATAAGAAAAGGGATATTAGTTCCAGTGATTTAAAAAGGTTTCTGAGGTTTGAAATTGAAAGTAAAACTTTTTTAATAAATTGATTTCTAGATGGTAAGGATGAAATAAGGGGTGGAGCATTAAGTTCATATCGAAAATGAGCCTTTTTCCGCTATTTAGTTGACCCTGTGTAGGAAATTATTGTATTCACCATTCCACGGTGTGCAAGACCATGGAGTTCGTGGCAAGCAGAATTGAAGCAAAGGCAGGTGACTGGATAAAATTTTCAACCTCAAATTTAAAATTCAAGAAGCGAAAGAAAAATGGTCTTCTCGCTTTAGATTTCCTTCAGTTATTGGTGCACTTGACTGTACACACATACAGATTGTTAAAACATACTGTTATATTATGGTCAAGGCCTCCTATCCAGCTATTCATTTGTTTGTTCAGTTTATACTGAACATTTTCCAAGGCATAACTTATCAGGAAATGTAAACCGTTATTTAATTAAAAATCAATAATTACTTTTACTGATCAGTCTTAACTTTTCTTGTCAAGTAATTACTTATAAGAGTTTACTCATTTTTATTCAACTGACGCAATGTGAGGAAAGCTGTCATAAGTAAAGATACCCCAAGCCTACTGTACCTGGATCGGGACATCACGTAAATAATCTCATTTCTTATCGCTGTTGCCAAGAAAGAACATGCTTTTCGCTTTTACGGTAGATATCTTTAGATGTATCTTTATTATATTCAGTGCGGCCGTTTGCTCCCCATTTCGTTATCGTCCAAGGTTTTTTTTCCAATTTTTGCATCGTCTTTTTTTCTTCATCTTGCTTTCTTGTGGAAAGCATTTACCTTACGAATTCAAGTCGCGGCGACGTCGTTCTCCAGGACGATGTACATGCATGCATACAGATACTAGTGCAGGTGAGCAAGATGTGTGTCACTTCCATCTGCAGGAAGTAAAGATGTCACAAGGCTGTTCCCGGACTTCGTGTCAGTAATATTTACAATGCGAACATCTGGTTCTCGAGCTGCTTATTGGCGCCCAGCCTAATTTCCGCTTCTTATGTCGGTGGACCTGCCAAATCAGAACAGTGCGCATGCGTTTCCAGGCTTTGGTGTAGGAGGTGGGAAACACACCAACACATTTCTTACAATTTTGACGACAGAATACTCATGACAGGAACTTATTTTGTGTCTTCTACGTGTTGGGAAGAGAAAGGTTGAGCAATCCAAATATTTTCTAAAACAGTATATCTGTGCCCGGAGCTACCAGTTACATCCTCGCCTGTCATGGCTGTGCCATTAACAAACAAACAAAAAAATCCCTGCATGCTCCTATTGGTAGCTTTGGAACACGTGCGTTGTCCTTGGGTTTCTATTTTCACTTTCTCTATTGTTAAAATGTATACATTAGATAGTGAAATTCGATATTGAGATTTCAAAGGAAACACACGTTTTCAGACCCTCTGAGTACAAAAGCATTTTTAGAAAAATTTACCTGTGTATGTAAGTATGTATGTATGTGAACAGCATAACTCAAAAACGAAAAGTCGGTTAAAAACAACCTTAGTGTTTAAGTTCAGTATCTTCCAATGATGCGGCAGGAAGATTTTCAAGAAAATCCCTCAACCCCCAACTACCCTGGCTCTAACTGTTTTAATTAATACACCATATGTTCAAGATAATCTAATAACAGATTACATGTATAACTTCAATTTTCTGGGAATAACCTCGAAAGACTTCTTTTTGCATAACTAGTAAATCGTAACATATAGACAAAACTTATTACACAAAAAATACAGATATCATTAAAATACGCAATTTATGTCATATAAATTCATGTAGATTTAATCTTTTCCAAGACATTCCTTGTTATTGGTTTCAATTTTAAACTACTAAATCATTTCTCAAACAGGAAGGCATCTTTCATGTCATCCACGTCTTTTGTTTTTCTCCTGTTGACACAAAGTGGACCGAATTTCAATTGTTTCACATAGCGACAGCTTTAAAAAATTGACAATCGCGCTAACTTATTTCCCCTCAGAAATGGAAATTGAGTGTTATTTATGGACGCTCTTTAACTACCACTTGAGATTGTTCCAATCGGAACGGCAGAACACTAGCAGCCGAGGAAAGACACCCACCTCAGACGTCTGTAAACCTGCAGGAAGATGAGTTGTCAAAACGCATTCAGGTATCCGCCATCCAAAAATGTGAAGTAGTGTCAAGAACTGAAAGTCTATAAATATATAACATGAAATCTTCACAGTTATTATAGCTTCTTTTTATAATACTTCAAAGACAAATGGACATGTTACCATTGTAAATTTTGTAAAGTAATTTTTTTGAAAATTTTATGAAGTATCTTGGGAAGATACAAAACTTAATGCCAAGTTCAGAAAACTTATTCTTCATTGGTTTTTAGTTGCTATAGCAATGCACCAAATTGTACTCCATCTAAAAATTAGATACTGAGATTTCACCGGAAATACATGTTTTGAGATCCCCTCGAACCAAAACAAAATCGAAAAAGTTCCGTGTGTGTATCTGTGACCAGCTACACATTCTGTTTTTACTTTCTCTAACCCCGTATGTACAATGCATTCCACCCAAATTCGATGTCGACATTTCACCGGAAATATATCTTTTAGGACCCCCTGAGTCCAAAAAAAGCATTTTTAGGAAAAGGTCCGTGTGTCTATCTGCCTGTGTATGTGTCTGTGGACAGCATAGCTCAAAAATGAAAAGACGGTTGAATACTACATTAATATCTTTCTAGGATGCGACACGAAGATTTTCAAGAAACTCCCCCCACCCCTAACTACCCTTTACATGGAACATTTTTCGAAAATTTCGTTTTTATTAAAAATATCTCTAACAATTTTGATTAAAATATCACATATTAAAGCCATTTCTATCATAAATAAAATGTATATCTTGAATTTTCTGGGAATAGCTTCTAAAGACCTGTTTATTCTGGATAAATTTTGCTTAATTTAGAATAACTAGTAAACCGTAAGAAATAGAAAAAAACTTACTATACAAAAAATGTAGATCTCGATAAAATACACAGTTATGTCAGAAACATTATTTTCGTGGAACTTGCCGTTTTAGAGTTATTCCTTGTTATTAGTTTCAGTTGTGAAGTACTTACAGTTTTCACAGACGAGAGTGTTCGTTTTTCTTTTGTTCTACACCTGGCCAAGCTAAGAGGCGGTTTCCAATGACAATCACATAACGACAGCTTTTAAAACATTTGACTATCACTTTATTCTAGTGCATTCCCTTAGTTCCAGTCTACTTATAAGGAACAAAGTAAAAAAATTCTGCTAATGTTTATCTTGATTAGCGTGGTGTTGAAAGAAGAATTATCTTTTATAAGACGTTTGTTTGTAAAGTAGCTAGATAAAGTCATGTGAGTGTAACACATCAGATTTTTTAAAAATAAGAAAAAACGAAAAGTCTTTTAAGTATCAAACTTTAAATTCAGCATTTTCCAATGAAAATCTCCCTGCTTCAAACTATCCTTTACATAAAATGTTTTTTTAAATATTGATTGTCCCAAAAATGAGTAAAAGATTTTGATTAAAATATTACTCATTGAAGTGTTTTTGTTTCAAATGAAATGAATGTCTCATATTTTCAGTTCTATTCACTCTGGATGATGTTTGTACAACTAATGAACCGTAAGAGACAGAGAATTCTTACTGCACGAAAAATGTATATCTCGATAAGACACACAATTTATGTCCAATGCATTATGTTGTGAAGTTTGCGGTTTCCAAGATGTTTCTAGTTATTGTTTAACTTTTAAAACTGCTGATACATTTCTCAAATTGAAAATCGTTATTCAGTTTTCTTTGTGCTTTTCAAGCAAAGAGAACCAAGTGTCAATGCATCATATAGCGACCCACTATTAAGAATTTGACTATCGCTTTATCGAAGTTCCTTGTTCTATTTCTGCAAATGATCATGTCGATTTACCGAAGTAAATAGAAAAAGTAATATTTTGCAAGGATAGTTTGTTTTACAATAGATAGAGAAAGTCATGTGACTTTAAACATCAGATATTTCAGATAGGTGTTCGCACACAAAGACACACAAGAACCTTTTATCAAAATCACAGAACTTTCTCTGCCTCATCCAGACACAATCTATGTGTTCTTACAAAAGAATATTTCTTTTCATTTGCCAATATTAAATGCCAAATTGAGAGTACAAACAAGTGTTTAGAGAAGATATATATCTTAATAGTTATTCATGGTAAAATGTTTGCTCACAATGTACGCATATAAATCTGACGAGAGCTTTAGAGCAACATCATGAATTTCAGGAAATCGACCCGAGAGTATATATTTCCATGATTTAAGAACCTAATGTGTTCCATTCACATGACTTTTTCTATATCTCTGCAACAAATTATTGTTAGATGACTTATACTTCTATTTACTTCATACTAATCGAGAAAAAATTAGCAGAAATAGTCCTATTACTTGCTTCCTTGTAAGTAGAAGCGAAAAGTGAGTACTATAGGTTAAAGTAATAGTCAAAAGCTGGTTGCTATATGACTGAAGTTCCTTTGTTTGTATGGACAGGAGTTGACAAATTCCTGTATGAGAAAAGAAAGTTTTTAAAGGTGAAACCAAAAACAAGGAATATCTAGAAAAACTATCAATTCCATGAAAAAAAAAAAAGTGTATGGCATAAATTGTGTGTTTTAATGTGTTCTACATTTTTACTTTCTCTACACGCACTATTACGTAGTGTATCGAGAAGGTATTGTAATGCACCCAAAAATTCGATACCGAGATTTTGCCGGAAATACATGCTTAGAGACTCCCTGAATCAAAAAAAAAAAAAAAAAAAAACATGTTTACAAAAAATTCCGTGTGTGTGTGTGTGTGTGTGTGTCCCTGTGTGTGTGTGTGTCCCTGTCTGTGTGTGTCTGTGTATGTGTGTGTATGCCTGTGGGCAGCATAGCTAATAAACGAAAAGGCCGTTAAAAACCAAACTTAGTATTTAGGTTTGGTATCTTCCAAGGATGCGACACGAAGATGTTCAAGAAAATCCCCCACCCCTAACTACCCTTTACATGGAACTTTTTTCGAAATTTTTTATATTCTCAAAAATGCTCTAACGATTTTGATTAAAATGTCATACATTAACGATATTTACACGACAAATACAATGTATATCTTGAATTTTCTGGGAATAGCCTCTGAAGATTACTTTATTCTGGATACATTTTACGGAATTCTGCATAACTACTAAACCGTAAGGGTTGGACAAAAGCTTACCACACCGAAAATGTAGAGCACATTAAAACACACAATTTATGTTATATACATTTTCTTCGTGGAGTTGATTGTTTTTAAGATATTTCTGGTTTTTAATTTCAACTTTGAAAAACATACCTTTCTCATACAGGAATTTGTCAAATCCTGTCCATACAAACAAAGGAACTTCAGGCACATAGTAACCAGTTTTTCACTATTACTTTAACATATGATACTCCCTTATTTCCCTTCTACTTACAATGAAACAAGTAGAAAGACTATTTCTGCTGATTTTTTCTCGATTAGCATGAAGTAAATATAAGCTTTTTAACAATAATTTGTTGCAGAGATGTAGAGAAACTCATGTGAATGGAACACATAAGATTTTTTATCTATCTCTTACGGTTTAACAGTTATGCAAAATTCCGTAAATTTCGTCCAGAATAAAGTAAGCTTCAGAGAATATTCCCAGAAAATTTAAGATATGCTTTCTTTTTGTCAAGTAAATATCTTTAATATACGATATTTTAATCAAAATTGTTACAGTCATTTTTGAGAAAATCAAAATTTTCGAAAAGTGTTCCATGTAAAGTGTAATTTGGAGTGGGGGGGATTTGTCTCAAAATCTTCGTGTCGCATCCTTGGCAGATACTAAACTTAATACCAAGTTTGGTGTTTTACCGACTTTTCGTTTTTGAGTTATCTTGTTCACAGACACACGGACACACACACACCCCACACACACACACTCTGACCTTTTTCTGAAAATGTTTTTTTGGATACAGGGGACCCTAAAACATATACTTCCAGTGAAATCTCGAATTTTTGGGTGGAGTTCAATACCTTCTCTATTCACTTTGTACATAGTACGTGTAGAGAAAGTTAAAATCGATTAAGTGGGTAATCCTTTAACTTAGCACAAAGAGGGAGTGGTTTCAGATTGTGTTATTTTCATTGTCAAGGAGTGTGAAATGCAAAATGAATTTATAAATAAAGGTGTGTCATTTCTGTTAGACTCTCATCTAGAGCTATTACAGGTCACTCAAAATGTCTTGATGTGCCATTTAGTTGTCCTGCGGGCCTATAGTTAGTCGCCCGTGATATAGAGGTAACAAAGAAGTGGGAGATGGAGAGAAGATTCACTACAATTAACGGAATAACGTGAGTGAATTTGCTGGTTTATTAATTGTGCAAATTGTAAATAATGTTATTATTGTAGTGTGTTTGTCAACCAGTAATTTGTATCCCATTCACCAGAAGTCTATTCTATGCATTTTTGTAAATCTCGGCACCGGAATATGCTAAAAATACAGTGTATGCTCTCTGTATTCTTTGAGCTACAAAAATAGTAGTGCAGTTAAAAATAAATGCAACAGATGAATGCCCGCTCGCCGTGCCATTAATGTCCCTGGCCAAAAGAAAAAGTAAAAATACTCCTCAATACAGTAAGCATAACTTGCCAGAATGTGAATGAAAGCGTAGTGGACAAAAATACGCAAATACCTCCACTGCATTTTAACAATTAATATATAAAAATATTTACAACCCTTCAAACCTTTTCAAGACAGGCTTCAGAAATATAATTTTCCTTAGAAAAGTACAGAAAAATCTGGTGTGCTGCATAATCACTATCCTATATTATTATGTTTAATATTAATGAAAAAAACTTATTTTTTACTTTCTGTATACGTTCGATGTACAAAATGTATAGACAAAGTATTGCACTCCTCCCAAAAATTCAATACTGAGATTTCACCGGAAATATATGTTTTAGGGCCCTTGTATCCAAAAAAAGCATTTTCAGAAAAAGGTCCGTGTGTGTGAGTGTCCGTGTGGCTGTGTGTCTGTGTGTCCGTGAACGCAATAGCTCAAAAACGAAAAGTCGGTAAAATACCAAAGTTGGTATTTAAGTTTAGTATCTTCCAGGGATGCGGCACGAAGATTTTGAGAAAAATCCCCCACCGCAAACTATCCTTTACACAGAAATTTTTTCGAAAATTATGATTTTCTTAAAAATGACTGTAACGATTTTGATCAAAATTTCGTATATTAAATATATTTACCTGGCAAATAAAATGTATATCTTGAATTTTCTGGAAATAGCCTCTGAAGTCTACTTTATTCTGATGAATTTTACGGAATTTTGCATAACTGCTAAACCGTAAGAGATGACAGAAACTTACAACACCAAAAATGCAGAGTACCTTAAAACACACAATTTATCTTATATGCATTTTTTTCGTGGAGTTGATCGTTTTTGTGATACTCCTTGTTTTTGGTTTAAGCATTAAAAACCATACTTTTCTCATACAGGAATTTAACAATTCCTGTATATACAAACAAAGGAACTTCAATCACATAGCAACCAACTTTATACTCGATTAGCATGAAGTAAATAGAGGCATAAGCTTTTTAACAATAATTTAATGCAGAGATATAGAGAAAATTACGTGAATGTAACACATCAGATTTTTATCTGCTTCATGTCTAACATATGCGTCTTAAAGTTCATATTTTAACGACTTCTACATTCTTTGTAAGCAAGCAATTTTGTAAGACAATTTAATGCGTATCTTGACATTTTTGCAAATAGTCATTAAAGTTTTGCATTATTATACTATTTCCGAAACATTGGCGGTTGTGTATATAGGTATTGTTTGTCATGCTATAACTTGGTGGTAACTGCGAATCATTCTTGTTTTCTTTTAACTTTCTCCATACGCACTATGTACATAGTGTATAGAGAAAGTATGGAACTCCAACCAAAAATTCGATACCGAGATTTCACCGGAAATATATGTTTTAGGATCCCCAATATCCAAAAAAAGCATTTTCACAAAAAGGTCCGTGTGTGTGTGTGACTGTGTGTGTCCGTGTGTCCGTGTGTCTGTGAACACGATAACTCAAAAACGAAGTCGGTAAAATACCAAACTTGGATTTAAGTTTAGTATCTTCCAGGGATGCGAAACGAAGATTTTGAGAAAAATCGCCCCACCCCCAACTACCCTTTAAATTGAACTTTTTTCGAAAATTTTGATTTTCTCAAAAATGGCTCTAACGATTTTGTTTAAAATTTCGGATATTAAACATATTTACCTGAAAAATAAAATGTATATCTTGAATTTTCTGGGAATAGCCTCTGAGGACTACTTTATTGTGGATGAGTTTTACGGAATTTTGTATAACTGCTAAACCGTAAGACGTATATAAAAACTTACTAAATAAGAATCATAGTGCACGTTAAAACACACAATTTATGTTATATACATTTTTTTCGTGGAGTTGATCGTTTTTGAGATATTCCTTTTTCTTGGTTTCAGCTTTGAAAAACTTACACTTTTCTCATACAGGAATTTGTCAACTCCTGTCCACACAAACAAAGGAACATCAGTCACATAGCAACCAGCTTTTGGCTTTCACTTTAACCTATGGTACTCCCTTATTTCGCTTGTATTTACAATAAAGCAAGGAATAAGACTATTTCTGCTAATTTTCCTCGATTAACATGAAGTAAATAAAAGATAAGCTTATTAACAATAATTTGTTACAGAGAGATAGAGAAAGTCATGTGAATGGAACACATCAGATTCTTATTAACATAAGATTTCAGATCATCAGTGATTTTGAATGACTTACAATCACCAACCATCACCTAAGAAATGCACAATCTGACATTATCTAAGACAACAGATCTTTGAAACATTTTGCTAACACTCTCCACCACCATGCCTCCATCGTTACCCCTGTAATTGGCCATACACATGTCGGTACGAATGTATTTGTTTCTCTGAGAACATCTGCAGTATCTTGAAAAAAATGGTCACATACACAACCTTAGCGTTATCCCCACTGATAGATGTAACTAGACCGTTGTGGTGCTGAAACCCTCTTTTTTGCCATGAGTCATCTAAGGCAATAGTCAAATCTCTGCTTTCGTTTTCATTTACACATTGTTCAATAGCCTCAGCCATAGATTCATGTGCTATATCTTTCACAACAGATCCTATAAACTGAGTATACCTGCCAAACCTAGTAGGAGGTTTGGGTAAGTTCATAACACCACATAACATTTCATCTGCATTGTCACCTTTTTCTATGGAGCGAAGACAATAAACTAAACATTTTTAGACCATACAATACACTAATGTGCCTATTTGATTCATCTACATGGGCAGAGTCAGATTGTAAAATGAATGTAAATGACATAAATTAGCTGGCCACGGCCACTAAATGCATCCCCTTGGTGAATCATCTGTAACAATTCTTAAAATAGCGACATCAAGATAAAAATTAAAGCATTTTACTCAGAAAATATTTTGACATAAAAAAACAACTCAAAAACGTACTTTTTACTCACATTTACCTTACGGAGTCCTTTTATTACAGATGCTACATACCTTTATTTTGATCATTCCTTAATTTTTGGAATAAACAAGGCGTCTTTTTATTTTATAGTTGACCCCATATTTCCTCTTCTATCACATTTCTTACTGATTTCCTGAGTTAGAATGTTGTTTTTTTTTCTTTCTTTTTTGTGGGGAGAAAGGCAGTGTTCTCCACTGTTCAACTGAGCGTGAAGAAGTAAGAAACTGAAGAAAAGAAATTGGTAACACAAATAAGATTTCATGCCAGGAAAGATGGTAGGGATGAAAATGAGGGATGTCAAGAGGAAGAGCAGAATTAAAAATAGGGCAACATTTGGCAAGTGAAGAAAAGTGCATAAAAATACAGAGAGAACGGCAGAAAAAACACAGAGAATAGGATGAAATATGCAGCACAACCACTATGGAGTGCGGCAAACATTTTCTTCCTTATGGCATTTTCAAGTAAGGCTTTCTAAATATTTTTTAAACGTTTGTAAACTGAAATTAAAAGATGTATGTTAGCCCACGTCTATAACAAGGAATCAGACTTTTCAGTGGTAAAACAACGGTATACATATATACATATGTTAGTTTGTGTAGCTCGATTTGACGCTATCCTTCTGAACTCAAGGTAGCGGGGAGAAATGCCGGCACATCGGTGGTTGTGATATGATCTTGGCAATTAACAACGTCAGTATCAAACAAAATAATTTTAATCATAGATACATATTTTCATAGAAACGTTTTCTCTTCATAATTTTAATATAGATGAGTATGCAATTTATAAGGAATACGTAAACAACTGTAATGGGATGAGGAAATTATGTATTATACATCATATTTTTGATAACTTGTGCATTAAGTTCCTCAAATAGATGGAATTGGTGCTTTTTAAGAGGAAAAATATTAAGGAAGAGTTACATATAATAAGCATCCATTTTTACTTTCTCTAGCAGGTACACATTTGGTAGATAAGGTAGATATTGTGCATTATACATCGGTAGAGAAACTACAAATCGATTTTATATCCAGAGATTAAAAACAAGTAATTGCAATTAAAATTAGATATGGCTGTAACTTTGTATATTTTCTAATCCCCTCCCCTGACTACGCCTTAGAGATGAAGGACTTGGCTTGCCAGTGTAATTCCCTGAATACATGTCGCTGTTGCTTGAACCGTTTCCTTGTGTGCATCATGTTGTTAAGACATGCCAGAGTAGTCCGTGTATCTTGACGGGTTGGTGAACTGGAGTAGGCGTTTACATTCCAACACTGATTAATACGACCATAGAACCCAGGTCCTGCCATACCATCATCACAACAGCTCGCTCATTATAGACCTCCAAATAGAATGCTCAGCCTTATGCTGTACTTGCATACCTCACGTCTTTCTTTTGCTGTAGTCGATTTGTGTAGTGCAGCTTATGCACCCAAAAACGTTGATGACAGATATCAAACCCAGTTTCTCTTGCATCGGTATAATCAGACTGAATAATTCAATGCCATAGCCTGGATTTAAACCACGGATCTCCCGATCTCTAGCGGGTTGCTCTACCACTGTGCTATCATGGTAACATGCCGGCATGACATTGAATTTCTCAGCTGACTCGCATATTACCATTATTTTGGCCATAATGTTTGGCTATACTATGAAACCTGGGACTTAGAGAAGTGACAACATTGTAAGTCGAATTGGGGTATGTCATCTCAAAATAATTTGAGATCATCTTGTGGTTTACCGGGAAACATGCGAGACAGTTGGGAAATTCACTTCTATGCCGGCTTGTTCCATGGTAGTTCTGTGGTAGAGCAACAGACCAGATACCAAATCCCCGCCTTGGCATTTAATTTTTCAGACTGAATCTACCTATCCAATCCCTGTACTACCACGACTTGTGTATAAAAAGCAATTAAACCAGTTTCTCTTCCCAAATTTCACTATGAACATTAGCATGTATTCGTCGTCAGCTCTCGTCGTCTTGTATTCACAGAGTCGTACTTAATACAAATTAAATCTTTTACAATACCAATAATTACTCTAATTTAAAAGTGTTACGAACATTTCTTATGTACAATTATGAAATTTGTTCTTATGCACTGAAATGTCTAAAAGTAACTTTCAATGAAGACGAACCGCTAAAACATGCTTACCATTCGCTTGATTTTGTTTTGCAGCAAGTGGGCTTGCTCAATGCATGGAGCGGATAAACATGTAGCAGCAAAAATAGGCTCTCCTCCTTGTGTATCAGTTTACAATGTCAGAAAGTAATCCTCGCCTGCGGTGCCAGAGTAGTAAAAGCGGAAATTAACAATAAAAGTTAAAGCAATCCAACACGCAAGCCATTGACTCCTACGTTTATACCTACCCGTGAGGAATCTTTCTTATTTATAGAAAGTGGCGGAGTAAGTGTTTAATTTTCCGTTTACACCCCTCTATAAGGACCTCAAGAGCGCTGTTTTCAATGAAGGCTGATTATCTAATTTTTAGGAAATGCAATAGATTATATACTGATATATAAATACATTTTATTTTAATCATTAGGTAATTACAAATATAAAACTATAATTTGTCAATTCAAAATTACATGACTTCTATACAGGTTAGATGTCATATGCTAATGTGATATTTACATTTTTCCTCAGTTCATCAATACTGTATATAAAATTTTCAATTAACTATTTTTTGATAAAAGTCACAACATATTTTTTCTGAAGTTGCCTAACCTAGTTAATTTATTATACATTTTAATCCTATATATTTATTTATATCTATTATATGACCTGGATAATCTTACATACGGAGCACCTAGATTTATTTTATGTCTTGTTTTATCATTATGAATTAAACTGCGTTCATTAAAGTCCTCCATATTATCTTTAATGAATAATAAAGTGCTATGTAAAGGGTTGCTTGATTCATTAAACTATTATTTTAAAGGCATATCTACAAGTTTCGTGATTGCTAATACCACGTATACATCTACTAGCCCTTTTTTGGTACAATTTAAACACTAACTTTGCGCCAGCAGAATTGCCCCAAAAGAGTATCCCATACTGCAGATGTAAATAAAAGAATGCATAATATACCAAAAGTAAACATTTAGAAAGGAAAGAAATATAATAAAATTTGAAAATAACGTCTTATTGAATTGTGCTTATTCTAGTTGAGAAGAATAACACATGTAAAAGTAACTACTTTTTTATTCAGAAAGAAAACTTTTAGCTCCCCCAAAAGTAGGGAGTGCAAAATAGACGAAGCTTAATGTTTTACAAATGATTATATACATTAAGAGTAACACATGAAAACAAAACGTTTAATGAAGTAAAAAAGACATTTTAGCGAAAAAAGCTGAAAATAACTGCTTAACTTAATAAGTTGTGCTGATTCTAATTAACAAGAACATAAAATCCGAAACTAATTACTTAACTTACTGAACTGTACTCATTCTAGTTAACAACAATATAAAATGTAAAAATAACTACCTTAGTTTTCAAGAACATAAAATTTAAAAATAACTTTTGTACTCATTCTAGTTGAAAAGAATATAAAACTTTAAAGTAACCATTAACTTATTGAAATTTTCTCATTCTAGTTAAAAAAATCTGATGTGTACCATTCACATGGTTTTCTCTACATCTCTGCAACAAATTATTCTTAAAAAGCTTATTCTTCTATTTACATCATGCTAATCACAAAAAAATGACAAATATAGTCTTATTACTTGCTTCTTTGTAAGTAGAAGCAAAATAAAGGAGGACCATAGGTTAAACTAATAGTCAAAAGCTCGTTGATATGTCACTGAAGTTCCTTTGTTTGTATGGAGAGCAGTTGAAAAATTCCTGTATGAGAAAAGTATGCTTTTCAAAGCTGAAACCGAAAACAAGGAATGTCTCAAAAGCGATGAACTCCACGAAAAAAAATGTATATAAATATAAATTGTTTTAACGTACTCTACATTTTTTGTATAGTAAGTTTTTGTCTATCTCTTACAGTTTAGCAATTATTCAAAATTCTGTAAAATTCATCAGTAGGAAGTACTCTTCAGAGACTTTACCAGAAAATTCAAGATATGTATTTTATTTGTCAGATAAATATCTTTAATATACAATATTGTAATCAAAATTGTAAGAGCCATTTTTGAGAAAATCAATTTTTCCCAAAATCTTCGTGTCGCATCCCTGGACGATACTAAACTTAAATGCCAAGTTTGGTATTTTACCGACTTTTCGTTTTTGAGTTATCGTGTTCACAGACACACGGACACACGGACACACACACGGACTTTTTTCTGAAAATACTCATTTTGGATACAGGGAACACTAAAATATATATTTCCGATGAAATCTCTGTATCGAATTTTTTGGTGGAGTGCAATACCTTCTCTATACACTATGTACATAGTACGATTAGAGAAAGTAAAGAGATCAAACCTCAAAATAACTATTTAACTGATTGAGCTCATTGTAATTGACAAAAATCTGATGTATTCCATTCACATGACTTTCTCTACAATAAATTATTGTTAAAAACATTTTATTCTATTTACTCAATGCTAATCGAGTAAAAATTAGCAGAAAGAGTCTTATTCTTTGCTTTCTTTTAAGTAGAAGGGAAATAAGGGAGTACCATAGGTTAAATCGATAGCTTTTAAAAGCTGGTTGCTAAAGTCTTTTCGTTTTTGAGCTATACTGTCCACAGACACACACACACACACACGTACACACACTCACACGCGGACCTTTTTTCAAAAATGCTTTTTTTTATTTAGGGGAATCCAAAATATGTATTTCCAGTGAAATATTGGTGTCGAATTTATGGGTGCAATACAGTAACTTCTCTATACACTATGTACATAGTACGTATAGACAAAGTAAAAAATTGCATAAGTATTGCAAACTGTGCATGATTAATGGTGCAGAATGAGCTATTTCATATATTTCTACTCTCTTGTTTTGGCAAAGAATAAAGCCTACTCAATTTGAGTACTAATTTGATTTATCTACTCATAGGTCAGTTTTGCAAGAAACTACAAAAACTGTTTAAGCCCGCCTGGGTAGTGTAGTGGTATCGTGCCTGCTTCATTCAATAAGTCGCGAGTTCGAATCTCGCTTAGGGTGAGTTACCCGGCTAAGATTTTTTCGGGGTTTTCCCTTATCCTGAGAAGACGAATGTCGAGTAACTTTAAGCTCCAAGAACCCCGAGATCATTTGAGCATCATTTCACCAAATTCATTCATTGTCCGATATGACCAAGCAGGTTAAAGTACGTTAACCCTTTGTTGCCTGTCGGTACTTATAATTTCCGCTTGTTTTAAGCATAACTATATAAATAGGATTGTACTCTAGGATTAATTTTATGTTATACTAACCTTCAACTATAAACAACAAGGAATCAGACTGTTTTATATCGTAAATATATATATATATTTTGCCATAAAATTGCAGTGATTTTTTAAATAAATGAAAGAGAAAAACTCACATAGCTACGGTCAAATGTAAGCCCATTAGCTTCCAAGCATCACACCGATTTTATTTGGGCTCTCTCCGTCCTTTACCACAGCCACCGGGATTTGAACTTGCAACATTTGGCTTTGAATGGATAGCCAGTCCATTACCTATCACCAAACATCATGGCCATTTGAACCACTTTTTAGAAGTGCCTTTGGCAGGATTATGAAAACTGGTTTAGAAGAATATAAACCTTTAATTGGGAAGAAATAGCTTATTAAAGGATTTACATATACCTTCATTTCTATTTTTTCTATTATTTTATATAACTTTTTTATAGGTTTATTCCCATAGACGTTTACTAGGACTCCAGTTTTAAACTTGAATTAAAGGAAAAACAGCATATGTAGTATACTAATATGGGCAACTAAGGTTTAAGGTTTAAGCTACCAAAAAAAAAAAAAAATCAGAGGATTTAACCCATTAGCTAGAGTGTTAAAAGCTTTTATATACTGCAATCGGAAAGTGACAGGCGAAGACAATTGCAATCAATTGCTAATCAATTATCCTTTTAGGGCAATGATTAATAGTAGGAAATTCATCAAGGAACTGTGTAAGTGATTTGGAAGACTCGAACAAGGAATTTTGGCGGCGAACCAAGAGGGTTGGCAGGACTGTGATGTAGCCTCTGTGACCCGCGACGAGACACATGTCACATTGCTATGACGAGTATTTACATCTCTCTCACAGAGCAACCGCAAAGGAAAAGAGGTAGCACTCTAATTAAACTCTTTAAGTGGAATGACAAGCTCGCCCTTATTGGCTTATACTGTACGGCCACAGAGAAACTGATGATGGTATTAGCTTGAGGGTGAAGAGCAAG
Source organism: Hymenopus coronatus (assembly GCA_030762935.1). Lineage (NCBI taxonomy): Eukaryota > Metazoa > Arthropoda > Insecta > Mantodea > Hymenopodidae > Hymenopus > Hymenopus coronatus. Next base: position 119,944,301 of record CM060881.1, on the reverse strand, counting down.
GAAACGGGGAAAAGGAGAGAGATCCAAATGACGCAATTACAACAAAAGAACATTTGTTCCATTCACATGACTTTCTCTAGCTATTACACAAACAAATTTCCTTACAAAAGATCATTCTTTTATGTACGACATGATAATCAAGGTAAACATTTGCAGAAATTGTCTTATTACTTGATTCCCTGTAACGAGAATACACTAGACTAAAGCAATAGTCAAATCGTATGTGAACAATTGAATTACGGTTTGCTTTATTTTCAGAAAAACAAAAGAGAAATTAAACGAAAGGTGACTCGGTCTCAGAAGATGCCCAGTTTAAAACTGAAACAAATAAGAAGGAATATAAGGGAAACGGTCAACTCTAGTACAAAATGTTTATGACATAAATGGTGTACTTTAATGAGATCTACAGTGTTTGTGTTGTATGTTTTTGTCTATCTCTTATGATTTACCAATTATGCTAAATTCAGCAAATATCATCCAGATTGAACAGGTCTTCAGAAGCTATTCCCAGAAAATTCAAGATATTCATTTTATGTCATGTAAATAGCTTTAATATACGGTATTTTAATTAAAATTGTTAGAGCCATTTTTGAGAAGATTAAAAATGGCAACATTTTTTCCACGTAAAGGGTAGTTTGAGCTGGGAGGAGTTTTTTGAAAATCTTGGTGTTGAATTCTTGGAAGATACCCAAACTTAAATATCAAGTTTGATAATTAATGGTATTTTAGTCTTTGAGCATGTTAACCAAAGACACACACACACACAGACATACACAAGGATCTTTTTCTAAAAGTTGTTTTTTGGACTCAGAGGTCTCAAAACATAACGTCATCAAATTGTTGGGTGCAATTATGCTACATCTATATACACTGTACTAGTACGTGTAGAGAAACTAACAAGTATGATGTGCACTGATTGTAATATGAATCTGCAAATCAAACGAATCAATTCGAGAGATCATTAGACCAGAAAAGCAAAGTTCGCGGAGATAAGCTACACTGTAAGTACTAGGGCTATCCTAGAAGAATCCGGCCTGACGTATAGATGGCGGTTGTTGTTTCAAACAACATCAATGGTAAAAAGTACAAACCTTATAAAGCTTAAGTTTGAAGTTTGAAGATTTGACATTGTTTAGTGTTTGTTTGGCAGTCATCAATAGTGAATGCTCTTGACGAATTTGTAAACATGGATTAAACTGGTCATCGTTATGTGAACAATACTTTCATTTGAAAGGTCTTAGTCCAACTAATATTAAAGCTGAGCTAGATTCTACTTTGGCGGAGTCTACTCCTTCGTTTACAATATTAAAATATTGGGTCGCAGAGTTTAAGCGCAGCCGTGCGAGCTGCCAAGACGAACATCGCAGTGGTCGACCAAATGAGGTTACCAGTCCAGACATTGCAAAGAAAATCCACAAAGTGTTATTGGATGATCGTCGACTTAAAGTGCGCGAGCTAGCAGAAATTGCAGGCATTTTAAAAAGTTTTGTATATCCCATACTGACTGAAAATTTGAATATAAGAAAGTTGTGGGCAAGGTGGGTGCCGCGTTTGCTCACAATAGAATAAAAACAGCGTCGTGAGGATGTTTCAGTCGAGTGTTGGCAACGTTTCGCTGCGATAAAGCTGGGTTTTTGCATCGATTCATAACAATGAATAAAACCTGGGTCCATCACTTCATACCTGAGACGAAGGAACAATCAAAACAATGGACTGTGAATCAATGACGAATGTTATGCGAACTCGTTACAACGTTTGAGTGATGAAATCGAGCAAAAACGGCAGCATTTAGTGAAAAAGAAAGTTTAGTTTGGAATGCTTCCTCATGCACCCTAATTGCTATTCTGTTTCCAAACTTGAAGAAATGGTTTGGTGATGAAGATTTGTCAACAATGAAGAGCTGGAGTCTGCAGTGATGACTATTTTGCACACCTCGATAGTTCTTACTATAAACAGGGTATCGAAGCTATTGAACATCGCTGGTTAAAGTTTATCGAGCTGAAAGGAGACTATGTACAGAAATAATGTTTGTGCTTTCTTTGTTATATCGGGTACTTCTGTGGCAACTCTCGTATATTTCCTAGGTGGAGAAATACATTTACTGAGTAAGCATTAATTAATCTGAGGTGATGCGCTCCCTCAAATAAATGAATGTTTTAATTGCTATAAACTCCAGAGAAGAGATAATAGACTCCTTTTCACTATTTTTATTCCCTTAGGGTAAATCACAAAATGCTTGTAATAAAGGCATAACATTTAATCGTCCTTGAAGATGAAGGAATATAGTTTCAAAAATTACGGGGCTCAAATATCAATTCCAAAAGCATTCACGTAAATCCAAGAATAGTTATGCACAATCCTAACACCAATATTCTCTAAGTCCACTGTTACTTAAACTTAATCTGGTCGTTTCCATCTCAAGTATGGACTACAGTCAATAAATTAACTTCCATTAACATGGCATTTTCTACAGTTACCTACTATACGTCCGTTTTAACCTAATCGTTATACTGTGTAAGTTCTCCTACTTAACTTAGGATAATGTCCTATCTATTTCAACTGCCTCAATCCATTAGTAGTTAGTCCTACTTCCATGAATATGACGGTCTTACCACTGGTCATGATATGTTTGAAGTTTATCATAAATTCTGGGAGCCGATTTTTATCCAATATATTAACCTTTCCATTGTAAAATAAAAATATCTAAAAAGAGAAGCATAAAATAGCGGATAAAAACGATATTCGATTGAACTGACATCGATTTATTTCAGGCTTGATTATTTTATTTTAAAGAATTGCTTTGTTTCGTGAATCCTACCAGGTAGCTCAATTGCCCCGTGTTTGGCGTATGCAGATACTGTGTGCGTTAAAAGAGTTGCACAACTCAGCGGGACTGTTTCAAGTTAAAACCCGCCAGTGGTTACCTGGCGACAGCGACTCTCGTTTTACTCATCTTGCCTATCATTGGAGACTATCAACATTGGTGCTCATTGAGAGAAATAAAACGAAGGTCGTTGCGGGTTACGTGTTTCACCCGTCGCTAACATAAGTCCGGTAAAGGAAGCGTTACATCACATTTCGCCAAATATAAATATTTTAAGTCCCTCAAATAGCTTTTATAGAAGCAAATGAAATGTATGCATGCGTGACCGCCCCCGGCAAAAAAAAAAAAAAAAAAAAAAAAAATTACCAACAAAATAATTAAATTATCATATTTTAGAGATATAGAATCAGTAATAATCCTTGAATTTATTATAAATAACTAACGAAGTTCTATAGATTCTGAGTACGCTCTATTTCTGTTAAGCTGGGTAAACATAAAGTATATTCAAATACTTATTAAACTACATTGTGGACATTCAAATACAGAGGTTTTTATTCTCCTGTTGTTGGCCTTTTTAGAAATAGCTCATACTTTAACAAGCGTTATCCGATTGAACGTTTTAAAAAGTTAGGATTGGTTTGTTTTCTGCTGTTTCATTTGTATAGCCCTCTTTAACTTCAATGGTCATATCAGGTGCTTTGACTTGCGAAACAACTCGTATTACTCTAGGTTTAGAACATTAAGTTAATCAATTTTATATCACTAAACACACGCACAATCACTCTCGCATTCATAATTGTGGGGAATATTTTCTGGTTAAAGAAAAATCCCTCACCTCAGCCGGGAATCAAACCCATGACCTCCGGGTGAGAAGTCAACTGGCTGACCACTCGAACACGGAGGCAGTAACTTTTTTTGTTTTGCTTTCCTTATGAAGGGCTCATTTCCCCGACTTCTGAACCTTCCTTCTTAATTGTAGCATAAATACTTGAGTAATGTCTCTGCACAGTTAATATAATTAAGCTCGCGTTGCCCATTTTAAACTAATTTATAGAAAAATAGGTAATGTATCGTAACAGGAAAAAAATTAATACGAATATGTGTTGGTAATTTTGTCACGACTGCTGTTATAAATTCAAAAACTCGCTTGGCATGTGAGAGGTACGAGAATCACGGCCTGGCGCCTCCACCAAATATGTCACGCCTGCTGTTATAAATTCAAAAACTTACTTGGCAATAGAAGTATGGGCCGGGGAAAATGTACTTAGGTGTGCATATGAGGACGCAGCGCTCTTATATCAGAGACCATAAGGGAATGGGTTCTACATTATTATAATTGACGGTGTCTGGGGTTAACTATTCTACCAATACAAGAACATAAACACTTCTTACTAACAGTCCCCATGATGACCTATGTGAGCTACAATATATATAAAACACCACATCAGATTTTATTCAGCAGATTTTTATTTTCTCTACACGTACTATGTACATAGTGTATAGAGAAGGTATTGCATTCAACCCAAAATTCGATACCGAGATTTCACCGGAAATACATGTTTTGGGTCCCGCTGAACCCAAAAGAAATCATTTTCATAAAAAGATCCGCGCGTGTGTGTGTGTGTGTGTGTGTGTGTGTGTGTGTGTGTGGACATCATAGCTTAAAAACGAAAAGACCGTTAAGTATCAAACTTGGTATTTAAGTTTGCATCTTCCAAGGATGCGACACGAAGATTTTAAAAAAAAATACCCCACCCCCAACTACCCTTGACATATAACTTTTTTCGAAAAATGTTATTTTCTTAAAAATGGATCTGGCGATTTTGATTAAAATCCCTAATATTTAAGATATTTACTTGCCAAATAAAATGAATATCTTGAATTTTCTGGGAATAGCCTTTAAAGACCTCTTTATTCTGGATGATTTTTATTGGATTCTGTAGAATTGATAAACCGTAAGAGATAGACAAAAACTCACTAAACAAAAAAATGTAGATCAGGACAAAACACACAATTTATGTCGTTTACATTTTTTTCGTAGAGCTGATCGTTTTTTAGATATTTCTTCAGTCAATATCAATCATCTTTTGACTATCACTTTAACCTATGGTATTCCATTATTTCACTTCTACTTCAAGGAAGCACGTAATAAGACTATTTTTGCTATTTTTCGATTAGCACAAAGTAAATAGAAGCATAATCTTTTTAAAACATATTTGTTGCAGAGATGCAGAGAAAGTCATGTGAATGGAACACATCAGATGTTTTCAGAATATGGTATTCAGCGGTTCTGAGCGTCCTTCAGTAATAAATGACTTTCCCAACGGAATTGTTCTGTTGCATGCGGTTTCCCTTCATTTTCTCTTCGATGTCTTTCACGACTGTTGGCGACGTGCTTCAAGATAAAAACAAAGAGGAACGCGAGGAACCAGACATGACGTGCGAAAGAGCAGAAAATAAACGACTTGCAGCAGAGAGAAATGTTTAGGCCCGTGTCCAAACACCTCAAAACTCCGTTTTCTCGGGAGCAGGGACCTGGTCTGTTTCACTCTGGTGGAATCTCATGCCGCACAGAGCGCTATTTCAAGCATTTGTCACGTTATTAATCAACGTGCTATACAAGAATGCACGCCCTCAACTTTCTCTGAGTGACAGTTCGCCAACTGACCAAAACTTGACTGAAATTAATTTATGCACATGCTCAAGGAAAGCTTTATACTTTATCTACGAGTACTATGCACATAGTGTATAGAGAAGGTATTGCACTCCACCCAAAAATTCGATACCGAGATTTCACAGGGAATATATGTTTTAGGGTCCCCTGTGTCCAACAAAAAAAAAAAAAAAAAAAGCATTTTCAGAACAAGGTCGGTGTGTGTAAATATCAAACTTAGTATTTAACTTTAGTATCTTCCAAGGATGTTACGAAGATTTTAAAGAAAATCACCGCACCCCCAACTACCCTTTACATGAAACTTTTTTCGAAAACTGATTTTCACAAAAATGGCTCTAACGATTTTGATTAGAATTTCGTATATTAAACATATTTATTTGACAAATAAAATGTATATCTTGAATTTTCTAAGAATAGCCTCTGAAGACTACTTTATTCTGGATGAATTTTACAGAATTTTGCATAACTGCTAAACTGTAAGAAATAGACAAAAAATTACCTCACCAAAAATTTAGAGGACGTAAAACCCCTCAACTTATGTTATATACATTTTTTCCTTGTTGTTGATCGCTTTTGAGCTATTCCTTGTTTTTGTTTTCACTTTTAAAAACTTACACATTTTTAATATAGCTACCAACTGCAATGTATTTGAAGACTTTGTAAGGCACATGTGATTCTGGGAAGTACAAAAAAATCTGATGTGATCCATTCACATAACTTATTCTATATCTCTGCAACAAATTGTTGTTAAAAAGCTTATGCTTCTATTAACTTCATGCTAATTGAAAAACAATTGGCAGAAATAGTCTTATTACTTGCCCACATGTAAATAGAAGGGAAATAAGGGAGTTAAAGAAGTATCATAGGATAAAGTGATAGTGAAAAGCTGGTTGCTATGTGATTGAAGTTCCTTTGTTTGTATGGACAGGAGTTCCCAAATTCCTGTATAAGAAAAGTATAAGTTTTTAAAACTGAAACCAATAACAAGGAATATCTCAAAAACAATCAACTTCATGAAAAAAATTTATATAACATTAATTGTGTGTGTTTTTATCGTGATCTACATTTTTTGTGCAGTAAGATATTTTCTATCTCTTATGGTTTACCAGTTATGCAAAATTCCATAAAATTCGTCCAGAATAAAGATGTCTTCAGAGGATATTCCAATAAAATTCAATGTATATCTACATGATGTTTGTCAGGTAAATATCTTTAAAATACGACATTTTAATCAAATTTTTCGAAAATTTTCCCATGTAAAATGTATTTAGGGGTGGGGTTCTTTCTTCAAAATCTCCGTGTCACTTACTTGGAAGATACTGAACTTAAATACCAAGTTTGGTATTTAATGGACTTCTCGTTTTTGAGCTATGCTGCCCACAGACGCACATGAAAATGATTATAAAAAGTATTTTTTTAAATCAGGGGATCTCAAAACATATATTTCCGGTTAAAACTCGGTATCGAATTTTTGGGTGCAATGCAATATCTTCTCTATATACTATGTACATAGTACGTGTAGAGAAAGTAATTAAATTTCTAAAACCCCATGTACCACAGTGGCGAGCACTTCAATTATATAGTATTTTTCAAATGTCTTTTCAAACTTTAAACCGCTATAAATACCGATATATTTGAGATAGGATAAAAAAAAGTCACATGGTGGGCAAGCAATTGGGTTTGGTTTTCTTTTGTTTGCTTGTTTTTTTTCCGTTCACCGTTACCATGGGTGCAGGTTTGTTGAATAAAATATGAATACTTTTATTAATACTGCTATTAATTTGTAAGTCACAAACCACGGCTTTATCATTAAATGATGGAATGTCACTAACAGAGCAAGAGTTTTTCTCAAGATCTGAGAAAATTAAGTACTCTTTTAAAAATTTAATATCAGCCCATGTTCTATTCGTAACTGGTTCTATTCTTGATAGGAAGATATTTGGGAGGCCAAAGGTAATAAATGATTTCACTGTTACTGAGGTGGTTCATATTTACATCCCCGCAAAACAATTAATTACTCATATATTATGTGCTCGAATCATCGTAGATAATCTCCAACAAAGTGGCCGCCACGATCTGCAGTTCTCAATCCGGCCGACTGTGGGCTGTGGGGTTACCTTAAAGAACGATTTTTCTTGACCCAACCTAACAGAAACTGAAAGATGTAATCTCACAAGTAACTGTTACTATACCAAGACGTCATGGAATTACAGAGAGAATGGTGTAGCTTGAACAAAAGAACGGTTGACATCTTTCCAATGTTTAATAGCACCCCATTGTTATATACTGATAATGCTGACGGTAATAACAATACCTAATATATTTAATTTTATAAATATTATAGGTATTTTAAAATCCAAAATTTACTTTGAAAATTGTCCTTTTTCACTTTCTCTACTACATCTAGTAATTTGGGGGAGATATTGTATTCCATCCAAAAATCAATATAGAAATTTAACCAAAAATATGTATGTATTTTTAGAAAAGGTTCCATAAGTGTGTGTATGTGTGTGTGTGAGAGAGAAAGAGAGAGAGAGAGAGAGAGAGAGACAAAAATGAATTAAAAATGAAACATCGGTGACTTACCAAATTTGAGTTTTAAATTCAGTATCTTTCAAGGTTGTATCATGAAGTCCTTTAAGTGGAAGATTTTTCGAAATTTTCAGCTTTCTAAAAAATGACTGTAACTGTTATGATTCAAATAATAGGCATTGAAGACATATACATAAGCAATGAAAAGTGTGTCCTAAATTTTCTGGGAATAGACCGACAAGCCTCTTCATTTGAAAGGAATTGTATATAATCTTGTATAAGTACTCAACCTTATACGATAAAAATCTGATGTGTACCATTCACATGATTTTCTTTACATTTTTGTGTACTAAGTTTTTGTCCATCTCAAACGGTTTAGCAGTTATGCAAAATCCCATAAAATTTATCCAGAATAAAGTACTCTTCAGAGGCTATTCTCAGAAAATTCAAAATATACATTTTATTTGTCAGGTAAATAGCTTTAATATACGATATTTTAATCAAAATCGTTAGAGCCATTTATGAGAAAATAAAAATTTTCGAAAAAAGTTCCATGTAAAGGGTAGCTGGGGGTGTGGGGATTTCTCTCAAAATCTTGGTGTCGCATCCCTGGACGATACTAACCTTAAATACCAAGTTTGGTCTTTTACCGTTTTTGAGTTATCGTGTTCACAGACACACGGACACACGGACACACACACATTGACCTTTTTCAGAAAAGGATTTTTTTTAGATGAAGAGGATCCTAAAACATATATTTCCGGTGAAATCTCGGTATTGAATTTTTGGGTGGAGTGCAATACATTCTCTATACACTATTACATAGTGCGTATAGAGAAAGTAAAAATCAGAATAAAAAAAACTGATGTGTACCATTCACATGACTTTCTCTACATCTCTGCAACTAATTACTCTTAAAAAGCTTATTCTTCTATTTACTTCGTGTTAATCAGAAAAAAATAGCAGAAATAGTCTTATCACTTGGTTCCTTGTAAGTAGAAGCGAAACAGGAGAGTCCCATAGATTAAAGTGATAGTCAAAAGCTGGTTGCTATGTCACTGAAGTTCCTTTGTTTGTATGGACAGCAGTTGACAAATTCCTATACGAGAAAAGTTTTCATAGCAGAAACCAAAAACAAGGAATAACTCAAAAACGATGAACTCCACGAAAAAATGTATGGAACATAAATTGTGTATTATAACGTGCTCTACATTTTTTGTCTAGTAAATTCCGTAAAAATCATCCAGAATAAAGTAGTCCTCAGAGGCTATTGCCAGAAAATTCAAGATATACATTTTATTTGTCAGGTAAATATCTTTATATACAAAATTTTAGTGAAAATCGTTAAAGCCATTTTTGAGAAAATCCAAATTTTTGAAAATGTTCCGTGTAAAGGGTAGTTGGGTGTAGGGGAACTTTGGAACTTTCCTCAAAATCTTCGTGTCGCATCCCTGAAAGATACTAAACTTAAATACCAAGTTTGATATTTTTTATCGACTTTTTGTTTTTGAGTTATCGTGTTCATAGGCACACGGACACACGCACATACACACACGAACCTTTTTCTGAAAATCCTTTTTTTTTGGATACAGGGGACCCAGAAGCGTCTATTACCTGTGAAATCTCGGTATTGTATTTTAGGGTGGAATGCAATAGCTTCTCTATACAATACGTAAGTGTAGAGAAAGTAAAAGTTCTCTAAATTTGGAACTATACTGAGACAATGTTACAGTGATTTTGAACCTGCTGACATTGGAAAATCCGCTTTAAGATATTCTCATCGGTTCTTACTTTTGCTTCTAGAAATAACTGTCCCTCCCACACAAGATGATAGCATCTTTCTGCCCGACGACATGAAGAGACAAGTCTTTTGACAAGTCGCCAAATATTGCGAGGGAGGCTGGCCATCGTTAAATAAACACTGCGAAACAAGGACGCCCTGAGCGGCAGGAGTAAACGAATCGAAACGGTCGTTCTAGCTAGACAACATAAATTGGTTTACGTTATTAGCGTCTGGAAGGTTGGCCCCACTGCGCACCAGCAAACAGTACTTCTTTTGTGTGTTTTGTTTGCTGCCCATAAAACAACTCTCAGAACTTGATTAATTTTTTTGTTAGAAAAAGCAAAACGTAGTTTTCATTAACAGTAAACTCTTAGTTTCATTTAGCGTCGAGTAACTTTCTCATTTCTTGTTAGGTTAGTTTTAAAGAAATTTGCTGGAAAGAAATATCAGAGAACGAAAGATCGATTACATGTATCTAATCTCAAGAAAATATCATGCCTTAAATTTTTTTTAAAATAAATGTGTCGTTTTTGAGTTGTTCATAATCTCAGTATCGACTTTTTGAGTAGCATGCAATACCTTCTCTACCTACTATATGTGTAATAGAGAAAATAAAAAACCTCATTTTCCCACTTTTTGTTAACTGAGACAATCTTTGTTTGCGCATTTAAATATTTCGCTGTGGGTGTAATGAGGATTTTGGTGGATGGTATCCCCAATAATTGTATCTAGATCCTTGAAACTTACCTGACCCCTGGGAGGGTTGAGTGAGGAGAGTGGAAAGGCGACCAGTTCCGGATTACGATGGACGGGGTCCTTAACGTTTCCATTCCCAAAACCCCCTAAACCCCCATTGCACTGCGAAGACACGCTCCTCCCAAAAGATCCCGGAGGCAGCTATACCCAGGAGAATATACCTATTTTAGGTAATTAATTTATATTTCAAATCAAGTTTCAGCATTATGGAAGTTGAAAAAGCTCTGACAATACGCTCTACCTATTATACGGACCGCTCCGAGGCCGAGTGGTTAGACCACTTTCCTCTCACGAAGCGTTCTATTCCAGGCGACCACATGTGAGATTTGTGGTGGACAAAGCGGTGCAGGGGTGGGTTTTCTCCAGGTCCCTATGAATCCAGAAGGGACCAGCTAAAAATAGATAATATAGAAAGCTGAAAATATGTTTACTATATAAGATCAGAATTCTCTGTATAGAAGTCAATTAAGTGCATAGAATATTTTAGTAGTTTATTAAAAATGGAATTAACACGATACTTACTAATACAAAATAAAATCAAAACATTTAAAGGAAAAAGGAATAAGCGTAAAGAGCGTAAATGCATAGCGTGTACCAGAAATTCACTCAGATATGTTTCAAAGTATGGTGTTCAAACTTACTTCTATTATACCTTACATTGATTTCTTGTTATTATAAACTTTTTCTTTTCTACTTCAACTTAATCTTTTGTTAACAAATTTATCTACTACCTTCAATAATTAGGTAAAACATTAGAAACAATTTCAATTTTAGCTGGATTTTCATCAGAAATCATTTAACTCAGAAGATTCTATTCCAATTCTATCACTGAGAAATTAAATATATATGTGTGGGGAACTATGCATATCGTTTATTGGATATAACGCGCCGACCGACCAACCGAACTGGCAGGATGAAAAGATAAGCTAGGGGAAAGCGTTGTTATACAGAACACCAGAAGCTTTATTGAGGGATAAAAGGATTGCTCTTTTTATATGGTTTAACAACCTTTAATGGAAGGTAATATGGAAAAATGAATAAAATCTGTAAAATTATGTTCAAATGAACCCGAGTCCCATGGAGCTTATAGTTGTTCGACAATCGCCAACTCAGGATAAAAAAACATTGCGAAAAAACTTATGTAAGTAATTCGGGACCTCTTCAATTTGAGGTGGACACGCTATTCAAACACTAAAGAGACAGGACAGAATTATTGCGAAAACACCAGCTGCAATGTGAGCGTGCGAGTGAGTGAGTTGTTCTTGATGCAACATAAAGTGCTGATTATTCAGTGTATTCTCCGAGTGAGATTATGACGAAGTTGTGACTTACAATGAGTGCTGCTATTGGGAGAGGTCAGAACACTTCCTAGCAAGTGAAGTGGAAGAAAGTAGAGGCTACTTTGTAGGAATTTCATTGCCCCGCTAATTCGTGAAGACAGGGAAAATTGAAATAGATAAAATTAGTGAAACGGCTCTAAAAATATAGTAAAATAAAAATAAAAACTAGATGAAGTCACATTAACCATATAGCTAAAATATATAGCTTTGAAGGGTTTTATTTTATTCTCCAGCTTAGGTGAATATAACAAAATTAAAATTTAATCTTAATACATATTTTAAGGTAGTATATCAGTAACATTTTAAAATTTGTTTGTTGATCGATTTTTATTAAAGGGTGCTATGGATATTATTGTTTAACTTTAGTTTCAAAGGAGATTTAAAAGCGTAAGAAACTCTAGAGTTTTGAAAAACATCCAAAAATATCAACACGATTCATTGAACTATTTTGGGGGAAATTACTTGTGCATATTCATGCTTCACAAGTTTCTCAATTCTCAAAGCAATTAAACAATTTTATCGGATTTTCTAAAAGAAAGAATAATTAATTCTATTTTGATTTCATTAACACTAAAGTCATTATTTGTAAACTATTGTCCAGAAATTATCTTTGTGTCATTACTTAATCAATCAATATAAAAAGTAATAAAAATAAGTATACTATCAATAGTGTGACATTAATGTGTAAATCCCGACCAAACTGTCCTGACATGCCTTATGCGCAAGAGAGCAGAAATGAAAATTGTGAGAGTGGTGGGGGAGTAAGGTCTTGAAGCGATATTAGAACTCGGAGGCAGTCACAAAGAAACGCGTTGCAAACAATTATGTGAACTTACCCTTGCACGGGAGAATATTCACTGACAAAATCATTAGGAATTGCTCTGGAATAATCATCTCACAGGTGAAACACTGATTTTCACCTCTTATTAAACAATTGGATTGGTCACTGTTATTCCGCGTCAATGCTTCAGGAGTGGGGATATATCATGACGATTTGCAGGGTTTTAAATTGGAAAAATCTGATGTATTCCATTCGCATGACTTTCTCTACATCTCTGTAACAAATTATTGTTAAAAAGCTTATGCTTCTATTTACTTCATGCTGATCGAGAAAAAAATACCAGAAATAGTCTTATTACTTGCTTCCTTGTAAGTAGAAGCGAAATAGGGGAGTACAAAGGTTAAAGTGATAGTCAAAAGCTGGTTGCTATATGATTTAAATTCCTTTGCTTGTATAGACAGGAGTAGATAAATTCCTGTATGAGAAAAGTATATGTTTTGCAAAGCTGATACCAAAAACAAGTAATATTTAAAAAACGATCAACTCCACGAGAAAAATGTGTATAGGTAACATAAATTGTCTATTTTAACGTGCTCTACGTTTTTTGTGTGGTAAGTTTTTGTCCATCTCTTACGGTTTAGTGGTTATGCAAAACTCCGTAAAATTGATCCAGAATAAAGTAAATCTTCAGAGGCTATTCCTAGAAAATTGAAGATATACATTTTGTTTGTCAGGTAAAAGTCTTTAATATAGGATATTTTAATCAAAATTGTTAGAGCCGTTTTTAAGAAAATCAAAATTTTCGAAAAAAATTCCATGTAAAGGGTAGTTGGGAGTGGGGGCTTTTCTTGAAAATCTTCACATCCTTGGAAGATACCAAAATTAAATACCGAGTTTGGTATTTAACGGTCTTTTCGTTTTTGAGCTATGCTGTCCACAGTAACACACAGACACACTGACACACACACACACCCACACACATACGCATACACGAACGTTTTTCAGAAACGTTTTTTTTTTATTTAGGGGGGTCCAAAACATCTATTTCCAGTGAAATCTCGGTATCGAATTTTGGGTGGAATGCAATACCTTCTCTATACACAATGTACATAGTACGTGTAGAGAAAGTAAAAATCTGATGAGTTCCATTCACATGACTTTCTCTACATCTCTGTAACAAAGTATTGTTAAAAAGATTCTTCTTCTGTCTACTTCATGCTAATCGAGGTAAACATTAACAGAAATAGTATTCACTACTTGCTTCCTTGTAAGTATAAGGGAAATAAGGGAATACACTAGGCTAAAACGATAGTCAAATCTTTTAAAAGCTGGTTGCTATGTGATTGAAATCTGTTTCTTTGCATGGTCAAGCATTGAAAAGTCCCCGTATGAGAAAGTTTTAAGTATTTTAAAACTGAAATCAATAACAAGGAATATCTCGAAAACGGTCACTCCACGAACAAAATGTATATGACATAAATTGCGTGTTTTAAGGTGATCTACATTTTTTGAATAGTAAGTTCTTGTCTATCTCTTACGATTTACCAATTATGCAAAATTCTATAAAAACCATCGAGAATGAAGAGGTCTTTAGAGGCTATTTCCAGAAAATTCAAGATATACATTTTCTCATATAAATAATTTAAATATAAGCGATTTTAAGAAAAATCATTACAGCCATTTTTGAGAAAATGAGCATTTTCACAATTTTTATATGTAAAGTTTTGGGTGGAGGATTTTCTTGAAAATCTTCATGTATCCCTTGGAAGATACCAAACATAAACACCAAATTTGAGCTATGCTGTCCATAGACACATACACCCACGGACTTTTTTCTAAAAATGCTTTTTTAGATTCAGGGGGACCCAAAACATGTACTTTCGGTGAAATCTCGGTATCGAATTTTTAGATGGAATATAGTTCCTACCCTATACACTATGTACATAATACGTATAGACAAAGTAAAAAGAGGTGGTTCTTGAATAAGCTCTCTACTAAGTAGGGTTAGGAGAGGGTATGTTAGATAACATTAGAAAAGGAAACAAATAGATATTTTCCGCAATACCCACGGAACTCGTTATCAAAAGTCTTTGAAGAACAACGACAGAAATGCAGTAGAAGAAAGAAGAAGAATGTACAATAACTTCTTCTATTTGGCATTTGTACCATAAGCGCAAAAGATATCAAGGAACGTGTTTATGAATTTCAATTGTTGTTATGGAATAAATCAAATGCAGAAAATAGTGGTTATCAGAAGGGGCGTGAGGTAGTGAGACATTAGATTTATTAGATTATGAGCCCTTACCAAGAAGTTGAAAGGATAAAGAAAGCTTTTGATAGATATGGAGTGAATTATCTGTTGTAACATGATGACATTTGATGGAAACAGATTAGTGATTGTTTTATGCAGAATATACAGGATGTTCCCGAATCTCCGTCCACTTTATTCGAAGGGCTAGATGATTTACTCCTTTAACATTTAGTCAGGTCACACTTGCCCAATAGCCTTGCGCTTCTTTAGAGGCAATATATAACACATTACTACTTCACAACCGTCTCACTTGTAAATCTACGAATGTATAATCTCTAGACTGATACTACAAAGCTCTAGGGTTTTCTCGTGTGTTTTTTTTTTTTTTTTTTTTTTTAAGCCATTAGGGATCGTTTCATACTGGTGACGGTCGCCAGTGTCGGTCCCTGGTAGAGCTACATTCGTTTGAATTGGAGCATTAACTCCGGGACACTAAACTGCCTCACTGAGGAGTCATTGTGACGCGGCAGGGTCTCACCCTCGCCACATGTGACGGTCAAGGTCACTGTGTTTAGAGCAGTCACCACCGGACAAACATTATTTTGAATTGGAGTGTTTGCACTGGGTCACAGATCACAGACTCGCGTTGCAGATTTGCCAACAGACAGGCAGTCATTACTGAGAAGGGTGATACAGCGAAACATTCATTATGCAGTATACGGTACACATTGTAGCCATGAGTTTAAATGATAACACGGAAGATTTTATCAGTGAAGTAGAAAGCCGTCCTGCTTTTGGGATATCAAAAGCATCTTGTCTGAAGAGTGTAAAACAATCCTTTCTCCAGCCGATCCCTAATCAGTTGGCAATGCCTGCAGTGTCAGACACCAGCGATCCAGAAGTGTTCACCACAATCACCGGTGACCGTTACCAGTGTCTCAGTGTGAAACGAACATGTTCATTAAAGCACGCGATCTATATTCAACTAAATCCAAAGTACTTCTTTTGCGTTGGTAGCTTTGTTGCGATTTGAGAACCACAACTGCAAAAGGTGCCACCTGTTTCACTAAAGACGCTCGTGTGCGTTAGTTTAGAACTAGGTTACTCAGGGTATAAATCAGCTGAATTACATGCAATCCAAGCGCCAATCTAGCGAGTTTTACTACTTATATAACGTTCACAATTGCGCAATAGCGCCAAAATGGGGTGTTTTTTTTTTCTTCCCACAACGCATATAATTTTGTAATTTTTTATGTTTAAGCAAGTACCTTAACAGAGTAGGTGCAGTATGTTGATCAAGGCGTGAGGATAATAGCTTTATTTTACTATTGGCCACGGAAAGGGAACCGAATTTACACATAACGACAGCTTATAACAGATTTGTCTGTTGGTTTAGCCTTATGTATTCCCTTATTTCCCTTCTATCTACAAGAAGGAAGTAATAAGATCATCTCGATTAGCTGGATGTAGATAAAAGAATAATATTTTGTGAGAATGCTTTCTTTGCAGAACAAATAGAGAAAGCCATACGAATGGAAGTTATATTTTTACTTTCTCTGCTCTTACTATGTACACAAGGTGTGGAGAAGGTATTGTAATCCACCCAAAAATTCCATACTGAGATTTCACCGAAAATGCATGTTTTGGGTCCCCCTGAATCCAAAAAAATAGTTTTGGAAGAAGGTCCGTGTGTGTGCGTGGGTGTCTGTGTGTGTATCTGTGAACAGCAAAGCTCAAAAAAAAAAAAAAAAAAATACCGTTAAATAGTAAACTTGGTATTTTAGTTTGGTATCTTCCAAGGATGCGACACGAAGATTTTCAAGAAAACTCCCCCACCATCAACTACCCTTTACATGGAACTTTTTTCGAACATTTTTATTTCCTCAAAAATGGCTCTAAACGATTTATTCTGAATGAATTTTACGGAATTTTGCATAACTGCTAAACCGTAAGAGATGGACAAAAACTTACCACACAAAAAAATTAGAGCATATTAAAACACACATTTTATGTTATATACTTTTTTTCGTGGAGTTGATCGTTTTTGAGATAGGAATTCCTTGTTTTTGGTTTCAGCTTTAAAAACCTTATACGTTTCTCATACGGGAATTTTTATACTCCTGTCCATACAAACAAAGGAACTTCAGTCACATAACAACCAGCTTTTGACTATCACTTTAAGCTATGGCACTCCCTTATTTCACTTCTACTTACAAGAAAGCAAGCAATAAGACTATTTCTGCTAATGTTTTCTCGATTACTATGAAGTAAATAGAAGCATTATCTTTTTAATAATACTTTTTTGCAAAAATGTAGAGGAAGTCATGTGAATGGATCACATCAGATTCTTTTTTATTCAATCCACACGTCACAAACTGAAAATAAATGTTATTTATTATGGAGTTTTATTCAAATACCTAACCAAATCTCCCTTCGTAAAATATTTAATATTTTTCTATTTGTTAGTACCTATGTTTATGTTTTTCTTGGTTGTGATTTACATACATTTATGTTTTACTTGAAGCTAATTGGCCCAAATGCTGAAAGGAAAACTAAGGCGAAACTTTGAGCACAAAAGTACTAATGATTAATGAAGATGTTGTAGTGATTAGCAAATAAAGCAGTGCGCTAGCGGATTACTGTAGTTTCCAGAGTACTAATTTTATGCATGAGGTATTTTATACGCAGATGGTTTTAATGTTTTAAACCGTATATAATTCTCTTTGTGAGAGATGCGGTCCCCAAGAACGCAGTCGCCAGTGCTTTGTTTTCTTACAAAGGAAAGATGGGAACCAGATGCTGGCCAGCCTTTTGGATTGTAATAAGCAGCAGACAGCAGTAGAGAGAGAGACCAGTTCTTCTCGTGGGCCAGGAATATAATGGGCCACCGGGAAAATGAGCAGTTTCAACCTTAAAGTCGTAAAAATCTTTAATGACATTCATTGCGTTGCGGATTTATTTCGTAGCGTTGTGTTTTCTTCTTCGTCTCTACTCCTCCTTCGCTATCTCTTCTCTACGCAGCAAAGGCAGGAAAAAAATTGTGCCTTTGAGATGAGACTTTAGTGTACAGGGCGATACAAAAGCTCAGTTACAAAGTAATTCTCTGTGAGAATTTTAGTTATTTATTATGAAAGCATTGCAACCTATCACAACGTGACTGATGTGCTCACTTCACATGACTTTCTCTACATTTCTGTAACAAATTATTGTTAATAACCTTATTCTTCTGTCTATTCAATGCTAAAACATTACCAGACACAATCTTATTACTTAGTTCCTTTATAAGTAGAAGGGAAATAATAGGCTAAACCGACAGTCAAATGCTTTAAAATGTGATTGCTATGGAATTAAAATCCGTTTCTTTGCGTGGCCAAGCGTTGAAGGGTTCCTTTTTTTTTTTTTTTTTTTTTTTTTTTTTTTTTTTTTTTTTTGTAGTGTTTAACGCCCGCTTTAACTACTAATGGCACCGCAGGCGGTGACACTGATGATACATGAACGATGATGGAGCACCGATGGAATGCTATGGCGGGGGAAACCGGAGTACCCGGAGAAAACCCGCCCCAGCGCCGTTTTGTCCACCACAAATCTCACTTGGGATCGAACCCCGGCCGTCTAGGTGAGAGTCGAGTGGTCTAACCACTCGGCCACGGCGCGGCCCTTTGAAGGGTTCCCGTATTGAAAAGTTTAAAACAGGTAGATATCAATAATCTCCCTTAAAAATGAACAAAAATAAATTATATTTAATCTCAAAAAGCAAAATCATTAAATTCTGAAACTAATTCAGATTATTAAAACAAAAGTTATATAAAATCCTCAAATTTTTAATATTAGTTTAGTCACTTGTTAAGCACTTTTATGATGTATATTGTGCTTCTAATTGACACGAAATTGTAATTATATTTATTATAATGGCTTTATTGAGCGAAGTAAGATTTTGGCAGAGTTACTCCTAAATTACGCTCATCAGTAGGTATTTCAGAAACTTACCATAAAGAGGAGGAATAAATATATACTATAATTCGTACCATTCCTACGTTTAGAGACTATACGAGGCACTGAAACATTATACACAGAAGGTTATGGGCATAAGAAAAACATCTTTACAGCAAAGTATGATTGGCGTAATATGATCTTCTGCAGCTTTCTTAGTCTCTACTCTTTCTTGTTTTTATTCTTCTCAGATGCAGGGTATCACTGGAAACTTTAATCGCACCATCTATAAGGTGTATTTCTAAATAAGTAACAATATAAATTAATAACAAATTACTACTTCTAAGTGCAGAGTCATCTCTGGCTTACTGCGCACTGCGATTTAGAAGTTTACACGGCGTATGTTTTGTATCTTCTCTGTGATTTACTCAGCCAGATAAAATAATTATAATCTCTTTAAGCCCTGGTCCCACTTTCTTCTTTGTATATTCATTCGGTTACCAAGAGAAAGTACGTTAAGATAAAGTAAACAAATAAATACGTGATTAATCAAAGTTAGCTTACGGGTGCATAGTATATAACGAATTATAAAGAATTAAAAGTTTTTCTGGGTAAATACCCCACAAGTATATTTTAATAATTATATTATATTATACTATTATTGTTATTAAACTAGTGCAAGTAGGTAATTTTAGTTATTAAAATTTAAGAAATGAAATAATCATGGAAAATAAACTTCAATTATTTCAGAATAGAACAATACAATAAAATACAAGCTATCTAACTTGAAGGGTACAGACGACACAAAAGCTATATATCGGTTTATAAATGTCCTTAGGAACTAGGAGAAAAGTAAACATGCTCAGTGGGCGTACGTTTATTTATTTTTATAACTTAGCTAGATATTGTGATCGTTTTAGATCTTTAATTATATTTATTTTACTTCCTGATCATATGGAAACGGGTCTGTTTGCTGAGATACTTATTTATCAATGTGTGGTAGACATTAACCTTCATGGTCTCATCCCAGTACCATACTGTTTTCCTTCCTCGCAGAGAAGCTGGTTGGTAAGGGGTGAATTGGATTAGTTGGTGAGGGGAGAATTGAGTAAAATAAAACAAAGGCTCTTCCTCTCAAAAAAGTCGTAGGGTACCTGAGGTCTAGCTTCTTTTTCATCATCTGTACTCAGATGGTATGCAGCCAGCCTTCGAGGTCTCATACCTTTACCCTTATTACTTTGCTCCGCAACTAGAGATGGGGTAGATGTGCCGCCCAGTCTAGCTGCTTTCACTATCTGTAGATAGATGGCAGTGTTTGAATTCAGAACCTCCCGAAAGCGAGGTTACATCAGACTATTGTTGCATAATCCATCTTTCTTTTTACTTTTTTTAGGTCCGTATGGACAATGTACATAGGGATGGTAAAGTTTTATATTCCACCTAAAATTTCGATGTCGAGATTTCACCGCAAATACATGTTTTAGGACCCCCTGAATCAAAAAAAAAAAAAAAACATTCTCAGAAACAGGTCCGTGTGTGTGCGTGTTTTTGTGGACAGCATAGCGCCAAAACGAAAAGACGGTTAAGTACCAAAATTGATATTTAAGTTTGGTATCTTCCAAGGATACGACACGAAGATTTTCAAGAAAATCCCCCTAACCCTAACTACCCTTTACATGAAAAAAGTAATAGAAATTTTTGTTTTTCTTAAAAATGGCTGTAACGATTTTGATTCAAATACCACACATTAAAGCCAATTTATATCACAAATAAAATGTATATCTTGACTTTTCTGGGAATAGGTTCTAAAGACTTGTTTATTCTGGATGAATTTTGCTTAGTTTGGCATAACTAGTAAACCGTAAGAGATAGACAAACACTTACTATACAATAAATATAGATCTTGTTAAAATACACAAGCTATGTCATAAATATTATTTTTCATGGAGCCTACCGTTTTCGAGGTATTCCTTGTTATTAGTTTCAATTGTGAAGTACTTATCCTTTTCACAGACGGCAGTGTCCATTTTTCTTTTGTTCTACTCATGGCTAGGCAAAAAAGCGATTTGCAACAGCTTCTAAAACATTTGACTATCACTTTAGCCTAGTGCATTCCCTCAGTTTCCCTCTACTTATAAGGATCTAAGTAATACACTTCTGCTAACGTTTATCTCAATTAGCATGGTGATGAAAGAAGAATCTTTCGTAAGAAGTTTTTTTTGTGGAATAGTTAGAGAAAGTCATGTGAGTGTAACACATAAGAAATGGAATATTGGAAACATCGAACAAGGTAGACGTGTTCTGAAAGAGCTTAATCAGCTACAGCCCTGTAATTTTGTTTTTTTTATAAATTAAGATTATTGACCCTAGTAAAATTTCCGTCTTCAAATTTTAGTGCATCGAAAGCTAATTGCCATAACTGATGCCCTCCTATTCAGTACCTTTTTTTTTTACATAAAATCTGTGCAAACCAAGCTACCGTTTACAGTAATATTTTTATGAAAATGATGATCTCAAAAATAGATCTAACAATTTTAATAAAAAATTACCTATGATAGACAAAGGTTTACTACACAAAATATATAGATTTCTTCCAAACACACAGTTTATATCCGGTACATTTTTGTTGTGGAGCTAAACATTTCCAAATATTTATCCCTTGTTACTGGTTTCAAAGTTAAAATACTTATACTTTTCTCAAACAGGAAGTCGTACGTGCTTCTTTTGTTTTACTCCTGGTCAAATAAAGAGAAGCGAATTTTAACGTCAATTATATTGCAACAGCGTAACTGTTGACTATATCTTTAACCTAGTGTATTCCCTTATGTTAATGTTTATCTCAATTAACTTGGAGTAGACAAACGAAGAATCGTAAACTGTTTGTAGGTAAGGTAGAGAAATCCCCTCGAAAATGTGATCAAATGTCAAATCTATCACATAAAAGTCAAAAAATAAACAAATACATAAATTGCAACTTACTTTATTTTTTTTGATTAGAAGATATTCTTTATTGGATTTTTTTTTATTATCAAATGGGTATTTGATTTTTCTTTTTATCAGCGCTTTTACTTTTACTATCCCTTCCAGTTCTAGCAGGAGCTATTACTATACTTTTAACTCTCCCTTGTTTAGTTTACATCTCTTCACACGGCTACCCTGTAATTTTTTACCTGCATTACTATTTTCTCCTTATAGATTATGTCATATCTAATATTTTATATTATCATCTTCGTATTTACCAGTTTACATTTAAATTTTGATTAAGAGCCCCCACCCAAAACTTTTGTGTCTGTTTTCAAAACACCAAATTGAATGTTTCGTTTCGTAATCAGATTACTCTCTCCCTAGCGTAGGACTGACATTCCCCTAGGACTTACAAGCCAATGCCTACGGGTCAGAAGCTTATCGGGGAGCCAACGGCACGAAACCACAGAATGGAGAACCTGTTCCGAAAGGTCGGCTTAAAGCCATGCATGAACATGAAGTAGATGATATGAAAAAATAGAAATTGATCAGATAGGTGAAAATGGAGCAATTGGTGGAATGAGTGGCGGGGGAAACTGGATGACCCGGAAAAAACCCGCCCAGAGCCGTTTCGTCCACCACAAATGCCACATGCGAACGCTTGGTATCGAACCCGGGCCGTCTAGTTGAGAGGCGAGCGGTGTAACTCATCCACGGCGCCACCCACATTGAATTTATTAATTTGACTTTCTCTGCCACGTAGATATAGGTATAATATACTGAGATGGTATTATGTTTCACCAAAAATTCGATACTGAGATAACACTAGAAATACATATTTTGAGAATCTCTAATAAAAAATTATGGTAATTATTTACAAGTTAGGCCACTAACTCTCTCCGCTGCGACTTATGCCAGTTTTGCACTCTAACAGGACCGGTGTGGTTAGCGGGGGATTATGGGTGGGGAGATGGTTTAAAAAACTTATGTATTTCTATTATCCCTTTACAGCTATCACCTCTTTCTCTTTTCTGTATTTCCTTTCTTTTCGTTCTTATTCTATATACTATTCTGATTTCCACATACCCCAACACTCAATTTCACAGATTACGTTTAGTTGACGCAGACTCGATCTAGGTACCTTTGCTGTTGTGGTCCATCACGCTATCCATTGCGCTGTTAGTAGTTGTTGTAAATATCGATAATGAATATTAAATATTAGTACTTCAAAGTCGCAAAATAAAATATATGTTCTAAATATAAATATAATTTGCTGACATTGCATAAAGGCTAGCGTTTTACTTCCTAGTATTTCTGTAAATTACTTTCACGTGTATAAATGATGAATTTATATTCATATAATTTTTTCCGGCTTGCTATTGGCTATAGGTAATACACCATACGTCACAAGGCGACATCGGACGATTACTTCTGTCCTCACGTGCAGTTTGACGTGTAAAATGGCAGTGTGCACATTGAGAGGTACCGGCTTCAACGCTTGCAATGGCTGTATAGTTACTGCAACAAAATTTATTCAAACTGTGCCAAATACAGAAACATTAAGAGAGTTCCTAATAAATCACGTAGTTGTCCTAACTGTGGTGCTACTCTCACTGCCTGCAAATTGGAGCTCCCATGCAGAAAAAGAGTCAAGAAAGCACATTGCAGCGGGTACTTAGCAGAGTTTGTTTAAAAGAGCATATCCCGACTTTCAAAGCCGTTGGGCAGCTTTATACTCATCATGCATAACAGGTAAGACTAATAGACATTGCATTTTCAGTTACGCAAATTCTGCACTTTATTACTCACGACATAAAGCTCAATCACTATTTTCCCTATGTACGTATTTACTCTATATACGTATTTAGTGCAGTGCGTCATCACAGTGACATCAGTTTATATACACACACTAAACCTAAGGCTAACCTCGCGTTTAATCTAGAAACTGCAGGACCCCTTGGCTTCGCTGCGACTTGCCACGCCCTCCTCCTAGTTTTAAGACTAAAGTTTCTTCATTTACGTAAATTCTGCACTCCATTACCCATTGAATGGAAGTATCACTCGTCCCAAACAATTGCTCTATGTACGTATTTAATGTAATGTTCTAAAACGTATTTCTCTGTCAAGTACTACAATAGAAAATTAGAAACATAAATGTCTTATCACACATTAACCTAAACGGATTGGAACCTAACCTTCGCTAAATTTGAAAACCACAGGTTTTGAAGTTGTCATCATAAATACAAAGTCAATCAATCGCACTTAGTTTCATTCGATTTTAGTGGGCCGAAGTTCTGCATAATAAAAAAAAATAATGCGGTAATTATTTACAAGTTGGGCCGCTAACTCTCTCCGCTGCGACTTATGCCAGTTTTGCACTCTAACGGCACCGTGTGGTTAGAGAGGGATTAAGGGTGGGGGGATGGTTTAATAAACTAATGTTGTATCCATTGCGCTGTTAGGAGTAGTTGGAAATATCGATAATGAGGTACTACCACGATATAAAATTAGAAACATAAATTTATATACACAAACTAACCTAAACGGATTGGAACCTAACCTTCGGTAAATTTGAAAACCACAAGTTTTGAAACTGTCATCATAAATACAAAGTCAATCAATCGCACTTAGTTTCATTCGGTTTTAGAGTGGCCGAAGTTCTGCATAATAAAATTCACTGAACAGCTGTACCTGCGTGAAATTTACTTGTCATACATCAGCACAGCGTCTAGCGACATATGCCGGTGTTCATTCCACAACACTGTTCGCCTGCCGCCGACAATGAAACTCAGGTTTTAGGCACTTTAGTGTGTAGTAGTATTATATATTTACATTGCAAAAGTACTGCAAGACTTCTTTATTTATATTCTACTCCTTCTAGGCAGCGTACTTCATAAATATTCACAAAAAAGGATCGCTACGCGCACATAATAAATTAGCGTTTAACTCAATTACGGAGCATTTCCGATGAAAAAAATTGGTCAAAACGTAACAAATATAAACCAAACTTAGTCAAACCACAATTTGTTTAATTTCTAGAGGGGCCCAAGTTCTCTATAATTACCAAAAATGCTTATAATGTTTCATTTTTAATATCTGACAAGAATTCTTAACATTGTACTGCCTTCACTGAACAGCTGTATCTGCGTGAAATATACTCGTCATGCATCAGCGACATATGCTGGTGTTGCATAGCACAACACTGATCGCCTTCCGCCGACAATGAAACTCAAGTTTTACGCCCTTTAGCGTGTAGTATTATATATATTTACATTGCAAAAGTACTACAAGATTTCTTTATTCATATTCTACTCCTTCTAGGCAGCATACTTCATAAATATTTTCAAATAAGGATCGCTACGCGCACATAATAAATTAGCGTCTAACTTAATTACGGAGCTTTTCCGATAAAAATAAAAATGATGAAAGCGTAACAAGTAAAAACCAAACTATCAGTCAAACCACAATTTGTTTAATTTCTAGAGCGGCCGAAGTTCTCTATTATAACCAAAATTACTTTAGAAAAGGTCCGAGTGTGAGAGTGTGTATGTGTGTGTGAAAAGTATAACTCAAAAACGAAAAGGCCGTGAAAATCCAAACTTGATTATTAAGTTCAGCAGCTTCCAAGAATGCAACCGAGAATTTTCGTGAAAATCTACCAAAACACAAACCACCTCTTATAGGGAACATTATTTGGAAAATGTATATTCTTTCAAAAATTGATTGGAATACCATATGTACCCGTATTCATGACAAATAAAATGCGTGTCTTAAATCTTCTGGAAATGGTCTTTTAAGTCCTCTTCATTCTGCACGATTATGTAAAACCAGTAAAACCATCGGAGATAGACGACATGTTACTATTCTAAAATGTATATCTTGTTGAAGCACACAGTTTGTCAGATTTTGTTTCTTACTTTCTCTATACGTACTATGTACATAGTGTATAGAGAAGGTATTGTATTGTTTCTAAAAATTCAATACCGAACTTTAACCGGAAATATATGTTTTGAGACCCCTGAATAAAAAAAAACATTTTTAGAAAAATGTACGTTAGAGTGACTCTGTGTGTGTGTGTGTGTGTGTGTGTGTGTGTGTGTGTGTGTGTGTGTGTGTGTGTGAGAGAGAGAAGGGGCAGCGATTTTCAAGACAATCCCCCCCAACCCAAACGACCCTTTACATGGAAAACAATTTCGAAAATTTTGATTTTCTTAAAACTGTTGATGTTGGTTCGTATATTTAAGATATGTACTAGACAAATAAAATGTATATCTTGAATTTTCTGGGAATAGGCTCTGAAGACTGCTTTATTCTGGATGCATTTTACGAATTTTTGCATAACTGCTATACTGTAAGAGATGAACAAAAACCTACCACACAGAAAATGTAGAGCACATTAAAACACACAATTTATGTTACATACATTTTTTTCGTTGAGTTGATCGTTTTTAAGATATTCCTTGTTTTTAGTATCAGCTTTGAAAAACGTATTCTTTTCTCATACAGGAATTTGTCAACTCCTGTCGCATACAAACAAGGAACTTCAGTCACATAGCAACCAGCTTTTGTCTATGACTTTAACCTATGGTACTCTCTTATTTCGCTTCTACTTACAAGGAAGCAGGTAATAACACTATTTCTGCTAATGTTTTCTCAATTCGCCTAAGCTCTTTAACAATAATTTGTTGCAGAGATGTAGAGAAAGTCATGTGAATGAACACATCAGATTTTTTAATCAATTTCCTATACATCCCTTGTTATTGGTTTAAATTGTCCACCACTTTCACTCTCTCTAGGCATGTATGTACAATGTACATCGTAGGTAGAGAAGGAATCGAATTCCAACCAAAGTTCGATACTGAGACTTCGCTAGAAATTCACGTTTTGAGGACTCCTCTTTCGAAGGTTTTTAACACCCACTTTTACCACTTTGGAACCACAGGCGATGACAGTGGTGATACATGAAATGACGATAGAGTTCCCGTGGATGTGCGATGGCTGGGGAAACAAGAAAATTTGCCATGTGGGAATTTTGGTAAACAAGGAAAAACAGCCGCGTGAGAGAGAAAGAATTTGTGTTGTTGTGTGTATGTGGAAAACGAATAATCGGTTAAAGATTATACATAGCGAACAGCTATTAAATTTTTGCGTGACCTTTTAGCCTAATATAGTCCCTTTATTTCTTTCGCACTCTATAGGACGTGTACTTCGAGTAATTCTAGTAAAGTTTAACTGGATTACCATGGAGTAGATATACGAATATGCTTTTCTAAGAACGCTTTTGTCGCAGAATAGCTAGAGAAAGTCATGTGAATGTAACGCATCAGATTTTTAACAGCGTTTTATATCATGCTTGCTGTTTACGGCAGCACAAGTGGCGGAGACTAGAGATACATGAAAGAAAAGTGGGAATGAAACGTTCCCTGGTCGAAGTTTAAGGAATCTTTCTGGTAATTACCAGAAATGACTGAGGAAAACCTGGAGAAAGCGTCACTCAGTGAGTGGGATATCAACTACACACCTTCTTTATTCCTTCCGTACCGGTGCACGATAGGGTAAGAGAAACAGCGAGAAGTAGCGAACGAGAGGCATGGCAAGAGTAACAGAAGGGACGAGAGAGAGAAGTATACATATATGCAGAGGGTAATAACGCGAGCGGAGCTGCGTATTGTGCTAATAATTTGGATATCATAACTTTTAACATGATCGACTCTAGGCGCTCTAATCGAATTCCACTCATTAAATTTTGACAATAGCCTGCCTGGGTAGTGTGGTGATAGCGTGTCTACCTCACATCTCAAAGTTCGAATCCCGCTTACGGTGACTTACCCGGATAAGCTTTCTTTTTCGGGGTTTTCCCTTATCCTGAGAAGATAAATGTAGACTAACTTTAAGCTCCATGGACCCCGAGATCATTTGAGCATCATTTCACCAATGTCATTCATCGTCCGTAATGACCAACCAGGTTAAAGGACATTAAGCTAAAAAAAAAAAAAAAAAAAAAAAAAAAAAAAAAAAAAAAAAAACTTTGACAAAGACCTGGGCCAAAATTGTATGCTTGAATGTGGTTAATTTCATAATGCAATAGAACATCGCTTAACTGAACTAAAGTGTAGATCCGTTTTTGAATAATGCATATATTTCGGATAATTGATGTACCTAACGATTTTAAGCAGTAAGAGGAAAGAAACAATTGATGTCAAAGACGTAATATATTATTTAATGAATAATATTAAACTGTGAATTACATTAATATCGAGAACCAAAATAATGTTTTTTTTCTTCTGAATTTCTTATCACAGCATATATCCAGCAACTGATAAATTGTCACTAGATATATTTGGGTGGAGGGAATTAACAATTTCGGAGATATTCCTTGTTATTTGTTTAATTTTTTACTTTCTCTACATGCACAATGCACATTGTGTATAGAGAAGGTATTGCAATCCATTCAAAATTTGATACCGATATTTCACCAGAAATACACGTTTTAGGGTCCCCTGTATTCAAAAAAAGTATTTTCAGAAAAATATTATTGTGTGTGTGTGTGTGTGTGTTTGTGTTTGATAGAGTCTGTGTGTCTCTGAACACGATAACTAAAAATGATAAGTCGGTAAAATACCAAACTTAATATTTGTGTAGCATCTTCTAGGGATGCGACACGAAGGTTTTGAGAAAATACCCCTACCCCAAACTACCCCTTAAATGGAAAAAAATGCGAACATTTTGATTTTCATGAAAATTCCCCTAAAATTTTGATTAAAATGTCGTAAATCAAATAGATTTATATGGAAAATAAAATGTATATCTTGAATTTTGCGTAATTGGTAAACCGTAAGAGGTATACAAAAACTTACCACACAAAAAATGTAGATCTCATTAAAATACACAATTTATGTCATATACATTTTTTTTCCTGGAGTTGACCAAGTTTGGTCTTTTAACAGTCTTTTCGTTTTTGAGCTATGCTGTTCACACACACACACACACACACACACACACACACACGGACCTTTTCTATAAATGCTTTGTTTGGATTCAGGGGGACCCAAAACAAGTATTTCCGTTGAAATCTCGGTGTCAAATTTTTGGGTGGAATAAAATACCTTCTCTATATTATAGGTACAGAGTACGTGTAGAGAAAGTAAACATTACAAATGAAAATTTCTTAAAATCTTTTAATTTATTTATTTGTTTGTTTGTTTATTTGTTTATTTATTTATTGTATTTGTAACCTGTGTATCTCACACACGTACAGTATGTAGAAAAGATGGTACCTGTACATCATCACCTTCAAATTACTGGAGTATAAGTTATAATTATTTAATTTTTGTTTATGTTGTGGGTTAGCCAAGTTTTTCGATAAGCCAATTAGCCTATCCTCATTACTGCGACGGTAGTAGAGGCATAACTCTAAACTGTTAGTCGCTATTCGTTTTTCTTTCTCCTGATCAAGCAAATAAAACGTTATTTCAAAGACATCGCATATTGACCGTCTCTTAAATGATTTGACCATAGTTTAAGCTCAGTGTTTTCCTATGATATCTGCACGGGAATATAATACAAGCATTTCTGGAATGGATATGTCGATTAAAATAGACTAGATAGAAAAATATACCCTTTTAGGAGTTGTCTGTTTAAGAGCGGGCAGAAATAGTCATGTGTACAAATTTCTTAAAGAAATTACCTCTAAAATTATAACAATTATGAAATTTTCAGCTATAAATTGGATAGTAATTCATTTTGGAAAAACATTTAAAAAATATAAAAAATAAAAAATAAAGGTAAAATCTCCTTCTTACTAAATATATTAATTTGATTACATTTTTGTAGAAAAAGAAAAAAATATTTGTCGTTTTTTAAGCATGACTAGTTCTTTAATTCAGGGGATATAAATTATTTTTTGTTTAATTATAAGGTGATTTAATATGCCTAATTTCTAATTAATTTTTTAAAATATAACATTAAGAACATAAATAATATTTGATAACACACAGCTGTTTTTCTCTGTTTTCGTTGAGAGAAGTTCGGTTACCGGGGTTTTGCTGTAAACGTAACTCTTTTTGTCCAGAATGAGGTGACAACGTTTGTGGCCACCCTGTTTCTCCATTCTATTAAGTTAACGCCCGTGCGAACCTAACTTGACAAAAGAACTAGTCTGCGTCATATATATGCTACGTAAAGATTTTATGGTTGGGCGTAGCCAATGTTGAGGAAGCAGCAGCCATTTTCAGCAAGTCAGCGAAGCTACTAAGGCAGCTTGTCATATCACCAGCAGGATAGGCCGTCTCTATTGTATTGAACTTGTTCTGCTGTCAAGGAGGCTTTGTTCACATGCAACAGTAACATCTGGCCTTAACTTTGCATCTTTTGACCGTAAAACCAGAATTCATTGTCTTCATCCTTGCTAGCGGCATCATTAACGCTGTAGTTAAGTCAAAGTAACAGCGGGGTTATTAGCAATCATAGCTGAAGTAAACTTCTTTATGAGCCAGCAATATCAAAATTAAACGTCAAAACCGCAAAGAATTAATTCTTGAAGATACGTTAGATAGTTGTAAACAAGTTTTTACATTACCTCATTTCTAATACTTGTATATATTTGTGACTATACATACATATATACGTCATTTACCCAAACAAAACAATAACATCTTTTACCACGATCCAAGCTTTGCCTCATCATATTAATATATCATTACATTAAAGAGAAAATGATATGTATATAACTAGTTTTACTTTCTCTACATGTACTATGCACATAGTGTACTGATTTTTTTTTTTTTTTTTTTGTAGCTTAACGTCCTTTAACCTGGTTGGTCATATCGGACGATGAATAAAATTGGTGAAATTATGCTCAGATGATCTCGGGGGCCATGGATAGAGAAAGTATTGTATTGCACCCAAAAATTGGATACCGAGATTTCACCAGAAATATATGTTTTGATTCCCCTGAATACAATAAAAGCATTTTTAGAAAAATGACCGGTGTGTGTGTCTGTGGGCAGCATAGCTCAAAAACAAAAAGTAGTTAAATACCAAACTTGGTATTCTTCCAGGGGTGCGACACGAAGATTTTCAGAAAAAAAAAAACTCTCCCCAAACTATCCTTTACATGGAACTGTTTTCAAAATGTTTGATTTTCTTAAAAATTGGCTCTAACGATTTTTATTAAAATATAGTATATTTAAGATATTTACCTGACAAATAAAATGTATATATTGAATTTTTAGGAATAGTCTCTGAAGAGTATTTTATTCTGGATGAATTTTACGCAATTTTGCATAACTGCTAAACCATAAGAAATGGACTAAAACTTACCATACAAAAATGTAGAGCACGTTAAAACACACAATTTATGTTATATACATTTTTTGTGGAGTTTGTCGTTTTTTAGGTATTCCTTGTTTTACCTTTCACCTTTAAAAAATTTATACTTTTTTCATACAAAGGAACTTCAGTCACATGGCAACCAGGTTTGGACTATCACTTTAACCAATGTTACTCCCTTATTTCGCTTCTACTTACAAGGAAGCAAGCAATAAGACTTTTTCTGATAATTTTTTCTCGAGTAGCATGAAGTAAATAGAAGCATGTGTTTTTTAGTAATAATTTATTATCTCTATTTATTTGTATCTTTTCTTTTAACGAAATATGTCTAATTCTCTCCTTATGTCTTCGTTTCTAATATGATCTTGTCTGGTGCCTCCTTTTACTGCTCGGAAATTTAATTTCTGCCGCATGTATTTGGCTCCAATAATTCTTTTGAAGTGTCCATATATCCGAACCATTTAGTAGAACCGGAACAGGTTCTTCAAGCTATAGATAATTACCCAAAAGAGATAATAAAAAATCTGATATGTGACACTCGCATGACTTTCTCTAGCTGCTCTACAAACCTCCTACAAAAGATTATTCTTCTTGTACACAACGCTAATCGAGATAAATATTAGGAGAATGTTATTGCTTAATTCCTAATAAGTAGAAGAGAATAAGGGAATGCGCTATGCTAAAATGATTGTCAAATGTTTTAAAAGCTATCGTTATGCGATTGTCATTGCAAATCACTTCTTTGCTTGGCCAGGAGTAGAACAAAAGAAAAGCTAAGTATTTCACCAATAACAAGGAATACCTCAGAAACGGTTACCTCCACAACAAAAGCGTAAAGGACATAAATTGTGTGATTTGTCGTGATGTACATTTTTTGTGTAGTGAGTTTTTTTCTATGTCTTACGGTTTAGCAGTTAAGCAAAATTCATCCAGAATAAAGAGCTCTTAAGAGGCTATTCCTTAAAAATTCAAGATATACATTTTATTTCGGACATAAATAGATTTAATATACCGGATTTTAATCAAAATCGTTAGCCATTTTTCAGAAAATCAAAATTTTTCGAAATTTGTTCCATGTAAAGGGTAGTTTTTAGTAGGTGGATTTTTTGAAAATCTTCGTGTCGCATCCTTGGAAGATACTAAACCTAAATACCAAGTTTGGTATTTAATGGTATTTTCGTTTTGGGGCTATGCTGAACACAGGCGCGCGCGCACACACACATACACACACCTTTTTTTAAAAATGCTTTTTTCGGACTCAGGGGACCCAAAACATATATTTCCGGTGAAATCTCGGTATCGAATTTTTGGGTGCATTACAATACCTTCTCTATCCCTATGTACATTGTACATATGGTGCTAGAGAAAGTAAAAATCTGATGTGTTCCATTCACATGACTTTCTCTATATCTCTGCAATAAATTATTTTTAAGAAGGTTATTCTTCTATTTACTTCCTGCTATTTCTTGCTTCCTTGTAAGTAGAAGCGAAATAAGGGAGTACCATAGGTTAAAGTGATAGTCAAAAGCTGGTTGCTATGTGACTGAAGTTCCTTTGTTTGTATGGACACGAGTTCACAAAGTCCTGTATGACAAAAGTATGTGTTTTATAGCTGGAACCAAAAACAAGGAATATATAAAAAACAATCAACTCCACGAAAAATATGTATATAACATAAATTGTGTGTTTTAAAGTGGTCTATATTTGTTGTATGTTAATTTTTGTCCATCTCTTGCGGTTTAGCAGTTATGCAAAATTCCGTAAAATTGACCCAGAATAAAGTAGTCTTCAGAGACTATTCCCAGAAAATTCAAAATATACATTTTATTTGTCAGGTAAATATCTTTAATATACGGTATTTTAATCAAAATCGTTAGAAACATTTTTAAGAAAATCGAAATCTTCGAAAAATGTTCCATGTAAAGAGTAGTTTGGGGTGAGGTGATTTTTCTCAAAATCTTCGTGTCGCATCCCTGGAAGATACTAAACTTAAAAACGAAAAGTCTGTAAAATACCAAGCTTGCTTGGTATTTGAGTTATCGTGTTCACAGGCACACGGACACACACGGACCTTTTTCTGAAAATACTTTTTTTGGATACAGGGACCCTAAAACATATATTTGCGGTGAAATCTCGGTATCGAATTTTGGTGGAGTGCAATACCTTCTCTATACACTATGTACATAGTGCGTATAGAGTAAGTAAAAATATAACTTCCGGCATTCGGGAATATGTATTTGCTGTATATGAATCTTCATGTTTGCTTTTTCGTCTCATGTTAATTTATCGGTAATTTTATTCATGGCGGAGAAGCAAATATATACCTTAATCACTAACTGCCAAAACGCTGTGTGAGTCTATGAAGCCTCAGCAACAAGTTTGCGCGACAAACATCCCTGTTAACAAGGATTAAACGATTACTTGTAACTCGGTGAGACGTACCTGTAAGTTTGTGTTGACATAAGATACATATTCAAGAGATGTGCCGCTGTCTTCGACTTAACGATGAGGACTCAACGATAAATGAAGGAAAATGGAACAGCAGCTGATATACCAGCATTTGAATGAGAGAAGGGATCGAACAGGTAGAAGTTAATCTATTAGGAATTGGAAGACATTCATCATCGGCACCACCACCAGAAGCAACACAACCACCACCACTAGAACCACCACCACCAGAACCACCACCACCACCACCACCAGAACCACCACTATCGCCACCAGAACCACCACCACCACCACCACCAACAGAACCACCAGAAACAACACCACCACCACCACCAGAACCACCACCACCACCAGAAACAACACCACCACCACCAGAAACAACACAACCACCACCAGAAACAACACAACCACCACCACCACTAGAACCACCATCACCACCAACAGAACCACCACTATCGCCACCAGAACCACCATCACCACCAGAACCACCACTATCGCCACCAGAACCACCAGAAACACCACCACCATCACCAGAACCACCACCACCACTAGAACCATCACCACTATCACCAGAATCACCACCAGCACCAGAAACAACACCACCACCACCAGAAACAACACCACCACCACCAGAAACAACACCACCACCACCAGAACCACCACCACCATCACCAGAACCACCACCACCACTAGAACCATCACCACCATCATCAGAACCACCACTACCACCACCAGAACCATCACCACCAGAAACAACACCACCACCATCACCAGAACAAACCACCACCACCACCACCACCACCACCAGAAACAACACCATCACCAGAAACAAAACCACCACCATCACCAGAACCACCACCACCACCATTTTCATCATTATCCCCTTTTGAACAACTGACATTGCTCTTAAAAAAATCCTCGTTCCATTCACATGACTTTCTACATCCCTGTAACAAACTATTGTTAGAAAGCTTATTCTTCTATCTAATTCAAGCTAATAGAGATAAACATCAGCAGAAATGCTTTCTTGTAAGTAGAACGGAAATAACTGAATACATACACTGAAACGATTGTAAAATCTTAAAATCTGGTTGCCTCGTGGATGAAATCGTTTCTTTGCATTGCCAGGAGGGGACAAATTTCCGTATGTGAAATAAGTATTTTAAAACTGAAACTATAACAAAGAATATCTAAAAAATGGTAAACTCCATAACAAAAAATTAAAGGACATAAATTGTGTTTCAACGAGATCTAAATATTTTGTGAAGTACTACTTTTACTGTTTACTAGTTATGCAAAATCCAGCAAAATTCATCCGGAATAAAGAGGCTATTTCCAGGAAATTCAAGATATACGTTTTATTTGTCGTGTAAATATCTTTAATATACGGTGTTTTAATCAAAATCATTAGAGCATTTGAGAAAATCAACGTTCTTGAAATGTTTTCCATGTAAAAAGTAGTTTGGGTGGGGGTTTATCAGTTATACACAATTCAGCAAAATCCACCCTGAATAAAGAGATCTTCAGAGAGTGTTCCGAGAAAACCAAAGATTTACATTTTATTTTTCATGCAAACGTATTTAATGTATGGTATTTTAATAAAATCATCGTTAGACCTTTTTTTAAGAGACAATCAACATTTTAAATTTTTTCTATATAAAGAGTAGTTTGGGGAGGCGGATAGTTTTTAAAATCTTCGTGTCGCATCCATGGAAGATACAAAACATAATTACCATGTTTGGTATTAACGGTATTCTCATTTTTGAGCTGTGTTCAAGTAGCGAATAATCGTCTTGCGATAACATAAGGTTTAAAGTTGGAAATGCTATTAATAAGTATACACCTTCCCGTCTATAGCTTCAATTAATTATTGGTTAAAGTTATATAAGCGGAGAAAAAGGATATCGTTTCTTAAAGTTTAAGACTCACATCATTTTGTTATTAGACGAAATCATTTTTTAATTTTTCTCAGTTTTGGGCCAAATTTAACGATTAATTAATCACAGAAGCTTACTGTTTTTCCTTATTTCGTTAGTATTGTAAACCTTGAGTACACCTTGCCTTTTGGCCTACACTATACTTGCTACACAGCTGGTCACAAGTGCTTGCTTACTCCTCTCTTTGTGGAATTGTAAAGAGTCACAGTTTCTGCCTTCTTAGAGGGACCTGAGTCTTCATCTATACTGCAATCTTTGTGCATTGATGATATAACAACTACTGAATAAGAATTTCTGGGAGCGTAGGACACCATCGAATTTCTTTAGTAAATCCAAACAAACTGGAGCATACTTCTCTGTGTTTGTTGGGTAGGAATTCGGTAGTAATTTCCCGTTTATTCTTGCGCACTGTCCCTACTAAAGCTAGTTTCATTTGTAGCAAGTTCTTAGCAAGTGGAATACTGGTGTACAAGTTAGCAGTGTTTTACAGGAGCAATACGCCGTAGAACAACATCTGAAGGATTATTGGAGTCCTTGTAAAAACCTTCAGATTGTTTTACCTGCATACACGTAAAATTTGAAGTAAGTAGAAAGTTTTGGAATCTACTAAAGCAAACACCTTAATACCATATTTATTTGGTCTATTAGGCAAATACTGTCTAAATGGGAACTTCCTCGAAATAGAATAAGTGCTCATGAACTGTCAAATATTCAGCTGGGGCGTAAGTCTTCATTTAATTTTCTCCTAACAAGGTCAAAAATTCACGATAGCAGCCAACTTGTCGGTTTTCTTCAGAGTGTGAAATCTAATGCAGCGAAGCAAGAACAAGAACCGTTCATAGGACATAGTCATTTGAAGAAATCTTGGCTCCACCTTGGTCCCACAAATCCTTGAAATGTAAATGAGAAGCTCGTTAGGTTCCAGAAAAAAGTAATAAACCAAGGAATGCTCACACTTCAACTCTGTCAGTAACTTGCGTATCACGATTCCTCTCATAATTTTCGCCTATGCTCATAATATAGATACTAGTATGCATCACTAATGTGTGCATATCTTGATCATCAAAAAGCAGACTGAATGCTTGATTAGGTTCCTTGGCAGTTTTTGCAGTTGCTCGAACTCTAGGAAAATGAGAAATACTGTTTTTTTACATGATCTCTTTTGCCGATAGGCTGCTTGTTCCTTTTAGTTTCACTCTCTCTACCCAGATAATACGATTCATTATTGATGGAAAGACTTTTCATCTGAAGATACTTCTATATCAGAATCAGAAGCATGTTCACTTTCTTCAACATCGCCATCTTCTAGTTGAGAGAACCCGCTTACAAATTCATCGTCGTGAAAACATTCCGCTAGAAGCTTTTCATCAGCTACTAGTTGCTTTGGCATTCTGAAAAGAATAAAATTGCAGTAATCTCATGTTACTCTTATGGTTTCGAAAGGAAAATGTACTGAGAAAAGAACAAATACACCAAGCTTTACATTTACTTACGCAAAAACGCAAAAAAATTCCCCTTGTTTGCCATTACAGTAGCCTCCTTCAAATGGAATGCACACACTGCCGCCGGGTCAAATGCTCAGTGGTGGAAAATAATACTGCCAACAATGCCCTAAACCAGATTATTTCAAAGAGCTCAACAATATAAGAAATTACAAACCACTGGCTTATACAGTGCCACGTGTCAGATGTCATAGGTGAAA
Source organism: Hymenopus coronatus (assembly GCA_030762935.1). NCBI lineage: Eukaryota > Metazoa > Arthropoda > Insecta > Mantodea > Hymenopodidae > Hymenopus > Hymenopus coronatus. Next base: position 119,907,049 of record CM060881.1, on the reverse strand, counting down.
GAAATACCGCTTGAGTCATATTGACCCAACGCGAGTCTTAAAGGGTTAAGGAAATATGTAATACAAGCATGTGTAAATGTTTATCTCGATTAAGGTGAAGTAGATACAAGAATAATGTATTTTTAGATTTGTATGTTTAAGAATAGGTAGAAAAGTAGTGAATATAACGTTATTTTTACTTTCTCTACACGTGCTATGTACATAGTGTATAGAGAAGGTATTGTAATGCACCCAAAAATTCGATACCGAGATTTCACCGGAAATACATGTTTTAGGACCTCCTGAATGAATAAAAAAAAAACAAAAAAAAACACATTTTTAGAAAACTGTGTGTGTGTGTGTGTGTGTGTGTGTGTGTGTGTGTGTGTGTGTGGGCAGCATAGGTCAAAAACGAAAAGTTTTGGTATCTTCCAAGGATGCAAACACGGGGATTTTCAAGAAAATCCCCCCTCTCCCAACTACCCTTTACATGGAACTGTTTTCGAAAATTCTGATTTTCTCAAAAATGGCTCTAACGATTTTGATTAAAATATCGTATATTAAATATATTTATCTGGCAAATAAATTGTATATCTTGCATGTTCTGGGAATAGCCTCTGAAGACTACTTTATTCTGGATGAATTTTGCATAACTACTAAACCGTAAGAGATGGACAAAAATTTAATACACAAAAAATGTAGAGCATATTAAAACACACAATTTGTTATATTCATTTTTTTTCGTGGAGTTGATCATTTTTTAGATACTCCTTGTTTTTGGTTTCAGCTTTGAAAAACTTGTACTTTTCTCATACAGGAATTTGCCAACTCTTGTCCATACATACATACATACATACATACATACATACATACATACATACATACATACATACATACATACATACATACATACATACATACATACATACATACATACATACATACATACATACATACATACATACATACATACATACATACATACATACATACATACACACACACACACACACATACATACATACATACATACATACATACATACATACATACATACATACATACATACATACACACATACACACACACATACATACACACATACACACATACATAGATAGATAGACAGACAGATAGATAGACAGACAGATAGATAGACAGATAGATGGATAGGATAGGATAGGATAGGATAGGATAGGATAGGATAGGATAGATACTTCAGTCACATAGCAACTAGCTTTTGGCTTTCACTTTAACTTATGGTATTCCCTTATTTCGCTTCTACTTACAATAAAGCAAGAAATAAGACTATTCTGCTAATTTTTCTCGCTTGGCATGAAATAAATAAAAAGAATAAGCTTATCAACAATAATTTGTTACAGAAATGTAGAGAGTCATGTGAATGGAACACACAAAAGTTTTTTTCTATTCTTCAGCACAAAGGCACATACCAACACAGACACTCATGTTCTTGGCGGAACTCGATTCCACTTTCCACCATGCGCTGGAACATCCAAGCTAAAACTACAGCGACCGACATGAGGACCAGCAGCTTAACTTCCTTTATGAAAAATTAATTGAACACATTTATTAAAGTCTCTCCAATCTTAAGTTTTTTTTAAAGGTCACGTTGAAGTTATTTCAGCTGGGCTATTTTCAACAATGCTTATCTGTGTCAACAATAACGACAAAGCTATCCCATGTTATTGAACTGCTCGCTTAAAGATTGAGGACAAGTTAGTATGTAAACTTCTCCAAGGATCGATAGTTCCCTCAAGTACCTTAAATGCCTCCCCTTTTTTTCTACGCACCACGTTGTGGGTTGGGACCCTCTCTCTGGAGCCATAAGCGCCTTAACACAAGCAAAGGAGGGGCTTGGCGGGGGAAAGTGGGGGTGAGGGAGCTGCAGAGATTAACTTCAAAGCTACCGTACAGTTTTTCATTCACATTTCGGCAAACATGTGCATAAAAGCGACCTATTATGTTGGTATCCATTGTTGACACGTGAACAATAGCTCTCATAGAGCCATTATTGCCTTGGCTCAAATTACGGCAACAATGGAAAGCGATGGTAGGTTGCATATCCGTACATGAACTGATAGTATAGGTTTCGATTCTATACATGTTCCATAATTAAGTTCTATGGCAATACCACATTTAATCATTCTTTACTTTCTTTTTTAATTTAGTTTAATGTACAAAAATTAAATGTATAGAAAACCAGATTATCTTTCAACGAAAAGTTCGAGAATTAATTCCAAACGAATTTCATGTTGTGGTATTTTTCTGAAATATTCAACAAATTTTGGATCTTGCTATTCTTACGTCAATACGTACCACTTACGGTATAATAATATTATATTTTAGCTAAAAATTTGATATTGAGATTTCATGGGAAAATCCCCTTAGAGAAAGAAGTATGAAAATATAATGTGCAGAACCGGTTTTAGTATATAAAAAGTAAGTGTTACATTCATACGACTTTCTCTACCCGTTCAACGAAATAGTTACAAAAGATTATTCTTCTATCTCCAACAAGTCAACAGAAATAAATATTTGTACAAATGTATTATCACATTACTTCATTGGAGGTACAGGAGTCCGTCCCATGGAGGGGCAGCGTGCCTGCCTGTACCACGGAAACCCAGGTTCGATTACTGAGCTGAGTGAGGATTTTCTCTACCTCTGGCAGGGCTACGTGTGTATTTTTTCATTGTCACCATCCTGCGGAAGGGAAATTGGAACACCATTCTTCTTTGAACGCCGCGGTCGAGGCATTGACCGTCCATCGGGTTGAATATTTGTCATCAATGTTAATTTCAGGGACAGGGAAATACAGTAGACTGAACCAATGGTCAAATTATTTTTGAGGGGTCGATATGTGGTATCTTTGGAATCCTGTCCTCTTCGCTTGACCAGGAAAGAAAGAGAGAGAGAGAGAGAGAGAGAGAGAGAGAGAGTTAACGCCCTCTAAAAAGTATTTGACATAAATTATATACTTAAACGAGGCCTCCATTTTTTGTGTCGGAACGCTATCTTGTCATCGTAATTTTAAAAGTTATAAACTACAAGGTTCAGTTATGGAAGGCATACAAGATATTAAGACCAACTTAAATAAATTAATATCCTTCAAAATTAGATATAAATATCTTCTTTAAGTCTTGGTGTAATTACATCATCAGAATTGCATTCCAGTATCATTCCATGTATACAAGACCTTACATAATGTCTGGTAAAAGCGAAAAATCTCCTTAATAGAGTTAAAATCTGTCACCTCCATGAAAAGGTAAAAGTTGAGCAACGTATGCCATCAGATTTAATAAGTGCAGCGCAGTAAGCAAGTATAAGAAAACTATTATCATTAGTAGTGTTAGTATTATTATTAGTAGTAGTATTATGCTGTTATTGTTGTGACGTGCATATCTCGTCTTTAAATGTATGATCCTATCGGCGGAAAAGAGAACAGTATGTGAAGTTTGGATATATGAGGTCATGAACATAAATTATCACACGTAGCTTTAAGCATATATTTTAACTATAAGATAAAAGTATTATAATTGTAAATTATACACAGTTTGCAATAAATTGTATAAAACTTTAAAATATAATTTGGTAACGCCTCTTCCAAATGTATTGTTTTTCTGAAGAATATATTTCAGTTGTAACTGTTAAACCAGTAACAATATGCAATTTATGCATAGTAGGCTAATTGTGAATCAGCAATTAATAATGTAAAATAGTTGAACAATACACATGGATTAAAAGACTTTAAAGATAACGCTTAGTAAAGTATCTGGAGCTACTTCAACTAACCAATATGCCTGTCATCTAGACAATCTGGGTTCGATCACAAGCGACCGCATGAGAGATTTGTGGTGGACAAAGAGGTTCAGTGGTGGGTTTTCTGGTTTCCCCCGCCAACACATTCCGCGGGTGCTCCATTTTTATTCCATGTATCATCAGTGTCCATGTAAACGTTGGACCAACAAATATGACTACCCTTCCACTGCATATCATGAGGCAACCTCGAATTTAAAGAATTTAAGCCCATTACTTCAAAATGCATTCAGTGGCAGTATAGTTAATTTTGCTGCTCCAGTATATTTCACCTTACAACTTGAAACTTGCAATTTCGAGAGAAAATAGAGGTAAATCTGAGGAAGAAATGCTATGTGCAGCATGGTTACATTTCAATATTTTTATGAGAGGAATTCAGATGTACCATGCCCATGAATGACCCAAAACATTTAAACGAACTATTAAACACACGCATTTGCGATATTGCTCTTCCAAACCTCCTGATTTTCAAAGAAAAGCCGTAATGTATAAGAGCCGGCCAGCTTTATAAATGCCAGTTTCCCATGTTGAACTCAAATCGTCTCTGAAATGTAGAGATTGTCAGTTTGGTATCTTTTTCTCGAAGTCGTCTTTAAAATTCAGGAAGCAGGTCCTGGGCAATCGACGGAGCAGAGTAGACTTCAGCCAATCAAAGGTCAGCATGGCAGTAAAATCCTAATCCGATACATAGTAAGGCTCAGAATCCACTGACAATAATGTCAACTCAAAAAAACATAACCCAGACGGTGACATTGATGCCAGCTTAGGGAAATACAAATCGTGACGGAAACAGCCCGTCACTCGGAAGATTTTGTTTATTACTAGGCCACGATATGAACGCACTTGCTTGTTGATGCATCGTGAAGACTTTGGACTCAAGCTGCTTTTGCAATGACGAGTCTATGTATGTCAACTATGAATATATCTTGCACCATGAGCCCATATACAACAGTTCCATCTTGAGTCAAATGTAGCTGTGAACATTCATGAAGTTCCCGAGAATGTCCCTATTTGCAGAGGAAAGAGCGTTCGAAGAGAAAGCCGGAAAACTCTTGCGCATTCGTCAGCCCCATGCGAAGTGCGGTACATATTACATATAGATTGGTTGTAATTAAACTGCTATAAAATCAGGAAACTGCAACTCTGACCAGCGATATAAATGGGGCCATCATTGCAGAAAAATCCTCGACCACTACCAAAGTCTTAGACAACTTCATCTACTTCTGCATTAACATCTGCAAAGAAAACTCGAGAAATCTGTCATTGCCGACCTCGAGCAATAAGACCAGAAAGCACCACCTATTAAGTTCAGGACCCGTTATGTTAGAATCAACTTTTTCAAATAAAGTGAAACGTCTGCTCCCAGAATAACTAAAGGACGCAGAGCTCACCACAATCTTCTCGGAGATCTTGTGCTGCGGAATATTTTGGGAAGGACTCGGCGACAAAATTCCTCGCAAATCTCTACTAACAAATCAATTCGAAGTTCTCGTATGGGATTACATAAGGCGTGTGGCTAGAAAATCAACCCGTACCGCATCGTTGGTCCAAAACAGTTGCAAGAGGCCAACACCTTTGTTAGTGCTTTCGCTTATGTGTCAAGCTCAAATAATAAAACATCTGAGATCATTATATTTAAGACTGAGGTGTATACCTCAAAGTTTCTTCTTTAGTTCTGGAAACGTTGCAAATCACAAAAAGCCCTTTCGGAACGGTGGAGTTAAACCGTACATGTTCACCTTCGTGACTCTCAGCACCACATACAAACGGATTCATGAAGAACTGTCAAACCGTTGGACCCCTAGAAGTAGGTGTTTGCAAGCAGTGATATTACGCTCCCTACACAATGCCAATGTTAGTGGACGATTAATGTTGTTCATTCAGCAGTTAATGAAGGGCCGCGTTGTTTTTGTTTTTTAAATTATTTTTCTCAAGAGAACGGGATTTCTCAGGGATCGGTACTAGCCTTCATGTTGTTTGCTACAGCAACTAATATTATCTCGAAATGTCAAGATATGTTATTCTGTTTATTCGTGAACGTCTTTGCCATCTGTGTATTTCGCCACATGCTCCGTTTCTGTAAAGCTATCTGCAGCAACATTTAGACCAGGGTCTCTTAATCACGTAAAATGTTACGGGTACAGTACAATGTAAGAGATTTTCGGTACCATGCGTCAGTCGGGACAGGTTTAAAGACCAGTTCGACGAGTATAAGGAAAGAGCGAGACAGTAATATTGCTACAAATTGAAAAGCTATGTTTTACATCTTCGTCAACCTTAGTATGTCGTATGTCGATAATTCTTTAATTGATTTTGATTAAAATACCGTAATTTCAAGATACTTACGTGATATAAAATGAATATCTTGAATTATCTGTGATTACCTCTGAAGACGTCTTCCTTCTGGGTGACTTTTGAATAATTGGTAATCCATAAAAGATAAGCAAAATCTTACTGCACCAAAATGTAGATCTCATTAAAGCACACAATTGTAGTCGTACACATTTTTTGAGGAATTAACCATACACGAGATATTTTGGTTACGGTTTCAATTCTAAAGTACTAAACTTTTCTAAAACTCGAAATTTTCATTTTTTTTCTTTATTTTATTCCCATGGCCATACAAATAAAACCGAATTTCAATCGCATGGGAACCAACTTTTAAAATTTTTGACTATTACTTATTCATTTTTATCCCTACAATTTATAAGGAACTAAGTAATAATATCGTTTCTGCTGCTATTTATCTTGATTAGCAGAAATAGGTGGAAGAATCAATTTTTCTAAGAATATTTTGTTAAAGAATTTGTAAAGAAGGCTATGTATGTAACACATGAGATTTTTAAAAATAATCTCTGTTTCTGTTTTGCCTACTTATAGCTGCAATGTATAGTAATGGGAGCTTATTTCGTTTAAAGAATAAATAGAATGCAACAAATATCTTTTCATTTGCTGCAGAGAATATATTATTCCTATAACGTGCACGGTTATAAATGAAGAGTTAGAAAATAATAGTACCAATTGTGCTAAGGGCAGGTTGAGGAATAGGGCTCATGTGGGATGCGCATGCTCCAAAATCGTATAGATTATTTGAAAACATCAACTGAATACTTTGGTAGTATTTCCCTATTCTCCGTTTCTAATCCTACGAGGCATAAATTCCATGTAAAATGTTAATCTTTAAAGATAATCTGTTTATAAAATACACATCACGTTTTGGCATTCATTCTACTAAAGCAATTAGTGATAAAAAGTGCGTATGTGCCCAGTAGTTCCCCATTGTTGAAAGAAGAAAGCAAATTGCATAGTCAAAGTGAGCTGCAAGGCCGCCATGCAAATAGTTGGAAAAGGACGACTATAATATAACCTTTGTAAACTCAGCTGTGTTAATTATAACCCGTAATGAAAGAGAGAGCGCGCGGAATTCATTTTGTTTCGTTTATTCAAATAAATTACACAAACATTTACTGGCGGATGCAGCACTCATGTGAAAATTGTGGAAGCCATGTAATCTGAGACACTGCCGCACCATGATGGAGCATGGAGACAAAAGAAGCTCACGTGTGTCGGTGTGACGTCACTGTTTGCAATTAACGCTGCATACAGCAGCGCTCTATGCACCTCGTGTATCTTTTGCTCCGTAGACTGTAAATCTATTTTCAGTGGAAGCTATTCCTTTGCTCCAGAACCATAAAACACTCTGGAATTTATCTCACGAAATAGAGGAACGCATTAAAATTGCAAGCTAAACCGAGCATGTGCAAGCTAGGTGTTCCGAAATTTCACGGCATCTCTCAACACCGTACACAATTCTTGGAAGCATTCCGAAAATACAGGGAAGAATACACAGCGTAAAATGGTGATTCTAAAACGCGTCTCAAGTTTAGACGACAGTACATGTTAAATAAAGCTTACTTTTGTATGTTAGAACTTTGGCACTCAGCTTCTATTGGTCTACCACTTTTTATATAGTTTAACCCCCATTGGCAGGTAATGACACTGATGAAACAGGGATGGAAGATGGAGCACCGGTGGAATGGATGGCGGGGAAACCCGTCCCTGCGGCGATTTTTGTTCTATCAATTCAATGCCTTCTTATAAAGTACACATAGTCAAATAGTGGAATGTTTACACTGCTATTTAAAGCTATTGTCTTATGTTTCACCTGCACTTTATTTCTCCTCTTTAGAGATAGGTACTTAGAAATAGGGGAAAAATTCCAAATACTGAGATATAGTATAACGATTATAATTTTTAGGGCAACACCATTGTTTACTCTTAACAAAATTACATTCAGGTGGATGAAATTGTTTAAAACAGAAAAGGTTGAACGATGCGCCGCACTGTGTTGTGCGTTATTCCATTCTAATAATGTTTTTGATTAAACTAGCGTGGCTTTTTTCCTTCACCCTTTTTCTTTCTACTCAATGTCGTACTTACAGGTGCTTCTCACCTTTAATAGAACAACTTACATACTTTCACGATCATGCAATATTTATTACCATAATTGTAAATGTAATTCTTCTGTTTTGTCTTGTACACTAAAGTACCTGAACCTTGTAAGTTTTCCGGATTAATTTTTTCTCGTACTGTTATTTTACTTGAATAATCTAATGCATTCATTATTCATCAAATCCCGGATTATACTATAGCTAGCATTCATTATCATCTTGCATTTTTTCTTAGTTTACAAAAAGTTTGCCTCTTCAAAATCTCTGCTTCCATAACTATAAGTATTTATCTAAAATAAAATAAATATCTACACTAACATTTCACAGAATTCCACATGGTATAAATACTTCCTAACAAACTTATGTTAAATATATGCGTAAGCTTTCACGGTCGGTGTCCATGGTTTTAAAATTTAAAATTTTCGGGCTGTTTGGCCGTGGTCTGTAGGTTAAAATATGTTCAGTTAAAATATTTCTACCTAACGTTTCGTCCCTGTTTGTGGGGGACATCTTCAGAGGCACTGCACTCACGTCGCTAACTCGGAAAGAATTACATCAGTGCGGGTTACAGCCAGTATGTATACTCGGGCACTGGTAGGCGGGGTCAAGTGGACAGGTTCTGGTTTGTTTATTTGGCCTGGAGGTTGCGGAGCTGGGAAAGTATAGGGAACCAGGTGGAGTTTAATTTAAGTCCTTCGTCTTTGTTGAAGTTGTTGGTGTTCTTATAAATCTCAATGGCCTCTCTGTATAAACGGGGAAAATAATTTTTAGTCGTAGCTATAACCTCTACCTTATCATATTGCATACGGTGGTCATCCAAAGATAAAACATGTTGTGCCACGGCTGATTTTTCTGTTTGTCCGAGGCGGCAGTTTCTTTTATGTTCTGTAATGCGTGTGTTAATGCTACGCTTTGTAGTGCCGATGTAAACTTGGCCACATGTGCACGGGATTTTGTAAACACCAGATTTTGAAAGTGGATCGAGTCGGTCTTTAGCTGATTTGAGGTACTGTTTTATTTTAGTTGTCGGCATGTATATAGGTTTCACGTGTTGTTTCTCTAAAATCTTGCCCATACGATCAGTTATGTTTTTTATATATGGCAAGAATACTTTATTTTTATATGTCGGTGCCTCCCTAGGTCTGGTGTTGATCTTTCTGGGACGTATTGCTCGATCGATATCCTTTTTAGTGTACCCATTATACAGTAGCGTCTTTTGTAGATATTTTAATTCTTGTGGTAAATGTTCCGGATCACAGATTCCTTTAGCTCGTTCCACTAGTGTTTTGATTACGCTTCTTTTCTGTTTGGGATGATGGTTGGATTGTTTACTAAGATATCGGTCCGTATGGGATGGTTTTCTGTACACTGCACACGTGAATCTTCCGTCGTTTTTCCTAGTTATCAATACATCGAGAAAAGCAATCTGACAGTCGGACTCTAATTCTTTGTAAATTGGATGTTTGCGTGTTGGCTGTTCAGGTGATCTAGGCATTTTTGGAGTTCAGTATTCAATATGATAAGGTAGAGGTTATAGCTACGACTAAAAATTATTTTCCCCGTTTATACAGAGAGGCCATTGAGATTTATAAGAACACCAACAACTTCAACAAAGACAAAGGACTTAAATTAAACTCCACCTAGTTCCCTATACTTTCCCAGCTCCGCAACCTCCAGGCCAAATAAACAAACCAGAACCTGTCCACTTGACCCCGCCTACCAGTGCCCGAGTATATATACTGGCTGTAACCCGTACTGATGTAATTCTTTCCGAGTTAGCGACGTGAGTGCAGTGCCTCTGAAGATGTCCCCCACAGACAGGGACGAAACGTTAGAGAAATATTTTAACTGAACATATTTTAACCTACAGACCACGGCAAAACAGCCCGAAAATTTTAAATTTTAAAACTTATGTTAGCTTTTACCGTAGCACGCTATCTGCTTGCTGCCTGGCAAATGTGAGCTGAATGGATTTATGGCTATTTACTAGGGCTGTCCCAGAAGAACCCTACCTGACGCACAGATAGCGGTTGTTGTTTCAAACAACAATGGTAAAAGTACCAACTTTAAGAAGCTTAAGTTTTAAATTTGACGATTTTACATTATTTAGCATTTGTTTGGCAGCTATCATTAGTGCATGCTCTTAGCGAATTTGTAAACATGGATAAAACTAGTCATAGTTGTGATAAAATACTTTCATTTGAAACGTCTTAGTCCAACTAATATTAATGCTGAGCTAAATTTTACTTTGGGGCAGTCTGGTCCTTTGTTTACAACAGTGAAATATTGGGTGGCAGAGTTTAGGCGCAGTCGTACGAGCTGCCAAGACGAACATCGACCAAATGAGGTTACCAGTCCAAAAATTGTAAATAAAATCCACAAAATGGTATTGGATGGCCGTCAACTGAAAGTGTAAGAGTTAGATATTACAGGCATTTCAAAAAGTTCTGCACAGCGCACACTGACTGAAAATTTGGATATGAGAAAATTGTGTGTAGGGTGGGTGACGCGTTTGCTCACAATAGAACAAAAATAGCGTCGTGAGGATGTTTCAGTCGAGTGGCAATGTTTCGCTGAAATACAGCTGAGTTTTTTCGTCGATTCATAACAATATATGAAACCTGGATCGATCACATCACACTTGAGACGATGGAAGAATCAAAATAGTGGATTGGAAGGAGAGAATCAGCTTCAAAGAAGGCGAAGACAGTGCCATCTGCAGACTAGGTCAGGGCAACAGTTTTCTGGAACGCACGCTGGAAAAATCTCATTAATTATCTCAAAAAAAAAAAAAAAAAAAAAAAAAAAAGGAAAAATTATCAAAGGCGAGTACTATGCAAACTTGTTACAGCATTTAAGTGATGCAATCGAGCAAAAACGACCGTATTTAACGAAAAAGAAAGTTTAGTTTCATAAAGACACTGCACCAGTCCACACGTCCATTATCGCCATGGCCAAAATTAATAAGTTAACATTTCAAATTATTTCCTTATGCAAACTATTCGCCAGATTTAGACCCCGTTAATTATTTCCTGTTTCCACACTTAAAGAAATAGTCTGTTGGTAGAAGATTTGCCAACAATGCAGAGGCGGCAGTCTGAAGTTGATGACCATTTTGCAGCTCTTACTATAAAAAGGGACTCGAAGCTATTGAGCATCTCTGGGAAAAGTGTATCGAGCTGAAAGAAGACTATGTAGAGAAATAAAGATGTTTTCCTCAACATTTTGGGGCTTGCTTTGTTAGGTCGTGTACTTCTGGAATAGCCTCGTATTGGCTACCGGAATGCAGTTATAAAATATTTCTACAACCCTTTTCGAATTTTTTCTGGAATGACCTGTTGTAAACCCAATAAAAAAAAAAGCAATTCTCATTACCTGACTTTTTTGTATATAGATATAGAATTTTCCGGAAATCTTCAATTTAAAAAATCATAACGCCCATCTTGTTAAAGATAGAAAATTCTTCGGCATTTTAATTTATTATACGTAATTAATTTTTTTTTTTTGCTAGTGACCATTATTTATTAGTTACTGAGTGATAAGCATAGAAGCAGCAAATATTAGTTATTGAAAAACACATTTTTTTTTTTAGAAATTTGGACCCAGTGAAATCTAAAAGTCTCTAAAAATATGTAATCTGATAGAGAAGCAATTTTGCAGAGGATAATGCTTATAATATTACCAACTGAATATTTACACCACATTTTAAGCAAGTTTGTGACAGCATGGAAGTTGAAAAGGAAGAAAATAGTGGTAACATGTATGTATGTGTTAGATACAGATATACTCCATTTAACTTTATACTGTCTGTTATGATTTAGACAGCCCATATCTGAGTCATATTGCTATGTTAGTTACGTGCCGGTTAGTGCCGTCCAACCAATCCCGTAAAAAATCAAAAAAATCTGATGTGTTCCATTCACATGACTTTCTCTACATCTCTACAACAAATTGTTAAAAAGTTTGTGCTTCTATTGATTTCCTGCTAATCGAAAAAAATAACAGAAATAGTATTATTACTTGCCTCCTTGTAGTGAAATAAGGGAGTAACATAGGTTAAAGTGATAGTCAAAACCTGGTTGCTATGTGACTGAAGTTCTTTTGTTTGTATGGACAGGAGTTGACAAATTCCTGTACGAGAAAAGTAAGTTTTTCATAGCTGAAACCAAAAACAAGAAATATGTAAAAAAAAAAAAAAAAAAAAAAAAAAAAAAAAAAAGACCAACTCCACGAAAAAAATGTATATAACATAAATTGTGTGTTTTAACGTGCTCTACATTTCTTGTGTAGTACGTTTTTGTCCATCTCTTACGGTTTAGCAGTTATGCAAAATTCTTTAAAATTCGTCCAGAATAAAGTAGTCTTCAGAGGCTATTCCCAGAAAATTCAAGATATACATTTTGTTAGTCAGGTAAATATCTTAAATATGTGATATTTTAATAAAAATATGCGAAAATAAAGATTTTCGAAAAAAGTTCCATGTAAAGGGTAGTTGAGGGTGGGGGATTTTCTTGAAAATCTTCCTGTCGCATCCTTGGAAGATACCAAACTTAAATACCAAGTTTGGTATTTAACGGCCTTTTCGTGTTTGAGCTATGCTGCCCACAGGCACACACACACATACACACAGGCAGACACAGACATTTTTCTAAAAATGCTTTTTTTTGGATTCAGGGGGTTTCAAAACATTATTTCCGGTGAAAACTAGGTATCGAATTTTTTGGTACAATACAATACCTGCTCTATACACTATGTGCATAGTACGTATAGAGAAACTAAAAAGATATGCTGCACTTTCAGACGCGTTATCACGAGTTAACTAGATTTTAATGCTTTTCAAGTGGGAAGAGTTCTACGCTGTAGCTAATGAGATATGTTGTCGTGCTCTGAGTTGCCAGGTTGCTACACATTTCCCTCTCATTCGCACACGGAGCATACAAATCTGCCTGGTGACAATGTTTATTCATGTGCATTATGAAATCTATTTGAGCTAAGTAGTTTTACAATTCTGCTACGAACAGTAATTCCTATCTTTCTCTGAATTATTTTTTGGAAAATTTGAAGTTTTTTGTCCTAATGCAAGTAGTATTTATGAGAGACGGAATCACATAGCACGTTACTAGCTAGTTAAGCGGGAATAAAATATGTCAACATAGCAGCACTCCGATTGGCCTGGAGGCACTCATTTGAAAGTCACTGTAATCTGGTGGTTGCTCCTCCCCTCAACGCTAACAGAAGCCTTTAAGAACGTTTGAGTAGGTTATGCGGAGATATCAGCTGCTATGTGAGCAATTTCAGGTGTTTCAGTGCATTAATCAGTGAGTAAAGGAAGCATGGTGCGTTTCTGGTGCGACATTCGGTGCTTTCTCCGAGAAAGCTTGTGACGATTGCTGCGATAAAACATGAGTATTGCTATTACGAGAGATTGAAGCTGGCTTTGTGTTCAAATCCTCAGCGAGTGAATTGTCCAAGAGAATAGACCATGTAGTGAACATTTATTATGCGAGGAAGTTGCGGAAAAAGGTGAACTAATAATGATAAACAAGTGAACTGACAAGGGGAATTTGGGCTAGTTCATCGCCAGTGAACTGACAGTGTAATCAAATGAAGTAACAGTAAAACCTTGTCAAAGTGATTATTATAAAAAATCCCCCTTATACACACTAAATTCCTTGTAAAAGCTTCTTTGATATATATACATTATATATAATTATAGTATTTTTAACGTCATAGTCTATCATACCTTTAATTTAAAGTTTAAAATAAATTAAACAGACTTTCCCTATTTTTTTAGTAAAGGCAATATGTTTCGCACAATTTTTATGGAACTCCATAGAATCTCAATTTTCATAAAGTAGTGCGTGATGGGAAACATCACCGTTGTTGGTAAATTGAATAGAATTGAAAAATCAGACCTGAAAGTTTTTGCAAATCGTTAATAAATGTAAATTGTCTCAATATGTCCAAAATAAGGTAAGAGTAGAAAAACAACTAAATCATATCTGGATAAATTTGACAACATAAGGTGTCAAGAACATTTAGAATCTCGTAGAGCTCGGCGCAGTTGCGCGCTCACACACTAATGCAAATCACACGCACGCATATATACACACGAGGGAATTTTTATACCGGGAGAGAGAACCGTAAGAAAGCACGTGGTACAGAAAATACATTATACAATTGAGAGAGCAGTTTCTGCAACCGTCTATGTGGAACTACCTTGTGTAACTGAATACCCTTATTTTATTATTTGCTAGGATATGGACCAAGTGTTAATGACAGCTTTCCCTCTTTTCAAATATTACTGACCCTTCCATCCTATTCAGGGAGGCAAGGAGTGCCAACTAGTTATAGGTCTGTGCCATAATGTACATCATAACATTTAATTTAATTTTTGGAGCAATAATACTTAAACCTTAACAAGAGGTGTCAAAATGAATCTCTCAGCTAAAATTTTCAACGGAGAATAATTGGATCAAGGTCTTTCTTGTACTTACTTATTGTTCGTACACAGCTGTACGTAAGCCATAAGTAGCAGTTGAAAGGTTTCATCAGCTCTGCTGTATTGGAAGACAAAGGTGTTGCTTACTTAACTCGTAGGGAACTAAGAAAAATTACGAGATGGAGTACTCTCATGTTGGAAGGATGAGATTTCTCGAAATATACGCGAGAAAAGTACACTGCTACCGCATACCATTTTAAAATAATGCCCCTCTTTCAATGAGGCAAAGAAGAACATTTTGTAATATATTTTCTGAGCAATGAAGGTACGAAGTATATTGAAATACATCGGCAAATGAAGATCCAATTTGGTAATACATGTTTATCACTGCAGCAAGTGCAAGAGGGAGTAGAAAGTTAAGACACTTTATGACTTCTGCACCAGAGCTTATTGCAGCAGTTGAACCAATTAGTACGGAAAATCACGTGGGAGGGCGATAACCGCACATATGAACGCTTGTCAATGGTCAGCACGTGGCATTATTCATGTGAAACTTGTCTGAAAAGTGGGTGCCACAGCAGCTCACTCCAGAACTGAAAGAACGAAGCTTCACGCCTGTGAATAACTTTTGCAGACCTTTGAAGCAGATGATGGCTACGTGGTGATAATTTTCACAGGAGTCAAAGCATGGATACAATTTCTCCAGCTTGAAACAAAGAGAGCAAACAAGGAATGGTAGGAATCATTCATCACCAAAATTCAAGACGCGGTCTACTTATTGGAAGGTTATTGTGGTTCATTTGGAATTAGTAAGCCGTTATTTTGGAATTCCAATATATTGAAAAATTACCTTCGGCCTGCAATCAAATCAAAGGGACATGGATTTTTGACACTTGTGTCATTTTGTAACATTACAATGCTCGGCTTCAATTGCCGGTACAATAGTTCAACAATCACTAAATCTTCATTTTGATGCTGCTCCACATTATTACTATTCACCAGACCTCACCCCAAGTGATTACCACATGTTTCAACAATTTAAAGAGATGATGGGAGGGAAAAAATTTCATTTCGATAAAGTGCACAAGGCGGTGAGCGAATGTCTGCGCACATGACCAGATAAATTCATGTTCTTCCTACAGTCAGGAGCACGTGTGCAGAGCGTCATGAAATAATGTCGATGCATGATGGATTATGTTACAATTTTGTTCAATAAATTATTTATAAATATATTTCAGGTTTTCGTTTGACACTCCCTTTTATAAGGGATGTCGTTTAGGGCACTAGGCAGATTTTCCCAAAGAATCTGTGAAACTGTACACATATTTGTTGATGCATTGCATTGCAACGTGGACTCCAGAGTCCATTGTCACAGAATCAACTAAGCAATAATTGGGACTCAAAATACAACTGTCGTGTAAGATAATGAGGAGTTTTCGCTCCAAATATTTCACGGACATTTACTCTCAAATCTCGCCAATGTTTAGCATTACTTGGGACTGGATGATGATTGTATTTCAATGGTTAATCCATATCCTATTTAAATTGTTCTGTCTGTTATACCATCTGGCGTGTGCTTATGCTTATTTGTTATGTTTTGATGAATATGATTATAACGCATTTACCACGTATGCCGAGTAATTTTATGATACCTTCGCTTTAAATTAAGTGTTGTGTGCTGGAATATTTGACTAATTTCATTCGTTAAGTGATTTTTCAAGTATATGAATTACTGTTTGCTTTGTCACAAAGAATCAAGCATTTCAATCAATTTAAATTATATAAATCAATACATTTTTACGATGGCACAACTCTTTAAACAGTAGGCAAACAATATAATGTATTTACTGTCCAAAATATCAAATGAGGGAGTTAGTGAAAAGTGAACTAGTTTTGAAAAGTTATAGTTTTATAGTAAAATAGAAGATATCATTCGTGATGGTTAAGTCTATTGAAAAGTATAATTAAAATGTAGTAATCTTTCAAAGACAAAATAATCAAGGGAATGAATTGACACTTCTTTACCAATCGTCATACCTTGTAAAATTACTATCCTTTTAGATGTGCCCATCTCCAAGGTTTAATGTGTTCGTCTGCTCTGGTTTGGTCATTTCTAATTTTTAAAGCTGAACTCATACAATGAAATACATTCTGTATGATGATGGGCAGAAAGGTATACTATGCTATAAGTGTTTCACTTAGGATTATAAACTGTTAGATGCTGAATTTAATAGTGTTTAAAGTGTAAATCTTTCGGTGCTGCATGAAAGAGAAAATTTGGTGTTTTTAGACATGTAAGTAATGATAGAAGTTCATGAGTTTCTGCAGCTATTATCGATTCATGTGCCATCTCCACAATTTTATTTTATGAACTATATATATTTTTCTATAAATTATTTGAAAGTGCGGGCCATAGACTTGCTTTCATTAAAGATGAAGAAACAAAAACGTACTGTTTATGTCAATTTTCTTTTCATCAGGCGCTAATGCTGCAGAAATTATTTGCAGTGCATTGTAAGCTCTAATAGGTCTCTTATAATTTACGAAGTCAGTAAGACGCGCACTCGTGAATAGGAGGACTGCGGCTGATGTTTCACCAGCATTCTATTTTTTCAGCTTGTTTTCAGAGCTCATAACTGGAAAAACTCGAATGCCATGCTAGTATGTTGAACACGCTCTGCGTCCATCTTAGTCGAATGTGACCACAACCGAAGTTTGCTTCTTAGAGAACAGGCAAGAATAGTGGTAGACTTTCCCTTTCTTGCTCTCTCTCTCTCTCTCTCTCTCTCTCTCCCTCTCTCTCTTTATATATATATCTCGTTTGGAAGATAAATAAATCACAGGTAAAAGTTATGTACGGCTTTCGGGAAAAAATGTAATTACGCCACGGGCTTTACATTATATTTTAGTCTGTTTCTATGTACAGAAAATAAATAAACATGTAGGTGGTCTTCATAAATGTATAAGCTATACATTTCTCTACTGGCCTTACCAAAGAGATATTTTATATAAGTACATGCATATAATGTTTATGAAAAGTAACCACAATTTGAACCCTGAAATAATGAAAGTGCAAATTATCAAGCCATTATAATACATACAGTATCATCTGCAAAAGGAAATAACTAGAATAGCCAGACGCTACCTCTAAATGGAGCGAATTTGTGATAATGTTAGACCAAGAAATTGACTTTATTAATTCTGAGTTATATACCGACAGATACCGGACCTTTTTATACTTTGTAAAATAGGATTTATTCAGATTTTAATAAATTACATCGGTTGAAACGTTAAAAGGCCAAACATTGCAGTCAGCAAATATTGCTTCGAACATACCCATTCGAACTAATTTAATCGCACCCGGGCATTTCAGATGACACGCTCCACTCTTAGGTGTTAATGGTTGCATATGGAGCAAGACGCCGCTGCTCCGTTTTGGTTTGCTATCTCAAGTTTCAACTTCTGCTATATGCAGCTCTTTAACTCCCAGTTCGAGGTTACTAACTTAGTGTCAAAACTGCTCGCTGCCCCAACAACATATGTTAGACTAATGCTGCTGCAATAAAAACTCATTATAAAATTTAAAAAAAATAAAAAAAAAAATAAAATAGAATAAAAACGTAAAAATAAGTATATATGAATTAAAAGCTAACTGTATTATTTAAGCATTATTGCACAACCGTAATACCTACGCTTTACATAAGCTGGAGAGTTTCATTTCTAAATGTCTTTTCCTAATTATAATGTAATTAGATGTATCTTGGTGTCCATCGCCTGCGGTGCCATATACAGTAAGAAGGGGAGCAAACGGTACTGAAAGACCTGCTAGTTATATAAAATTCAAGAGCTTCTCATGCAACGCTTACAATAATAAATATATTAATTGTAAAACTGCCATGCCAGTATTTTAAATGTGAGATAATAAACAGAATTATAGATTTCTTTTAATAAGTCGTTGCTTTTACGGTGTAGCATGCTAGTCTCTGGGTCCCAAAGTCGTTGGTTCATATCCAGCGGAGGGCGTTAGATTTTTTTTTTTTTTTTTCGAATTTAAAAATCCTTAGCATGGCTTTTTTCGGAAGGGAAGTGAAATCTCTGCTCCCGCATCGTATATTTACAGCACTAAAAAGAACCTCAAGCCTAGGAAAGAAACCTCTTTTCACAGAATGGGACGCTGCCTACCGCAGCAGCTAAAATGCGTCCATAAATAAAACTCAAATTTTAATTTTTAAGAGAATAAAAGTACCTAGATATTTCCCTTGTTAGGAGTAAGGTGGCGTAGATTGAGTGAAAATTTTCCCCTTCCGTTATTTAAAGTTAATTAATAGGTTTGAATACTAAGTAAAAAAATGTATCTGAATTATGTGTTGAGCTGTGCTGTTCACAAACATACTTAAGTGTGTGTTCAGTACACTGATAAGTAGAGAGAGAGCAGATGGGAATTTTTAGGTCTATCAAGTCAACAGCGTTGCCTTCATTTTGTCTTCGCTGCTCAAAAACAGGTTCGAAGAGCACGTGCGTCTGTAGGTAAATGATAAGTTCACAAATAATAAATACATACATATACGAGTTGGTTCACTTGTCCCTTATTATTTTTGGAGATAGGCAACACTTCATACTCTGAAAGCAATAAGGTCGAAATTACCGTGCTTGTCGACCATTTGGTATCCATGAAAACCTAGCCTGCTTTTCATAAGAAAATAGACCTAAGCAGCAATAGTTACGTTCTTCCCAAAAACATGCATGTTATATCAATAGGATCGCTGTCATATGTTCTGCAACGTAAATTATAATGTATGCAGGTTAAACGAACGGCTTAAGCTACAAAAATCTGATGTGTTCCATTCACATGACTTTCTCTACATCTCTGCAAAAAAATATTATTTAAAAACCTATGCTTCCATTTACTTCATGCTCATCGATAAAAAACAGCAGATATAGTCTTATTACTTGCTTCTTTGAAAGTAGAAGCGAAATAATGGATTATCATAGGTTAAAGTGATAGTCAAAAGCTAGTTACTATGTGACTAAAGTTCCTTTGTTTGTATGGATTGGAGTTGATAAATTCCTGTAGGAGAAAAGTTAAGTTTTTCAAAGCTGAAATCAAAAAACAAGGAAAATCTCAAAAACAATCAACTCCACGAAAAAATGTATATAGCGTAAATTGTGTGTTTTAAAGTGCTCTACATTTGTTGTGTGGTAAGTTTTTGTCCATTTCTTACGGTTTAGCAGTTATGCAAAATTCCGTAAAATTCACCAAGAATAAAGTAGTCTTCAGAGGCTATTCCCAGAAAATTAAAATATACATTTTCTTTGTCAGGTAAATATCATTAATATATAATATTTTAATCAAAATCGTTAGAGCCATTATTTAAAAAATCAAAATTTTTGAAAAAAGTTCCATGTAAAGGGTAGTTTGGGGTGGGGGATTTTTCTCAAAATCTTCGTGTCGCATCCCTGGAAGATACTAAACTTCAATACCAAGTTTGGTATTTTACCGACTTTTCATTTTTGAGTTATAGTGTTTACAGACACACACACACACACACACACACACACACACACACGGACCTTTTTATGAAAATAGTTTTTTTGGATACAGGGGACCCTAAAACATATATTTCCGGTGAAATCTCGGTATACAATTTTTGGGTGGAGTGCAATACCTTCTCTAAACACTATGTACATAGTGCGTATAGAGAAAGTAAAACTCTGATGTGTACCATTCACATGACTTTCTCCATATCCCTGCAACAAGTAATTCTTAAAAAGCTTATACCTCTATTTACTTTATGCTAATCAGAAAAAATTAGCAGAAATAGTCTAATTACTCGCATCCTTGTAGTAGGAGCGAAATAAGGGACAACCGTGGGTTAAAGTGATAGTCAAAAGCTGGTTGCTATGTCAGTGAAGTTCCTTTGTTGGAAGTTGACAAGTTCCAGTATGAGAAAAGTATGTTTTTCATAGCAGAAACCAAAAATAAGGAATGTCACAAAACGACGAACTCCACGAAAAAAATGCATATAATATAAATTGTGTGTTTTAATGTGCTCTACATTTTTTGTGCAGTAAGTTTTTGTCCATCTTACAGTTTAGCAGTTATTCAAAATTCAGTAAAATTGATCCAGAATAAACTACTCTTCAGAGGCTATCCCCAGAAAATTCAAGATATACATTTCATTTGTCAGGTATATTTGTTTAATATCTGAAATTTTAATCAAAATCGTTAGAGCCATTTTTGAGAAAATCAAAATTTTCGAAAAAATTTCCATGTAAAGGGTAGTTGGGGGTGGGGGGATTTTTCTCAAAATCTTCGTGTCGCATCCCTGGAAGATATTAAACTTAAATACCAAGTTTGGTATTTTACCGACTTTTCGTTTTTGAGTTATCGAGTTCACACACACACACACACACACACACACACACACACACGGACCTTTTTATGAAAATAGTTTTTTTGGATACAGGGAACCCTAAAACATATATTTCCGGTGAAAACTCGGTATCCAGTTTTTGGGTGGAGTGCAATACCTTCTCTAAACACTATGTACATAGTGCGTATAGAGGTAGTAAAAAGGAATCACTCAACAGTTATAAAGGGATTAGAAGCCGCGAGGGAGACATGTGACACTATACTTCAAGTTTTAACGGAGCAAACGGGCGCAATGATTGTAGCTCAATTGGTTAATTTCATGTTCCGCTATCACCTCAGAGTGTCAGTGGTTCTTTTTTGTATCCCATCGAGGTGCAACGTTAGTTCTGTGTTTGCCACACTAATAAATTTAGGTGCAAACTAAAAGGTATACGAATTAAGAACATACGGCAGCTCATTTTACGTGTTCTTCAGTTTTCGATCCTAAAATTCTAATTGTTTTGAAAAAGAAACTTCAATAAAACTTTAAATAATACTGGGCTGATACAGTTAGAATAAACATAAATAAAAGATCAACAACAAAAAGGAACAAAGAAGCACTTTAAAAATGTTCCGATATCCCACCTAGCTTTGTACTAAAACTCCGGAAGAAAGAAAGCGGGGGGAACGTTTTGGTAAGATTCGAACCTGAATCAAGCATCACTGCGCGTTAACCGAACACGCTACTGTTTAGCTATAGACTACAGCGCCAAAGTTTATAATGTTAGTATGCAGAGGATAGGTCTGGGGAACGATGTTTTCAGGTTAGCTAGGTATATGAATGATGGAGCACCTGTGGAATGTGATGGTGGGGGAAACCGGAGTACCCGGAGAAAACCCGCCCCAGCTCCTCTTTGTCCACCACAAATCTCACATGTGGTCACTTAGGATCGAACTCTGGCCGTCTAGGTGAGAGGCGAGTGGTCTAACCACTCGGCCACGGCGCGGCCCTTTCAGGTTAAACGGCAATCTGCGAGTTGCATAAAACTGGAGAATAAGGGACAGGTGAACCACCTTATATACTTTCATTATGTTGTGCATGCAAATAAATATACATATATCGCACGCTCGACTGTATATTTCCGCTAACGCGTGATGTTTAAATTTTGATTGGAGTGCAATTCTTTCAGAGGTGCTCATAAATGATAGAGAAAGCTATTTCGAATGAATAAATATGTCACTATTTACTTTATCCATTTACTTATAGTCTAGGCTAGATAACAGAGGGGTAGCTCGTGCTCTGCGATCTAAACTAACACTCCCCAGAAAGAAGGGAAGGAGGAAGGGAACCGCAGGGTCTAAAGACGTCATACATATAAATCCTTTAGATTTTAATTATTTGTGGAGAAATAGACTGCAAATCCATTAAGGAATCTATCACCTAACCTCAACTATTTCGTAGGCAGACAGGCTACAAAGGCGCGCGGAGGTCCCTAACATTTTCAAACTCGAAGGCCCGTTCCACTACTGATCTACGACCTATCAAGCAGGCACCACTCTAGGGTCTCTCCGTGAGCATGCATCAGCGTCATTTGTTCGGCACTGCCATATGCAGTGAACATGAAATGATGGAAAGAAAAGAGTGAGAAATTGAAGCCTCAACATTCGCCTATCGACCCCAGGAAAATCACGAAAATCCCATGGGTCAGAGTATGTAATGGTGATCGAACCAGGGACCTCTACAATGAGAGAGGTAGCCACTCGCCTCTCAACTAGGCGGCCCGGGTTCGATCCCAAGCGACAGCAAGGTGCGGGTTTTCTCCCGGTGCTCCGGTTTCCCCCGCCATTCCAGCGGTGGTCCATCTTCATTCCATGTATCACCAGTGTCATCGCCTGCGGTACTACAAGTAGTAAAAGCGGGCGTTAAACACTATCAAAAAAATCTACAATGAGAGCCTCGTGGTGCCACTTCGTTCGATTTTGCTTTTAATAAGGAAAGGAAGATTTATACTTGCATTTCATTAAAAATTGAATCCTAGATTTTACCAGAAATATACACTTTCATATCCCTTGAATAAAAAGAAAATCTTAAAAAAAAAAACTGCATTTGTCTGTAAACAGCATGACTTTAAAACCAAATGTAAAATAAATATAAACTTATAACTTAAGCTCAGTGTACTCACATTTGTTCGTACATACGAACATTTTCAAGAAAATCCTGCAGCATCAAATTAACTTTACATCGAGAAATGTTAGCTAGTTGTTATACCTCAAAATTGACTTTAATGTATTTGACGACTTAGATATTTTCCATGACAAACATTTTTCTGTGAGTAGTTAATGACCTCTTTTTCATTCTGAACGAATGTGTTACACCTTTTTATAATTGTTAAAGCATATGAATTAGACAGAATGTTACTAAAACTGTGTATCTCGTGAATGCAGAAGCTCGGCGAAATATAGTTTTATAAGATTATCAATTTCCAAGATATTGCATGTTATTGCTTTGTATGTTATAATGCTGTGCTTACCTTAATGCCAAGTCGCCAATATTTGTTTCTGGTGCTCGTGCGAAGAATGGAATTAAACAGTCATCATATAGTAACTCGCTTTTTAAAATGTTACTCTTAACTTTAAGCTTCAATATGTCCCGATGTAAAGTACAAACATTACGGATTGCAAACATTTATACCAATCCCTAAGAAGTAAAAATAATGTAATCGTGTATTACAATCATATGACTTTTCTCCACTTGCTGCAACAAAATAATATTAATAAAACTTATTATTTCTATTCACTTCATATAATTGACATAAACCTTCGAAGAAATTGTGCTATTCCTGCAAATGCAAAGGAATAAAGTAGTACACTAAATTTAGGCGTTAGTCAAATCTTTTAAAGTCAGTACCGTTGCTATGAGATATCATTTGACATCCTGTTCTATTTACTTCACCAGCAAAAAGAAAAACGAAAAACGACTTGCCATATTAGAAAAGTATAGACATTTTAAAAATAAAATCGGCAATATTTTGACAATGGTTAATTGCACAAAAAACTTCATTTGACAATATTGTGTGTTTCAGTGACTTCTTAACCTTTTTCAGTATGTTTTTTCCTTCATATTCTGCCACTTATGCAAATGTCATACCGAATGAAAAATACTTCAGAAAGCTCCACTATACATTTTATTTATCATAAAAATGTTTTAAATACTGTTTTAATCAAAATCGTTTAAGCCATTGTTTGAGAAAACACGGACACACACACTTACACACACACGCACAAACACATACGAATACACAGGTAGACTTTTCTTGAAAATGCACTCTTTTGGGTGCAGGAAACCTAGGCACGTGTATTTCTAAAATCTTCGAATGTTTGGTGCATTACTATGTATACCTGCTCTTCCTACTAGTACGTGGTACAGAAAGTAATAACAGAAAGTTGTAAGAATAAGAAAGGTAGAGCCTCACTGAAGGGTTCAAAGACATAGCCGGGATTGGTACCACGGATCTGCTGGTCTCCGTCCAGGTGCTCTAAAAACTGAGCTATCGTGGCAAAATTCCGATACGGCATTACATTTTACAACTTACTCGAGATTTTACTGGAAAACCACAAGCAGATTTCAAATTATTTTCAAATTAACTAGCCTAATGACGACTTAAAATGTCATAATTATTTTTACTTTTTCTTCACGTACGATGCACATAGTGCATAGAGAACTTATTGTAATGCACCTAAAGCTCGATACCGAAATTTCATCGCAAATACATGTTTTGGGATCCCCTGAGTCAAAAAAATTTAAAAATAGGTCCGTCTGTGTATGTGTGTGCGCGCGTGTGTGTGTGTGTGTGTGTGAGAGCAGTATAACTCAAAAACGAAAAGTCTATTAAATACCAAACTTGGTATTTAAGTTGAGTATCTTCCAAGGATACAACACGAAATCAAGAAAATCCCGCCACCCCCAACCACCCTTTACATGGAAAAATTTTCGAAAATGTATATTTTCTCAAAAATGGCTCTAACGTCTTTGATTAAAATCCCTTATATTAAAGATATTTACAAGACAAATGAAACGTATATCTTGAATTTTCTGGGTTCTTAAGAGTTCTTTATTATGGATGGATTTTGTATAACTGGAAAAGTGTAAGAGAAAGACAAAACCTTACAACACAAAAAATGTAATGTCGTTAAAACACACAATTTATGTTATATATATTTTTCTTCGTGGGGTTGATCGTTTTTAAGATATTCCTTGTTATTGACTTCAGTTTTAAAATACTTGTACTTTTCTTATACGGAAACTTGCCAACTTGTACCCACGCAAATAATCGGATTTCAAACCCTCAGCAACACCAATTTATAGTATTTGACTGTCGGTTTAGCCTAGTGTATTTCCTTATTTCGCTTGTGCTTACAAGGAAGCAAGTAATGAGAACCTTTCTGCTAATTTTTTCCTCGATTAGCATTAGGTAAATAGAAGAATAAGCTTTTTAACAATAATTTATTGTAGAGATGTAGAGAAAGTCATGTGAATGGAACACATCAGATTAGTTCTGAGCTTCATAGTTTACTACTTGGTCTCTCATTGTCATGTATAGGACAAGAGTTGGAAAAGTAGAGTCAGACTGGAAAATTCAGCCGGGGTTTGAACCACAGATTTCCTGGTCTCCATCTAATTGCTCTAATCAATAAGCTGCCATGCCAATATTTAATAATATTTTGTAAGTGGTTAGGTAGAAAAAGTCATGTTGATTATCCCCGACCAAGCTTTCATACAATTTAAAATCTGTACCTGAGAGCCATACTATCGTTAAGTCCAAAAAATGGAAAATCGAGATTTTGGCACCGTTATCAATAAAAAACAATTATCTTTACAGCCATACTATCACATATTTTGTTTGGATTTTTGATAGAAAGTGAGATATTGAGGACCATATGATTCTAAGTCCCTTCGCTCTTTAATGCCAAAATATCTGAAAAGGACTTAAGATATGCTGGCTCTGACATCTGTGCTTCTATGATTATTGTTGGTACACATAAGATAGTTTGGTTCACAATGCCTACATTCGGTGAATCTTGGCAAGAATGACTCGCTTATCTTCATTTGCTGACTATGAAATGAACTATACCAATCATGTGGTTAAATTATTTAATAGTGTGACATGGCTAGCAGAGGAAGGAAGCTTGTTGAACTTGCTCTATTGAAAGCGACTTCAGCTTCCCTTACCTTAAAATATGTCGGTCATCAGAGATCGAAAGAAGTAAAGCAAAATATGACAACATTCTTAAATTATTGCAGTGGATTCCAGAAGAAGACAGATATTGCTTCAAAAACCTACCACATCAGAATGACATGGCTGACTTTCATGAAGAAGAACATTGAATTTAATATTATTTAGGATAAGATTTTTCCAAAGTCTTGTTTAAGAGCTGTACAACTATTTTTTGTTTCATACAATGTTAATAGTATGCATTAGATAAGATTATGCAATATTAATGAGTTTCTTACTCATTATCATCTTAAGTCCCTAAAATCAATCTTAAGTCCACCTTTTCATATTAATAATGTATTTAACTTTGTATCTTGCTAAAAACATTGTTGTTATAGTACACGACTGGATAGGATAAGGTAAAATACACCATAGTAATAAATTTTGAAGCAATAAATAGAATAATAGACCTTGAAATTAATGCATTTTTATTAACTTTATGGATTTTTCCTTCTCCTGTAAAATCAATAAAATGTGACTTACAATAGAATGGCTCTCAGGTACAGAAACAGTAATCCTGGCCTGGAATCGAATCGACAGCTTTGGGCAGACAATCGAGCAGCTGTACCAACAAGTTAGTATGGGATCAGTAAAATCAGCTATAAAAGTTTTGATCTTTGTGCTCAAAGACCCCCTTCGTTTGAGGAAGGCCTGCCTAGTGCTTGCAGAATAACAAGCACGTATCGCTCCCGATCGTCAACAAAGCGTGGAAATGGTTCTCCCGTTTCTTTCTCAAGAAACATCCAACAATCCGGTTAGGGTCTTAAAGCTTTAACATTTGCATGAGCGCAGTAAAAATATTGATATAAAAATTATGATCAACAACTGTACTAGGCAGAAAAGGGAAAGCTCGTAAAACTGTCCCTGAATAACGCAAAGGGTAACCCCTTTATGCGAGGACCCGTTACATCCGAGCCATTTGCTCAGAAAGCGAGTTGCTGCCTGCACACCCAGGGAGAGTAATCCAGGTGGCGAGGGAAGGGGAATCGTCTAAAACTATAGCAACGCTGTAAACTAAAAGCTTTTCGGAGGTGAAGGAAAACAAAAGGAGATCAGAAGGCGTTTCGAGCAAACAAACTCTTAAACAAGCCAAGATCAACTACAGTTATATCATAATGCTTTTCTCAGCTGTGGACAAAACGGCGACCTAAGAGTGGTTTTATTGCTGAGGGCTTTCGTTTTAAATTCTTACAGCCTAAACAGCTATATATATATCATTTTTTTTGTCGTTTAGTAATGTGCATTTTTGCAAACATTTATTTTTCTGTCTACTTCATTTTAAGGTGACTAAAGTAGCGATTTTGGGAAAAAAGTGGATATTTGGAGCAAAATTCCACCATACTTAAAAGTCTGATATGTTGCAGTCATATAACTATCTGTAAATCTCTGTAACAAGTTATTGTTAAAGCTTGTTCTTCCATTTCTTTCATGCTAATTGAGAAAAAATTAAAAATTGTTAGTTGCTTCTTTGTAATTAGAAGGCAAATAAGGGAATACACTAGGCTATAGTGATAGTCAAATCTTCAAAGCTGGCTACCATTGCTTGAAGAGCCTTTGTTTGTATGGTTGACAAAGTCTCGTAACAGAGAAATAAGTATTTTAAAGCTGAAACCATTAACAAGAATATCTTAAAAACGGACAACTTAACGAAAAAAAATTTATTGCATAAATTGTGTGTTTTAAATGCTGTACATTGTTTGTGTGGTAAGTTTTTGTCCATCTCTTACGGTTTACCAGTTATGCAAAATACCGCGGAAGTAGCTAGAATAACATTTTTTTTGTCAAGTAAATATTTTTATTATACGATATTTTAATCAAAATCGTTAGTCATTTTTGAGAGAATAAAAGTTTTCGAAAAATTTCCATGTACAGGGTAGTTGAAGGTGGGGGGTTCTGTTGAAAATCTTCGTGTCGCATCCTTGGAAGATACCAAACTTACCAAGTAAGTAACGGTCTTTTCGCTTCTGAGCTATGCTGTCCAGACACACACACACGAATCTTTTTCTAAAAATGTTCTTTTTTGGATTCAGTGATCCCAAAACGTATATTTCAGGTGAAATCTTGCTATCGATGTTTTGGGTGCATTTCAATACCTTCTCTATACACTATGTAAGTTGTACGTGTAGAGAAAGTAAAAATGCAAAAACGGAATATTTGACTATCGTAAGTCTGGTATAATAAATGTTTTGGACGCCAGTATAAATTTTGAGCTAATTAATTACTCTCCATATGAAACTTCAGTACTTTTTTTCTCAGTTTCAATTTTGTTTTCATATTTATTTTATCTTCAACAAAAATACGGCTAGAGGTGTAAGAAAAAATAAATAAATATATAAAAAATCAGTCTATGTAGCTCAATATCCGTAACAGATGATAAATTACTATTTACATATGAAAACTATTTTACTTCACGGAAGCATCGATTTGTACTATGTACTGTAATTTATGGTAATTTATCGCATATTATACTCGTGATCGAACATTTTAACTAAACATTTAAAATGTATTTTTAATATATAGCATTCATTTAAAACAACATTCATTTCAGTAATTTTGCTGTAAACAACTAGCTACATTAGTACATTTTCTACTGGTTTTTAATATATTCCTATAGGCAGAAAAAGATATTTCAACATCGCAAGATGTCGCTGGCGTATATTTTATACACGCAATTTCTATACCAAGATAAAAATCTTGATAAATTGTTTCCCACGTTAACCCCACATGCACACTCAAACGATTTGTGTATTACACTCACATGACTTTCTCTAGCTACTCTACAAACTTCTTACAAAAGATGATTCTTCTTTCAACACCACGTTAATCGAGATAAACATTAGCAGAATTTGATACTTCCTTATAGGTAGTCTGGAACTAAGGGATTGCACTAGGCTAAAGTGATAGTCAAATGTTTTAAAAGGCTGTCGTTATGCGATTGCCATTGCAAATCGCCTCTTTGCTTGGCCAGGTGTAGAACAAAAGAAAAACGGTAAGTTCCACGAGAATAATGTATATGACTTAACTTGTGTATTTTAACGAGATCTGCATTTTTTGTATAGTAAGTTTTTTCCATCTCTTACAATTTACTAGTTATTCTAAATTATGCAAAATTCATCCAGAATAAACAGGTTTTTAGAATCTATTCGCTGAAAATTCAAAATATACATTTTATCTGTGATAGAAGTGGCTTTAATATGTGATATTTTAATCAAAATCGTTAAGAGCCATTTTTAAGAAAAACAAAATTTTTCGAAATTTTTTACATGTAAAGGGTAGTTAGGGGTGGAGAGTTTTTCTCGAAAATCTTCGTGTCGCATCAAGTTTTGTATTTAACCGTGTTTTCGTTTTTGAGCTATGCTGGCAATAGACAGACAGACAGACAGACAGACAGAGGCACACACGGGCCTGTTTCTGAAAATGCTTTTTTTTGGACACGGGGGGTCCTAAAATATGTATTTCCTGTGAAATCTCGACATCGAATTTTTGAGTGGAATAGAATATTTCTCTATCCCTATATCCCTATGCACATAGTACATACGGGGCTAGAGAAAGTAAACATTTTAATTCAAATGAATTGACGAAAAAATTGATACATTTTTTTTACCGAGTCTAAAAAAATAGAATAAAATAAGACTTAAGTTTAGAAAAATTTAAGACTGAATAAAATTCACACACTAGCATCTAAACAGCTCGAAACGTAAAAGTACTTTGAAACTTTCTAACTTACTTATAAGAAAAAAAAAATAGGTTAAAGCCTAAAACTCCGTGCCCTAGTTATTACAAAACCAGTTTATACTGCCCTACATACATGAACCCACTTCGTCTGTAGATACGAGAATACTCGTGTCGCCTTGCTCGTGAGCACTAGTTCTCGATACACGAGATTCTCGTTGCCACACTTACGAGTAACGAGTGAGCGGGTTTTGACCAACTTTACGTTTTAGTATTACAAATTCCTACAGTCTTATTTTTTATTATATCCTAAATCCTGTTGGTATTCGATTAATTTGTATAAATGTCTCTTTTACACATAAGCAACAGAATTCACTGATTCTACCATTCAAACCAGCCTTAAATTGAAACTAATGATTTTGTGGTTGAATAGGAATGGTAATATTCTTTCTTATATTAATTTATTTTTTAGAGTTACTTATACATTATAATCCCTTCAATCTTCTTATTTCTTCCTTATTTGCAGGTGCTAATATTACATTGTAATTTTATTCAATATCTTGACACTTATACTGATTCTTCTGGCTAATGTGTGTGTGTACTTAAAGCTTGCCTTTATTGTGCGTTTAAATAATATATTATTCTAACTATGCACACAATATATAGTGCTGTGTTTTAGTCCCGTTGTTGGTTGGGTATTCTTTAATTTTAAAACATTGCGAAATGCTGATAAATAAATACAAATTTCTCATTGCTGTTATTATAGGTGTTAAGGTGACTTTAAATTGTGTGGTTTTATATCTTTTACCAATTGTATCTGCGGCTTTTCTTTAAGCTTTCTTTATGCATTCCAATTTTATAAGGTATGTCTGTGAGCCATATTTCTGTGGAAACTAATGTCATTGTTATTGAAATAAGACAGTATGAAATATAATATTTTAAAGTAAAGTATAGTACTTCTTTAGCAGATTACTAGCTAAGACTTAAATCTGGAGCCTGTCGAGGAGAAGGCAAACTCTGGATCTTGTTATATCCAGGAAGGTGATCAATCCAATGCCTAATATGGTGGTGGAAACGAGGAAATGAAATGTAGTGATGAAAGGGAAATAGGAAAATTGGCGAATCAAATTATCCAGCCCAGCAATCCCACAGCAACCGAGCAAATCAGCAACCAGGGGTTTGAACCCTGGACTTGCAGAATGCGAGTTGCTCACGTAATGTGGCGCCACCTTGCTAGGTTTAATTCAATTTAAAAAATCTTGTGTGTTCTATTACATGACTTTCTCTACATCTCTGCAACAAATGATTGTTAAAAGGCTTAAGCTTCTATTTACTTCTTGCTAATCGAGAAAAAATTAGCAGAAATGGTCTTATTACTTGCTTCCTTGTAAGTAGGAGCGGAATAAGGAAGTAAACAGGTTAAAGTGAAAGCCAAAAGCTGGTTGCTATGTGAAGTTCCTTTATTTGTATGGACAGGCGTTGACAAATTCCTGTATCATAAAAGTTAAGTTTTTCTTAGCTGAAGCCAAAAACAAGGATTATCTAAAAACAATCAGTTCCACGAAAAAAATGTTTACAACAAAAAATGTGCGTTTTAATGTACTCTACATTTTTTGTGTAGTAAGCTTTTGTCCAATTCTTACGGTTTAGTAGTTATGCAAAATTCCGTAAAATTCAATCAGAATAAAGTAGTCCTCCGAGGCTATTCCCAGAAAATTTAAAATATGCATTTTATTTGTCAGGTAATTATCTTTAATATACGATATTTTAATCAAAATCGTTAGAGCCATTTTTAGGAAATCAAAATGTTCGAAAAATGTTCCATGTAAAGGGTAGTTTGTGGTGGTGGGATTTTTCTCAAAATCTTCGTATCGCATCCCTGGAAGTTACTAAACTTAAATATCAAATTTGGTATTTTACTGACTTTTCCTTTTTGATTTATCATGTTCACAGACACAGACACACACCGGACCTTTTACTGAAAATACTTTTTTTGGATGAGGGGACCCTAAAACATATATTTCCGGTGAAATCTCGGTATCGAATATTTTGGTGGAGTGCAATACCTTCTCTATACACTATGTACATAGTACGTGTAGAGAAAGTAAAAAGTACAAAATTTTGTGTTCACTGTTAATTAAAGCATTCCAGCTAAGGGTATCTTTTATTTATAATTTTGTGTTCGTGATAATATTGCCAGGAGATACACTGATATCATTTAATTAAGTTTTAATAACAAATCCATTTATACATTGTATCGATGCTAATGAATATTTATGTTTCCCAAATTCCAGTGACGTTGCACATTAATTACAGTCATTGTCAAGTGCAATTTGTGTTTCATCACACAAACTTTATGAAGCCCCGATTTAATTTTCGGAGTTGGTAATGCCAAAAATAAGGTGCACAGAAATTAATGCTTATAAATTTTTAGATATTTAGAATAAGCAATGAATTAAAAGCTGGGACATGGTTTATTTGATACATTTTGCTTTTGAAATGAACATTATCTATTGTGGGTGTCTAATTGCAGTTCGCGATTGTAGCCGAAATAATACATTACATATCAAGTGAATCTGGGTTCTGTTTTTAAAATTCTTTGTCACACCCAGACAGTGCTATATAAGTATCTATTATCATTTATTTTCTTAGCTTTTCTGAAAATTATTCATCTTTATTCTGTAATCTTTTGTTTAGGATATGTTAATATGTTCACCAAATGCATGGATTATTGTCTCAGAC
This sequence comes from Hymenopus coronatus, assembly GCA_030762935.1. Taxonomy (NCBI): domain Eukaryota; kingdom Metazoa; phylum Arthropoda; class Insecta; order Mantodea; family Hymenopodidae; genus Hymenopus; species Hymenopus coronatus. The sequence continues at coordinate 119,874,301 of CM060881.1, read as the reverse complement.
ATTAAGTATTAAACTGAAATTTTCACAGGACGTAGATGCTCGTTTACTTGGTTCAATAATTTACTTCTATATAATTATGTTGTATTGATAGAAATTAATCTTTTTCTGAAGTACACAATTTTATTAAAACTTATAAGTATACTTTGTTAATAATAAATATACCCTTTTATTATTAACACACTGTCCCACAGCAGCGTTAATATGTTCTTTCATAATCTTAATAGCATTTCGTATCCACGCCTTCTCCAGTTAACATAAATTCGCACATATGAAATGCTTGTGCCAGTGTTGGAAGCGATATGCTTTTACGGACATAGCATCGTTTATTCACACAGTTTGAAAATGCATTAAGGTAGAAGGATTTTGGACATTTAATACACTAAGGTACGATGCTTATGAAATAATATTGTGCAATATCCATGTAGTGGTGATACTCTGTGCATATCCATTTCATCAATGTTTCATTATCTACACCAGTAAGAGAATCCTGTTCAAGAAAATGGTTTAAACAAAAGTTATTTATTTTTTGATGAGGAATAAGGAAGCAAAATACAAATGTTGGTCCCCATTTAAAAAACGTACTTGACTCCCAAATTACCGTCCAAAACTTTTCCAATTAAAACACAACATATGACATTTTCTTTTGCAATTATATAAAACAACTTTTATTCAAGACCTTTCTTTCTACAACCCTTAGCTTTGGAGGTATTCTACAGTCTCAAGTTAAATGGTCCATGGCCGATCTTCTGCATAGTTATATTCAGGACTTTGGCGCTACAAGTTAGAGCTGAAATGCAGTGTATTTGATTAACGCACACTGTTAGCATGATTTCCGAGATGCTCAATTGAGGTTCGAATCCTTCTAAATCCGTTGAAAAATTTTTTTTCCTTTCTTTTTTCCTGATTTGGCACAAAGCTAGATAGGAAATCGGAATATTTTAACTTGTTTATTTCTTTTTATTGTTCTCTTTCTTGTGTTTATTTTAACTTAACCAGTCCAGCTCATGAAATAAAAATGAACATTCTCAGGCATAATTCAATTTCTTCTAAACATGCAGGTAATATTACAATGTTTTAAAACTAACACGCGTATTTCAGATAATACAACAGAACCAGACCCATTTTCAGAGTATCTCTAAAACGAAAAATGTGAAAGTTCCTTTCACATGACATTCTCTATAGCTCTGCAACAAAATATTGTTAAAAAGCTTATGCTTCTATTTCCTTCATGCTAATCGAGAAGAAACTAGTAGATTATTACTTGCTTTCTTGTAAGTAAAAGGGAAATAAGGGAGTACCATACGTTAAAGTGATAGTCAAAACCTGGTTGCTATGAGACTGAATCTCCTTTGTTTGTATTGACAGGAGTTGACAAATTCCTGTGTGAGAAAAGCATACATTTGTTAAAGGTGAAATAAAAAAAAAAAAAAAAAAAAAAAAAAAAAGGAATAACTCGAAAACGATCAACTCCACGAGAAAGATGTATATATCGTAATTGCGTTTTTTAACGTGCTCTACACTTTTTGTGTGGTAATTTTTTGTCTATCTCTGACGGTTTAGTAGTTATTCAGAATTCCGTAGAATTTATCCAGAATAAAGTAGTCTTCAGAGGCTATTCCCAGAAAATTCAAGATACAGATTTTGTTTGTCAGGTAAATATCTTTAATGTACGATATTTTAATCAAAATCGTTATCGCCATGTTTTAGAAAATAAAAATTTTCGAAAAAAGTGCCATGTAAAGGGTAGTTTGGGGTGGGGAGATTTTTCTCAAAAGCTTCGTGTTGCATCCCTGGTAGATACTAAACTTAAATACCAAGTTTGGTATTTTACAGACTTTTCGTTTTTGAGTTATCGTGTTCACAGACACACGGACCTTTTTCTGAAAATATTTTTATGGGTACAGGGGATCCTAAAACATATATTTCCAGTGAAATCTCGGTATCGAATTTTTGGGTGGAATAAAAATACACAAAATATCTAGACTGACAATCACAAACTGTGCCAAATACATAGGTATTCACCAATACTTTCAATTGAAAAGAAAATTAGGTTTAATGCGCATAACTTAACAAACTTATCAATATCCAGTAGATAAAGTGTTCCTAAATGAAACTTAGTGATGAAACTTCATTTAGCGCAGCAGCTGTTTGAAATGATGACGAGTTCACGACCGACTGAGTCTGCCTCTCTAATGGGCTGTGAGGTTCATAGGAGATAACCTTAGCTGTAGGTATAGTACATGCCTAGAGATTTACTTCGTGCATTTGTATCTAATGAGGCATATCTAGACCTAAAGTGTCTTCCGGTATTATTCCGGTATTATTCGCTAAACTGCCAAAATTTTGTAGAGAACATTCTATAACTACGAAGAACAATCGATAACATGTTAGGTGTTCTAGTATTTTGAAATTGTTTTCATTGACTTTATATGTTTTGAAAATTGCCTTTATTATTTAAAATCTTAGTGAAGTTTTTTTTTCAAAATAATCAGAAAGAAAATTAAGGATCGAAGACTAAAGAACGGGTAGTATGTACTGTCGTTTGTTCTTCACTCTTATACCTTTTTGTTTACACCTAACATTATTGGAGTGACAAACACTGATCTAACTTTGCACCTCGATGGATAAAACATGAAGGAAAAAAGTGCATGCTGACTGTGGGACTCGAACCGCTGACACGCTGGAGGTGAGGAGAGGGGTGGGAAACTAGCCAGTTGAGCTACAATCATTGCGCCCGCTTACAGCGTTAAAACTTGTAGGTATAGTGTCACATATGTCTCCCTCTCCGCTTCTGATCCTTTTATAACTGTTGTGGAGGACATCTTTTTGTAGCTTAAGCCGTTCGTTTAGCCTTCATTCATTATAATTTACGTTTCAGAACGTAAATTGATATAACAAGTACTGTAACAGGAGTTATTAAGCACATGTTTTTGGAATGTACGTAACTATTGCTGCTAAGGTCTATTTTCCGATGAAGAGCAGGCTAGATTTGCATGGCTACCAAATGACCAACAAGCACGGTAATTTCAACCTTATTACTTTCAGAGTATGAAGTGTTGCCTACCTACAAGTACTTTCAAAATGGAAGTAGCTTAATCATTTTATTTGATGAATTGCTTATCATAAGAAGCTCTACAGCTATAAAATTCCATTTTTGCAATGAAATATGTAATACAGAAAAAAATAGGAGTCTTTAAGGGTGTTTGATTGAAAATAAGAACACAAATGTATGTATAATTCTAAATCAGGAACATATTATATTTTAATTAGAAGCATTAGAAACATTTGATAAAACCATCCAGCCAGACAAAATATTCTGTTAGAGCTTAAAAGGCGAATGTAAGAACATATTTACCCTGCATTCATAAAATATTTTACTTAGCATGAGCTCTGAAATATATGTGTAAGATTTTCATTTTTTAGCTATTCTATTTACACAAAAAAGCACACGACTTTTACATGGATATCTCAAAAATTGTATTTCCTGCGAAATGTTAGTGCTTTTGGGTGAAATTCAATACTGCCTGTTTCTGACGAGTGGAAGAATTATGAATTAATGTAACAGAAAAGATGAACATATTGACTCTGTCAGAATAAATTTCCTCATATTTCACAGTCAAATGGAGGGGAAATCGGGGAACTCTCTACACTGAGGCGGTACTGTTCGTATCCCGGTGCGGGTTTTATGTATTGGAATGGTGTGGATATTATGGTTGGCTTTGCTCAGTTTTTATTAGCATGGAAACTCTTTCAGGTCGTGGTGGGACACAAGTGCTTTATTAACTGAGTCCGGCCTTTTTCCGCCGTAGAGCACACGCGTATACTTCTTAATTTTTTACTGCGACGTTACACTTTACTCGCCCGCTAATGTTATTGTTTATTAATGTTGAGATGTGATTTATTACGTACTATGATCGGTCTTAAAATCACTTACTTCCGTCACAACTAAGGATTACACCACGCGCTCAAATATCACATCTTGGTCAAGTGCCTTAAAATGTCGCCTGTTCCGCTCCATCACGAATTCTAAATTTCATATCTTGGTTGCTCGGAGGTCCTTCGCCAAGTGCCTTACACTGTCACCTGAACAGCGGGAAGGTCAACGCAGGATCTTTTACCCCGAGCTCGTGCCTTATACGTGTTAAAGGTTTTTTCTACTCTTGCCATTTTCATTGTACATTTATATTTTATCTTCGTGATACTTTTTTAATAATTTCCCGGGACAAGACATGTGCTGTCTCAACACCCTTTTGCAAAATATTACTTCTGTTCTTCAAATGGATAGATTTTGGAAGGAAAACGACAATAAATTATCTTGCATCATATAATATTATATATTTAACATAATTGTGTTTGTTTATAAATTCATTGATAAGCGCCCTTAAGGCAAATATCATAATATCGATTTCTTATATAACTGCATTAGTAAAGGAAACTTCTCCAATCTCAAACTAAGCTTTGACAAAATTTAATTTTTAATATTTCTGGTTCTTTGTTTAAGAAGATTTGTAGAACTATAATAATAATAATAATAATAATAATAATAATAGTAATAATAATAATAATAATAATAATAATAATAATAATAATAATTTGTGTCCGAGTACCATGCTTTAGACCTCGTTAATAATGCAAATATTTTCTTTTCCTTTTCACCACCGAACAAAGATTGGTTAGAAAATATCTTAAGTTCTGATCTTTAGTGGGTTCAGATTTTCAGTGTGTGCTAATCATATTTGATATACAAACACGCTAAAAAAAAAAAAAAAAGTTGGAAATGATCCTGTAGCTGCTTTTACAGATATCAAGCTCGAAGCAGGAGGAGTTGCCTATCCCGTAGGCGAGAGGAGTTGCTTCTTCTTTGGCAACTTTTTTTTTTTTTTTTATTTATAACGGAGTCTGATCAGGACTCCGGTACTGTATCCCTATTTACATTTCCCCCCGTAGGTTTTACTGATTACTGGTTTACTGGTTTTACTGTTTCTTTTACAAACATATACACATTGCACAAACATATAACATCCATGCCCAAGGCGGGACTCGAACCCACGATCCCCTGCCCACGAAGCACCAAAGCGATACTCTTTAGCGAGCGTGGCCATGGGGACCGGCTTGGCAACTTCGGTATTCAGCTCGATTTCCAAACATTCTTTGGTTACAGATCCTAGCAGTATTATGATACCCATCGTAAAATGATGTAGTGATGGCGTCACAGGCAGACAGATACATTTCCCTTGGTGCAGCTCAAGTCTGCTTTGAATGAATTAGCTGAAATAATGCCCAAATGAGGCTAGGATCAGAAGAGCTAAGAGTCGACAACGGTGTCTCCTCAGAATGGGGAAAATTATGCAGAAATACTTAACTATATAGCTTTTACAAAAAAATCCATTTCCAGGTCCACAGTATTAGAAGATAGACATTTCATTCCTACACCACGGAGGTGGGCACGAAACTTATTTTGGGCGTAGTGTATTAAATCACTTTCATTCAGGTTAAAGGCGAAAAAGGCGTTATTGAACTATGTTTTCCTTAGACACACAAACACATGGACCTTTTCCTAAAAAATATTTTTTTCGGACTCGTGGAACCCAAAACATATATTTCCGGTGAAATCTCTACATCGAATTTTTGGGTGCACTACAATACTTCTCTATCCCTATGCACATTGTACATTCGGGGCTAGAGAAAGTAACAAGAAGTCTACTTGACAAAAGAAAAAAATTGATGTGTTCCATTCACATGACTTTCTCTACATCTCTGCAAAAAATTATTGCTAAAAACTTATGCTTCAGGCTAATTGCGAAAAATTAGCAGATATAGTCTTATTACTTGCTTCCTTGTAAATAGAAGCTATATAAGGGAGTAGCATAGGTTAAAGTGATAGTCAAAATCTGACTGCTATGTGACTGAAGTTCTTTTGTTTGTATGGACAGGAGTTGACAAAATCCTGTATGAGAAAAATATAAGTTTTTTAAAGCTGTAGCCAATAAAGAGGAATATCTCAAAACCGATCAACTCTATGGAAAACATGTATAGGACATAAATTGTGTAAAATATCGTGATCTACATTTGTTGTGTAGCAAGTTTCTCACGGTTTACCAGCTATGCAAATTGCAATAAAAATCATCCAGAGCAAAAATATCTTTTTAGGCTATTCCCAGAAAATTCAAGATATACATTTTATTTGAAAAGTAAAATCTTAAATATAAGAGATTTTAATCAAAATCGTTAGCCATTTTTAAGAAAATCAAAATATTCGAAATTTTTTCCTTGTAAAGAGTAGTTTGGGGTAGGGGGGATTTTTTTTGAAAATCTTCGTGTCGCATCCTTGGGAGATATCAAACTGAAATACCAGTTTGGTTTTTATCGGTCTTTTCGTTTTTGAGCTATGATGTCCACAGACACACACACACACACACACACACACAGACAGGCACACACACGGACATTTTTCTAAAAATGTTTTTTTTGGATTCAGAGGGTGTCAAAACATATATTTTGGGGTGAAATCTCGGTATCGAATTTCTGAAATAAGGAGGAAATTTTTTACATTGGTGACTCCAACTTCTGACCAATCAATGTTGGACAACGTGTAAACATATGAAGCATGTGCAACAGCCCAAGTAATTTGGCTCTATAAGAAAGATGATGGAAATAAGTTTGAGGTTTTTATAGATATTAAGCTCTAAATTCAAGTGGTTAGACCACTCGCTTTTCACCTAGATAGCCCGCTATCGATCCCAAGCGATCGCATGTGAGATTTCGGGTGGACAAAGCGGCGCAGGAGCGGTGCTCCATGTTCATTTCATATATATCACCAATGTCATCGCCTGCGGTGCCACAAGTAATAAAAGTGGGAGTTAAATACAAAAAAAAAAAAAAAAAAAAAAAACCTCGGAACTCCACAGATGACAATTTATTTATACTGAAAGAAATATTTGAAATAAGAAGGGACTTTAATCTTTAACCTACGTTATCTTTGTTGACTTTGTTAAAGCGCTTGACCACTTAAACAGAAAAACTTTTGTGTAACATTTTTAAAGAAAATGTTTATCTACGACTTTTGATGAATATAATAAAAACTTATATTGCGATTAAAATGGTAATAATAATAATAACAATAAAGTACAAACACAATAAAATCAGATGAAACTGTAGTAAACAAAGGTATCAGACAAGGATGTTCAGTGTCACTCACATTATTTAATATTTATATTAATGATTCTATATAAAAGTGGAATGCCTTTGAAAAATAAACCATAATCTAAATTTAAACATTTTATTATATGCTGGCGAGGTAGTCATTATTTAAAATAATGAAGTTGCACTACAGAGATATTATTTTATTTAACTATATTTGCAAATATTGTTATTTTATTATTTCTGAAGAGAAAACTAAAATACTGTCATTTTAAAGAAACCCACAAATACTTTTGAAGATTATTTTAGAGAGGAACCAAATGGAACACGTTTAAAATGTGACATAAATGTAAAGAACTGATTTTAAAGATGGTGTTAGTTAGAAACTATCAATGAGGTGGGACACCATCCAGTGGACTTTAAAGAATAAAGCAAGAAAACACACAAAATTAAATTTTATAAAAGAATGACTACGCCTATTCTCCTTTAGGAATCAGAATAATGAGCAAAATAAAAAAAAGTATCTAAATAAAGTATAAAGTGCTAAAGTAGTATTCTTAAGGAGAAAAGAGTACAAAAATTAGTATGTCTAGGTAACAATGATATATATATGAATCACAAAATAAATGGAGATCGTTACAAGTTGCTCCAAACATAAATAGAATGGATGATGGAAGACACCAAAAAAGTGCATTCAATTATAAGGAGACTGGGACAAGAGAATAATCGGGGCTATTTCAAATTAAACACGCCAGTGGTACTGGCGTGGACGACCTCCGTTTTACGCTATTCCTTATCAGCAAGGAGCTGATAAGCGGGTCGCCCTTATTTAGAGGGGTAAAACAAAGTTTGCTCTTGCCAGTTTTTCACTGGAGTCACGTTGAATTCTGCTACTCTTTTACCGCACGAACGAATATCTCCACACGATGGGAAGGCCTAAAACACGATGAAAAAAGAAACCGTGAAGCCGGAACAGGCCATATCGCCTACTCCGTGTAGTGAAGAAGCCTATTAATAATTATATTCGTTAACAACAATTAACAATTTGCAAATATTATAAATTATTCAGTTCCGCATTCTGTATGATAATTGAGTTAGCTTTAAATCAAGTGTGGTTTTTTGTTTATTTGCATAACTTAAGTGTTTATTTGTTCGTCGCAATAGCTGCATGAATTGAAGATTAAAATTAAATCTGTTGAATGAAATTGAACACATGAATTTGCTATGTCGCAGTTTGTGAAAAATAAAATGGCAATTATCTTAAGAACGGAAAGGATGATCAGAGCTCCCCTGTCACCATGTATAGCTTTCCTCTCTGCATATCAATATAATAATTTTCTATTCTTTAAATTGGCTAAAGAATTCTTTAAAATGGAGATGAATACTTTTTGAAGTCACTGTATGTGCGAAAAAGTCGTAGAAGATGTGTTATCTGAAGGGAATGACTGAAAAAACTCTGATGTGCTCCATTAACATGATACTCTCTACGTCGTTGTGTTAAACAGCATATTGTTCTATCTACTTTATGATAATTAAGGTAAACATTAGCAGAAATTGTCTTATTTACTTGCTCCCTTGTAAGTAGAAGGAAAATATCATACAATTATAGTCAAATCTTTCAGTAGCTAGTTAAAATCAATTTCTATGCAGGGCCAGAAGTTTAAAACTTTCTGTGCGAGAAAAGTTTTAATTATTTTAAATCTGAAACAAATAACAAAGAGCATCTCAGAAATGGTCAATCCAACGAAAAACACAAATATGACATAAATTGTGTGTTTTAACGTGATCTACATCTTTTGTGTAGTAAGTTTTTGTCCATCTCTTAAGGTTTACCTATTATGCAAAGTTCAGCAAAATTCGTTCAGAATAATGAGGTCCTAGAGACAATTCTCAGAAAACTTAACATACAGGTTTTATTAGCCATATAAACATCTTTAATATACGGCATCTTAATCAAAAGGTAGCGCATGTGCTTGCCAAGCGGGAGACCTGGGATCAATTCCCGGTACTGGCGTGGAGGTTTTTCCACCACTGGGAGACCTAGTCCTGGGTGCACTCAGCTTCGTGAGGTCCGTGAGCGGCCAATTGAGGATTGAGGCGCTGACGACGCCTCACCCTCCAATACTGCACCCAATCCTTGACGTCTGTCCTGCACCGAGATTAGGGACGCAGCGGCCGGGCGGTAGACCAAGGTTCCTTGTGAGCTGTCATTATTTTAATCAAAATCGATAGAGCCATTTTTGAGAAATAAACATCTTCGAAAAAAGTTGCATAAATCTTGGTGTTGCATCCCAGGAATACAAGTTTGCTATTTTACCGACTTCTCGTTTTTGAGTTATTGTGTTCAGACATACGGACACACGCACACGGACATACGGACACACACATACAGACCTTTTTCTGGAAGTACTTTTTAGATACAGAAATCTCGGTATCAAATTTTTTGTTGCAATGCAGTATCTTCTCTATACACTATGTACATAGTACGTGTAGAGAAAGTAAAACGCAATACTGTATTGGTTGATTTGACGCGTAGCTAGTACTACTAATGATCTCGGTGAATTCTAATTGCCTATTAACTAACAAAGTAACTACTGACTGGGTGAATGACTGTCCAACAGATCTTGCCTCAAAGGGCCAGGCTTGATAGTCATTCTATTGCTTGTGCAATGGTGCAGCATAGATGGGCTGTTTCGACATTAATTGAATGTGGTCATATGCAACCGTGAGGAGCAGACTAATGGCTTGATTCGATTAACATCGTTAAAGATTTAACTCAGATTAGGTTTCGTCCCTTATCGACTCCCTCAATCACACCAACACTACAAGCAAAAAAAAATCTGATGTGTACAATTCACATGACTTTCTCTACATCTCTGCAACAAATTATTCTTAAAAGCTTATACTTCTATTTACTTCATGCTAATCAGTAAAAAAAATAGCAGAAATAGCCATATTACTTGCCTCCTTGTAAGTAGAAGCGAAATAAGGGAGTGCCATTGGTTAAAGTGATAGTGGAAAGCTGGTTGCTACGTCACTGAAGTTCCTTTGTATGGACCGCAGTTGACATGTTCCTGTATGAGAAAACCAAAAATAAGGAATGTCTCAAAAACGACCAACTCCATGAAAAAAATGTGTGTTTTAACGTGTTCTACATTTTTAGTGTAGTAAGTTTTTGTCCATCTCTTACGGTTTAGCAGTTATTCAAAATTCAGTAAAATTCATCCAGAATAAACTACTCTTCAGAAAATTCAAGATATACATTTTATTTGTCAGGTAAATAGCTTTAATATGCGAAATTTTAATCAAAATGGTTAGCTATTTTTGAGAAAATTGAAATTTTCGAAAAAAGTTCCAAGAAAAGGGTAGTTTGGGGTGTTGGGATTTTTCTCAAAATCTTCTTGTCGCATCCCTGAAAGATATCAAACTTATATACCAAGTTTGATATTTTACCGACTTTTAGTTTTTGAGTTATCGTGTTCACACACACACACACACACACACACACACACACACACACACACACACACACACACACGGATTTTTTTGTGAAAATGCTTTTTTTAGATAAAGGGGACCCTAAAACATATATTTCCGGTGAAATCTCGGTATCGAATTGGATGGAGTGCAATATCTTCTCTATACACTATGTACATAGTGCGTATAGAGAAAGTAAAAAAATCTATTGTTACATTCACATGACTTTCTCTAGCTGCTCTACAAACAAACTTCATAAAAAGAGCATTCTTCATTCTGCAGAATATTAACCGAGATAAATATTAGCATTACTTAGTTCCTTAAACTAAGTAAAAAGAAACCAAGGGAATGTGCTATGCTAAAGTTATAATCAAATATTGTAAAAGCTATCGTTAATGCGATTTTCATTGAAATTTGCCTCTTTGCTTGGCCAGGAGTAGAACAAAAGATAAACGGACACTTCCTGTCTAGAAAAGTATTCACAATTAAAAAAATAACAATGAATATCTATGAAACGATTACATCCACAACTAAACGTATAGGATATAAATTGTGTGTTTTGAGGAGATCTAAATTTTTTGTATAGTAAGCTTATGTCTATCTCTTATAGTTTAACGGTTAAGCAAAATTCGCCGAAATTCATATAAAGAGATATTTAGAGGCTATTCCCAGAAAATTCAAGATATCCATTTTATTTGAGATGTAAATAGATTTTAATCAAAATCGTTAGAGCTACTTTTGAGAAAATCAAAATGTTCGAATGGGTAGTTTGTGGTGGGGAGATTTTCTTGAAAATCTTCGTGTCGCATCCTTGGAAGATACTAAACATAAATACCAAGTTTAGCATTTAATGGTCTTTCCTTTTTGAGCTATGCTGTCCACAGACACACATGCGAACCTTTTTCTAAAATTATTTTTTTTAACTCGGCAGACCTCACAACATATCTCCATTAAAATATCAGTATCGAGTTTTTGTGTGCATTACAATACCTTCTCTATATACTATGTACTTTGTATGTGTAGACAAAGTAAAACATAACCTTAATATCAACATGGGTCTAAAAATCGTTTATTAGTTATACAATTTGCTTCTCGCTAACACCAATACTAATGACTGAATAAAATTGTTATTGGGTGATTGTTGATTGCTTTTTGTTTGGTTGTTTGCTGTAAAGTAAAGAATTAATAATTATTTAAATTTAAATTGCTGTCCGCTGATTGAATTTTGTTTGTTTGGTAATTTGTTGTAGAACACAAAATATGGAAGAAAATGTATTCTGTGATTGATCGGTATGCGACATATGTATGGGTTACAAGCAGCTGGGAATATACCACAAGCACGAAAGATTTATGCAGAAAGGTAACCCGATAGGCAACTACCTGGTACGAACATTCTCATGAATTCACCAGCGCTTGAGAGACTGTTTCAGATGTTGGAAGACCAATGACAGAACGAACGAGTTATTGGTGATGAGAACGAAAACCTCAAACAAAAGAAGATGCATTGCAGCAAGGGAAGGCGTTAGTCACATGACTATCGCGAGTGTTTTACACAAAAATCTTGTGAACTTTAACAGAATCAACGAGCACAGTTTAAAAGTGTCGGAGTTTGAGTCAGGAAGATTGAGAACCTAAATATCAAGTTAACCTTCTATTATTTTTCAAGTTATACTGCCCACAGAAACGTGCATGCTGTTATATTAGTGCATTTTGGTTATCTGTCAGATTGGCAGGAAGATTTTCAGTAAGATTCATAAGGATTTAATTGCTTATTCGTGAAGAAACTTTGGTTTATGTTTAGGGGTTCAAATCATACGAGGATTATTCTTAGAAAAGCACTTTTCAGCTCATATTGATTTCGACCATTAGTCTGTGCCGGAGATGTGCCGAGTTGAACATATGGTCTTAGGATTTGAAAACCATCTCCTAACAAACTGAGCCACCCAGTCCAACTATGTTTGCATTGTTTTTTTATGTTTCAGAGAACGGATAACTGACATTTTGAAATTATAATATTCATGTCATTTTGTTTCAGATATAGTAATAATATTTCTCATAGTGAGTACAAAAAGCTCTCAAAAATTGATACCGTAAAAAAAAATTACTACTTTCCAAATCCAGAGTCTCTATATCTCCAAATCTATCTAGCTCCTTTGCCTTACAATCTTATTTCCTAAACTCTCTAATTCCATCACAAATGGTATATAGTGAGGTCTATATGACAAACTGACTAAAAGAAGAATACGACACACCATCATTACACATTCCTTTGACTGTCAAGAGAAACAGGTCTTCCCAAAGATGGTTGATCAGTGTGCATACTTTTAGAGAAAGTTACATTAACTATTTCACCATGTATTTTAGCCCTTTACACTCAAGAGAGACAACTGCAAGCACATTAATTTATGCTTGGACGGAGATGTCAAGTCCAAAGGAATTGAGTGGAAAAGCCTCTTGTGTACGCCACAGACTGGTTAATACAACTTTAGACACTGTTGACACCATAAGATTATTTGCAGGTTGCTGCTGCTGCTTTCCATGGTAATTACTGACTGGTGAAAAGTACCAAAGAATATCAGTAAGTTTGTGCTGCACTTTCCATCATCTGGACAATCATTCATGCCCTTAGTTTTTTTTGGAGAGATCGAAAGAAAAGTTACAAAACTAAAAATCAATGTTCATCAGAATTAGAAAATTGACATCTTTCGTAATCCGGCATTGCCACAATAGTAGGATTAGATTTTGTATTTTATATGTTCTCCGTGTAGAGACAACACCACCTGGATTTGGTGCAAGGAGAGCTGACATTTACTTTGGACTTCGATGCTCACTCTGCGATAAAACGAGTTGGAAATATTCACCCAGAGAGGAAACCCAAATCTATATCCCTAAACCCAAACAAAGTAAGAGATATAAAACTAATTATTAGAAAAGCACTATGGGGAACTGTGATTAACACTTGAAATCGCTGCGATATTACATGGACCTCTTCAACGAACCTGTACACATGAATGCGCAGATTTTACGCATTCCCTGTAAATGATATTCCTCACCATGAAGGAATGGAAACATTTGAAGACTAATCTACTGAAGATTTTGGTTTGAATTATGGAAGCGAATTTTGTAATGAAACCAAGAGGCCATTGTTCTACTATCAGCGAAATTGCCAAATATGATGATAGATGTAATTTTCCTATAATTAAATATCAATTTTGTTATACTTGTATGATTACAGTTTCTAGTACATAAATAAAGATCATAGAGTCCAACAACTGAATTGTTTTGAATCTGTGGTGAAGAAAACAGTGTCAATGTACTATTCGAAAAGTGGAAAAACACCCATTTCTGTCCGAAAAATTTCCAATTACATTTTAATGTTTTCCTCACATTGTGTATATAAATTTCAATGCTTTTGGGCTGTCCAATAAGAATCTGTTTCTTGAAGTAATAAAATATATCCTGAGTTTCAGCACGCATAGTTTAATAACTACATTTTTTATGTTCTCCTGTTAAATATGTGCTTTATGAAATAGTTCTCTAAAAGTTCTATTTTTGAACTCAGGGGGGGCACCAATACATATATTTTTGGTGCAATCTTAACATTAAATTTTTTCTTCACTAAATATATCTACATTTTTATACGTTTTTATACAATAAGATTTGTTTGTCTAACTACAATGGATTAACAACTATGTGCATTTCATTTTTCACAAACATATCTTAAACATGCGTAATTTAATAAAAATTGTTAGACCTATTTAAATAAATAATTAACACAAAAGTTACCCATTTAAGCCTAGGTGGGAAGTTTTCTTGCAATTCTTAAAGTCCCATTCTTGGAATTATGTTGTTCGTAAGTGGCAAATTGGGCATTTATCGGACTTTACTTTTTTGAGTTTCTGTTTACATTATACAGGTAGACAGAAACAGGCTCGGATCATACTCTAAAATTATATTTTCTTCACTGTTTTAATACATGCATCTTAAAGAAATTTATGTAAGAAAACTTATAAATAATAATACTGATATTAAATTTAAGACTTAAAGCTAGATTTTCATTTACACTGAAATTATTTATCATTGGAATATATACAATTTATTTTATACAACTACATAGACACCATTTAAAACATCAAAATCGAAATTTTTATGAAATGAAGTGCCACATGTAAGTATCAAAGATAATCGCTCCAAACTACCCATTACTTGGAATATAACTCATTTTTAGTTTCTAAAACAAATGGCTCTAAATATTGATATTAAAATGTTACACTTTTAAATATTTAAATTAAAAATAAATGCAAATGAAGCTCATAATTCGGAGGTAAATGTCCAATATCTTGCATATCCGTCAAGATATAGGTGTGTTTTAAAGTCGTGACTTTTTTAGGAAGTGCATTTTCCTCTATCCCATAGGTAACGTTTACAAGTTAAACAAATGCTACGTAATTCTTCTTGAATGAAGAGGATGCTACACTTTGTTTACAGAAAGTACACGATATTCTTTTATTTTTCATACAGTTACAGCCATTATTGAGAAAACAAAACATTTCAAAATTAGTTGTCGTAGGATGATTTTGTTAAAAATATTTGTGTTGCATTATCTGAAGATTTTAAAGTGAAATAAAAGTTTGCTATATGTATATCCTAAATTTAATTATTAAATTATGATGTTCACAGACACACAGACATAGTGACAGATAGACAAACTCAGGAAAAAAAAAACACTTATTTAGGAGCCTTCAAAAACATTACTATGGTGAAATCCTGGTATATTTTTGGATGGAATATAGAGTCTTCTCTATCTACTATGTTCGTGGTAGAGAAGTAAATGTTAGAGTTAGCAGAGGAAATAATGTGGATTCAACATATCGGATGTTTTTCATATTTTGATAACACAATTCTCTTCAATCTAAATCAATATCTTTAATTGAGTCTAATCCAATTATTAAAGGGTTCTGTCTTACTCCTTTAGTGAAAATCAAAGGTATAATTCATATAGAAGCTAAAAAAATAATTAATGCATAATATTTAAATAAATTAAAATATTCAAATATATATTAAATTATTATTACACTTCCCTGTCGTAGTGGACAGTGTGCGTTGTGACTACATTGGGCCCGCGGGCCGCCGTTTGGACCACACTGTTCTACGTACAATATTGGTTGTTGGGTGTGTGTATGTGCAGCTACATTTTAACCCGCCGGCCGCTGCTTCACCTGTGTTTGGGGGCAATCCCCCCTTGCATCCAATCGCTTCGGAATAAAATTTTGTGGGACGAGCCACATGTCAGGTGGGCTCCCTAATCAGATTAAGGCTGCTACTGGCCGGATTGTGCGAGCGAGGGAAAGCGCGTCCAGGGATTAGCAATAATTATTCCACAAGTTCAATGTCATGCAGTGCTTTTTATGGCCTACACATGTTTACTACCGCACTGTCTGCTCGAGTGTAAAGATGATGTTACCTTTCCACAACATGTTGACGCTCTAGTGTTTCTTATATTTTAATGGCGCTCCTCAGTTATGGCATCAATAGAAACGACACATATACGTTTATTGATCACCAAGCTGTTGTGTCTGACCATAAAGGAAGTAATGTCTCCAATCAGAGTTTTTTTTACCTTCTATGATGTGTTACACTCACGTGACTTTCTCTACAAAAAAATTTAAAAAGCTTATGCTTCTATTTACTTCTTACTAATCGAGAAACAATCAGCGAAAATAGTCCTATTACTTGCTTCCTTGTAAGTAGGAGCGAAATAAGGGAGTACCATAGATTAAAGTGATAGCCAAAATCTGGTTGCTATGTGATTGAACTTCCTTTGTGTGGACAGGAGCTGACAAATTCCTGTATGAGAAAAGTTTGTTTGTTAAAGCTGAAACCAAAAACAAGGAATATCTAAAACACTGCATGAAACAAATGTATATAACATGAATTGTGTGTTTTTACGTGCTCAATAATTCAACAAAAATCCTCTTTTTAAGAACCTTAATTAGAGGTGTATTAATTTCACTTTGTGCCAATTCATGAATAGGAGCATGAATAGGTCTAGAAATTAATTTACTCTCCTTCATTCAAAAATTAAAAAAATAATGGCAATTAAAAAGAATCGTAAAGAGAAAGGTAGGCGGTGTAGTAAGTTTTTGTCTATCTCTTACGGTTTGAGAGCTATGCAAAATTCCGTAAACTTCATCCAGAATAAAGTAAGCTTCTGAGGTTATTAATAGAAAATTGAAGATATACATGTTATTTGTCAGGTAAATATCTTAAATATGTACGATATTTTAATTGAAATCATTGCAGCCATTTTTAAGAAAATTAAAATTTTCGAAAAATGCCTATGTAAAGAGTAGTTTGTGTGGGGGATTTTTCTTAAACTTATCGTGTCGCATCCCTGGAAGATACTAAACTTAAATACCAAGTTTGGTATTTTACCGTTTTTTCGTTTTTGAGTTATCGTGCTCCTAGGTACATTGACACATGGGTATACTGATACACGGACACACACACACGGACCTTTTTTTGATAATGCTTTTTTTTTATACAGGGAACCCTAAAACATTTATTTCCGGAGAAATCTCGGTATCGATTTTTGAGTGGAGTGCAATACCTTCTCTATACACTAAGAACATAGTACGTATAGAGACAGTAAAAAATCTAATGTGTTCCATTCACATGATTTTCTCTACACCCCTATAACAAATTGCAGTTAAAAAGCATATTCTCCTATCTACTTTATGATAATCAAGATCAATATTAGCGGAAATGGTCTTAGTTACTTGCTTCCTTGTAAGTAGAAGGTAACTAAGGGAATACACTAGTCAAATGTTTTAATAGTTGCTTGCCTTGTGACTGAAAACCCTTTTTATATAGGGTCAAGAGTTCTGTGTGAAAAAAGTTCAAGTATTTTCAATCTGAAACAAATAACAAGGAATATCTTAGAAATAGTCAATTCCATGAAAAAAAAACATTATATGACATAAATTGTGTGTTTTAACAAGATCGACATTTTTTGTGCAATAAGTTTGTCTTTCTTTTACAGTTTACATGCAAAATTCAGCAACATTCATTCATAATAAACGGGTCTTTAAACGTTATATCCAGGAAATTAAAAATATTCATTTTATTTTCCACATAAATAACTTTATTATGCGTTATTTTAATCAGATAATTAGTCATTTTGGGAAAATAAAATTTTTAGAAATTTTTTCCATGTAAAGGGTAGTTTGGGGCGAGGAGATTTTTCTTAAAATGTTCGTCTCGCATCCCTGGAAGATACTAAACTTAAAAACCAACTTTGATATTTTACCGACTTTTCGTTTTTGAATTATCATGTTCACAGACACATGGACACACACAGGAACCTTTATCTGAAAATACTTTTTTTTGTATACAGGGGATCCTAAAACGTGTATTTCCGGTGAAATCTCGGTATCGAATTTTTGGGTGGAATGCAATACCTTCTCTATACACTGTGTACATAGTACGTGTAGAGAAAGTAAAAATTCGATGTCGAGATTTCACGGAAGTATATGTTTTGATAGATTCACATGACCCTCTGTACCTATTCTACCACAAATTAATCTTACCAAAGCTTATCTTTCTCTCTACTTCATGTTAATCGAGATGAACATTAACAGAAATGGTCCTATTGTTTATTTCACTGTAGGTATGTGGCAAATAAAGGAATACACTGCTAAATCTTTGCTACATGACGGGTAGATTACATGCAAATTCCGTTCTCTTCGAATGGCTTGGATTCAAAAAAAAAAAGGTAAAAGAAGCAATATTCCGGAAATTGTTTAAACTCGCACAAATGTGTCTAGGTTAAATTGTACGATTTAACGCGATCTTCATTTTTTGTGTATTAAGACTTTGTTTATCTTTTACGGTTTACCAGTTATGAGACAGTTTAACTTCTCTTAAGGGTCCATGTCAAAACAGAAGATTGTGACAGCGATTTTAGATTAAGATTACTTTTGGGTATAGATGCTACATGATCTGACTTTAAATGTGTTGCAATTATAGTACTTGAGATGTTTAATACAATTAAAAAATAGGAATAAATCCCAGAGTAAAGAGGACTTTAGAGGCTATTCCCAGAAAGTTCAAGATATACATTTTATTTGTCATGTAAATATCTTAAACACATAATATTTTAATCAAAATCTTAGAGCCATTTTTGAGAAAATCAAACCTTTCAAAAATGTTCCATGTAAAGCGTATTTCTATTTAAGGGATTTTCTTAAAAATCTTTATATAGTAGATATTTTTCGAATACTTAAATATTAACTTTGGTATTTATCCAATATTTAGCCTTTTGAGTTTTGTTTTGAAAAACTATTTTTTTTAACTCAGTAGCCCCCAATTTCCGCTGAAATCCCAATATCGAGTTTTTGGGGAATGTAATTCACACCTCGTATACACCTACTATGTAGGTGGTAGAGAAAGTAAACTGATTTTATGAAAGAGGTCCATCTGTAGGTAAATGTGCCGTTGTGCGTGAAAGTGTATTTTCCTGTCTGTGAAAAGCATATCTCAAGAAAAACAATATTTTTATTGGAAGTGTGTAAGTTATATAACTGCTTTGAGTGGGCAGAATAATTGGACTTTTTAAGCGAATGCATTTTTTAAATATATGAAGCTTCGCCACAGTAAATCCGACGAATTTTTTTTATCTCACTTAGCAAGAATTAAAATTAAATAATTCACTCGGTTATTTTTAAAGCCCTCTTTTCTTGGTGTGCAGTACTTTTTGATAAGTCTGCCGATATTCAAATGTATGTTTTCCAGAAACTGCTTTACCTGTCAAATCTGTATAAGTATTTAAGACGTTTTTTGACAATTTCGAACATACATAGGACGACATGTCACATATTTGTTAAATATGAGGAATGGTAATATAATAAAAATTCTTTATATTTTGGAATAAAGGGAATCTCAAAATAAAATATAAAAAGTGCAAAACTCGCAGAGCGATGGACTGCATGAAGTTCAATCGGAGCATTATGGCTCTAACAAGATTCATTAAAATGTGTATGCTTAAGGTATTTGAATGACAAATAAATGGATATCCTGAATTTTTGGGAAATATAGTGTGAAAAACTTTTTATTCCGAATTACTTATCTGTAATTGATAAGAGATATGCAAAAATAATCTGAAGTGTTCCATTCATAGATTTTCTTTACGGCTCTGGAACAAAGTATTAATAAAAGGCTTATTCTTCTATTTGCTTCAAGCTGATCAGAAAAAAAATAGCAGAAATAGCCTTATTACTACTTCCAAAGTAGAAGGGAAATAAGGGAATACATTAGACTTAACCGACAGTTAAATGCTTTAAAGTGAGGTTGCTATGGTATAGGAATCAGTTTCTTTGCGTGGGCATGTTGACAAATTCCGGTATGAGAAATGTATAAGTATTTTAAAACTGAAATCAATTACAAGACGTATCTAAAACAGTAGGCTCCACGAAAAAAATGTATATAACATAAATCGTATGTTTTAAGGATATGTACATTTTTTGTGCAGTAAGTTTTTATCTATCTCTTACGATTTACCAGTTATGAAAAGATTCCACAAAATTAATCCAGAATAAAGTGATGTTTATAAAATTTAAAATATAAATTTATGTGTTATGTAAATATCTTTAAAATACGATATTATAATCTAAATCGTTAGAGCCACTTTTACCAAATCAAAAATTTAGAAAATGTTTCCGTGTAAACTCTAATTGGGGCTGGGGGAATTTTATTGAAAATCTTCATGTCGCATTCTTGAAAGATAATAAACTTAAATACAGAGTTTGGTATTTAACGAGCTTTTCGTTTTTGAGCTATGCTACCCACAGACACACATTTTTCTAAACTGCTTTTTTTGGATTGAGGAGGTCTCAAAACATATTTCCAGTGAAATCTCGGTATCAAATTTTTAGGTGCATTACAATAACTTCTCTCTACGTTATGTACGTAGTACGTGTAGTAAAAGTAAAAAGTCTGATGTGTTTTGATTATCGTTTTCTGACCAGGGGAAAAGGAAAAACGAATGAACACTTCACATTTAAGAAAAATCTGATGTGTACCATTCACATGACTTTCTCTATAGCCCTGCTACAAATTATTCTTAGAAAAGCTTATACTTCTATTTACTTTATGCTAATCAGAAAAAATTAGCAGAAATATTCTTATTTCTTGCTTTATTGTAAGTAGAACCGAAATAAGGGAGTACCATAGGTTAAAGTGAAAGCCAAAAGCTAGTTGCTATGTGGCTGATGTTCCTTTGTTTGTATGTACAGGAGTTGACAAATTCCTGTATGAGAAAACTAAGTTTTTCAAAGCAGAATCCAAGAAAAAGGAATATCTTAAAAACGATCAACTCCAGGAAAAAAAATGTATATAACATAAATTGTATGTTTTAAGGTGCTCTACATTTCTTGTGGGTTAAGTTTTTGTCAATCTCTTACGGTTTAGTAATTATGAAAAATTCACCCAGAATAAAGTAATCTTCAGAGGCTATTCCCAGAAAATTCAAAATATACATTTTATTTGTCAGGTAAATAAATTTAATATACGGTATTTTAATCAAAATCGTTAGAGCCATTTTTTAGAAAATCAAAATTTTCGAAAAAAGTTCCATGTAAAGGGTAGTTTGGGGTGGGGGTATTTTTCTCAAAATCTTCGTGTCGCATTCCTGGAAGATATTAAACTTAAATACCAAGTTTGGTATTTTACCGACTTTTCATTTTTGAGTTATCGTGTACACGGACACACGGGCACACGGACGGACCTTTTTCTCAAAATACTTTTTTTGGATACAGGGGAACCTAAAACGTATATTTCCGGTGAAATCTCGGTATCGAATTTTTTGGTAGAGTGCAATACATTCTCTATACACTATGTACATAGTGAGTATAGAGGAAGTAAAAATAAAAGGATTTGAAAATTTAAACCAGTAACAAGGAAAACATTTGAATCGTTGACCCCAGAAAGAAAGAAAGGGGGGGGGGGAAAGAAGAGATCACCGATCATAAATTGTGTGCTTAAATAAGATCTGTACTTTTTTGTGTAGCAAGATTTTGTATATTTGTAAAATTGGCAAACTGTACATGAATTACGAGGGTGTTTCCAGAAAATTCAATGTGTGAACTGTCATGAAACCAGCCTAAATATATAGTATTTTAATAAAACTCTTAGGAGCCATTTTTGAGAAAATAAATATTTTCCATAATAGGTTTTTGGAGGTGTGAGAATTTTATTGAAAATCTACGTGTCGCATCCATGTAGATGGCGAAGTTGATTATACTTTACGTTGTTCACAGTCGCACATACAGAGATGTGCGCGCCCGAGATATTCTTATTCTTTGTTTTTATTTTTCCAGTTGGTGAGTAGTTAATAGTTTCTCTCCTGGGACACAAAAATCTAGCTTAGCAAGAAATGCATGATAATGGTAATAATAGTACCTAGTAATAATAGTAATAGTAGTAGTAATAATAATAGTAATAATAATAATAATAATAATAATAATTTATTGTACCTAAATTTCATTTTCAAATACTTATAAATCACGCCTGTTACTTACACTGTATTAAAGTACATTACTTATCCCAATGAACAATTCGGTTTAAATAACCGTTTTTCTTACCTCCCTGGCTGTTAGCGAATGAGTCCGTTTTTGTTTCTGCTACACATTCCACCCTGTTCTCTCTCTTTTCTTATCAGTTTTTCTTTTACCTTCTCCAAACTTTTTCCTATTTCTTTAATTCTTCTCTTTCACTTGACATCCAACATTTTCGTCGCCACCATCTCTCCTATATACCATCCCATTTGTGTTCCCAAATTTCTTTCCTTCAAGTTCAGTTTTACACTGAACAATATTGCCTTGCTCCTTGCATAAAATACAACGTTCTATTTTTTTTAGCTTATCATTTTCTAAGCTGGTTGGATTATATCGGACGAAGAATGAAATTAGTAAAATGATACTAAAATCATCTCGGGGTCCATGGAGCTTAGTTATTCGTCATTCACTTTTTCAGGACGAGGAAAAACCTCGAAAAACCTTATCCGGGTAACTCACCCTAAGCGAGATTCGAACTGGCGACCTGTTGAATATGAGGCAGACTCGCTACGAGCACACTACTCAGGCGAGATTCTGATTTATAGTCTCTCATCTTTTACAAAACTAACGTTCCTGTTTTCATCCACGCTAATGTTATTCTCTTTAACAAATAGTACATAGAAGAAGGTGTTGTAGGAATATCTTCTAGAAGAATGCGTAGAGAGTCATATGAATAAAATAAGTCGGATTTATATTTTCTCTACACGTACTATGTACACAGTGCATAGAGAAGCTATTGTATTGTATCTAAAAAATCTAGAAACATTTTTAGGAAAATGTCCGTATGTGTGCGCTTGTGGGCAGCATACCTCAAAAACGAAAAGAGCGTTACACTTTGTATTTAAGCTTGGTATGTTACAAGGATACGACACGAAGATTTTCAAGAAAAGTCCCCTACCCGCAACTATCCTTTACATGGAAAACTTTTCGAAAATGTTGATTTTCTCAAAAATGAATCCAACGATTTTGATTAAAATACCGTATGTTAAAGATATTTATATTTCAAATAAAATGCATAACTTGAATTTTCTGGAAACAGCCTGTCAAGTCCTGTTTATTCTGAATGGATTTTGCTGAATTTTGCGTAACTGGTAAACCGTAAGACATGCACAAAAACTTACTTCATAGAAAATGTAGATCTTGTTAAAACACACAATGTATGTTGTATACGTTTTTTTCGTAGAGTTGACCGTTTTTGAAATATTCCGTTGTTATTGGTTTCAGTTTTAAAATACTTAAGTTTTTTTCATTCGGGAAGTTGTCAATGCTTGGCCAGGCAAACAAACAAAATTCGTTCTCAGAGCAACCACATTTTAAAACATTTGATTGTCTGTTTAGCCAAGTGTATTCCCTTATATACCTTATACTTATAAGAAACCAAATAATAAGATCGTTTTTGCTAATGTTTTAGCATGAAAAAAGGTGCTAATGTTTTAGCATGAAAAAGGTGGAAGAGTAAGATTATCAATAATTTGTTACAGAGATGTAGAGAAAGTCATGTAAATGGAGCACATCAGATTTTTGTTGTAGTTTTACTAGTCATACGTGTCTAGTAGATGTCATGAGTTTTCTGATGAGCAAACGAGAATGACATCTTTATATTACTGGCGATTAAACAGCGCTCTGTCCAGCGTTGCTGGTTCTGTACGGTGGTGACGTGACAAGATGGTTACAGCACGCAGGCAGACAAAGGCATATCAACACTAAAATGGAGTCTACGATAAAGGTGGTGTCTGAAGTAGTTTTGTACCGAAATTAGGAATGTAGGCTGGAAATTTCACCCGAGGGACTGGGTGGAGTTGCGAGTTTTCATGGTAGATAAACTGGGTGAGGGATGTGTGAAACATGACACGTAATACGCTGCAAAAACATCGCGTGTACACCAAGGTCGGCAGCAAGAATATGTCTGCCGTCCTAAATTACCAGCACTGCAACTTTTATATACTATACCTGGTTACAAAATACATGTTGAGGGTACACATAGGTGGAAATTAAGCGAAATCCTGCAATAAGTCACTTTCTAACGTCTTCTATATCTTCTTTAGTCATCAATTCTTGGCTGGCTTTGCAGCGATTCTCGTGTGTGATTTTCTCTCTGCTTCTCCTTTTCATTCTCAAACTCTCTGCATTGCATCCTTGCTGTTTGCTCCAAGTATGATAGTCAATGCCTTCCTGTAGTTTAGTTTATAATCTTCAAAATGCTTTGGCATCTTTATATTTCCTATAAAGTTTTGTCGTTGTTTTCTTTCTTATATGCTTCCAAATTTCACATATTGCTTTTGTTATCTCATTTAGTTCTTCATTTGTAATTCTAACAGTCCAAATTATAGCACCTTATTTCAAATGCTATATTACTTTATTTCACATCTATATAGCACTATGTTCCAACAAACCCTTACTAAATACTAAGTTGTTGTTGTTATTATTATCATTATTATTATTATTTGATCATGCTTTGTTATTGGAGATATGTTTCTAATGGCATATTCTATTAATAATTTATATTTTACTTCTCCCATTAGATGTTATTTTGCAAATATATTATCAAATAATTTTCTAATTAAGTAGATTTGTTTTATAATCTCATTTTTCTTGAGTTGAAATTATTCTTTTTCGTAGCTAACGTCCTTCAACCTGGTTGGCCATATCGGAAGATGAATGAAATTCGTGAAATAATGATCTCGGGGTCCACAGCGCTTAAAGTCGCAATAGCCTAAGCGAGATTCAAACTTGCTACCTGTTGAATTTGAGGCAGACACGCTACCGCCACACTACCTAGGTGGGCTAGTTAAAATTATTGTTTTCGATTTATTAATCTTTTAAGGATAATTATTTCTATGTTTCCAATTTATTATAAACAATTCTAAATCACGTTTATTTACACCTAAAATTGAATTCCATGAGCAAATCGTGGCATATTAATTTTAAGTCTCTGTATTTGTGTACCTATATCTATTTCTTCAATAAATTGATACTACTCTTTGAGCAAATACTTTATAAATTCATTTGACTATCACTTTAACATAGCGCATTCTTTTAGTTCGCTTCTACTTATAAGGAAATAAGTAATAAGGACATTCTGCTAATGTTTATCTTGATTAGTATTGCGTTGAAGAAGATTAATTTTTGTAAGAATTTTGTTTTTAGAGCAGCCAGAGTAACATCAGATTTTTGTCCATCCTGTGTAAGTGCCAGAGAATGTTTTAGATTTGCTCACATGAGAAAAGAAGGGCGATGAAGAAAGAAAAAGGCTTTCCAAAGAGGAGAGTCTACAGCCAGCTGTGCATGGAAGATAACGTGCCCTTAAACAAATCAAATATAAATACTGTCCGGAACAGCCATTTCCAGCATATGGGGCGACCAATATCCGCACGATAGTACGCTGGAAATGGTGTGGAGGTAGTCATGGCTGGTTTCATAGGGCCTTGGAACACCAGTAGCGGCACGATGCCTGTTTTTCATGCTCCGCTTGCTTCCACCTTAGAATAAAACACGCACTTTTTCTTTATTACTTTCTCTACACGTACTATGTACATATTGTACAGAGAAGGTAATGCACTTCATCCAAAATATCAATACCGGGATTTCACCGGAAATGCACGTTTTAGGATGCCTTGTATAAAAAAAAACATTTTTTAGAAAAAGGTCCCTATATGTGAACAGGATAACTCAAAAAATAAAATACCAAACTTGGTATTAAATTTTAATTTTAATATCTTCCAAGAATTCGACACGAAGGTTTACAGAAAAATCCTTTCACCCCAAACTACCCTCTACATGGAAATAGTTTTGAACATTTTGATTTTCTCAACAATGCTCTAACGACTTTGATTAAAATACCGTGTATTAAAGATATTTGTATGGCAAATAAAAGGTATATCTTTAATTTTCTGGGTATAGCCTGCAAATATCTCTTTATTCTGAATGAATTTTGCTGAATTTTGCGTAACTGGTAAACCGTAAGAGCTAGACAAAAACTTACTACACAAAAAATGTAGACCACGTTAAAACACAAATTTTGTGTCATATACACTTTTTTCGTGGAATTGACCATTTCTGAGACATTCCTTCTTATCTGTTTCAGATTTAAAATACTTTGAAACTTTTCTCACATGGAAAGCTGTAAACTCCTGGTCCTGCATAGAAACGGATTTCATTTTAACTTAGTGCATCCCCTTATTTTCCTTCTACTTACAAGGAAACAAATGATTAAGACAATTTCTGCTAATGTTTATCTAGATTATCATAAAGTAGATAGAAGAATAAACATTCTAACATTCTGCTTGTTACAGAGATGTAGAGAGTGTCATGTGATGGAAAACATCAGATTTCTTTTACAATTCCTGCGTGCAAGAACTCATATTGAGTGTAATATGTAGACAATATTGTTTCGAACTCACTCCTAAATTAAAAAAAAAAAAGTCTCATGTGTTCCACTCACGTGTATTTCTCTTCTTTTCCATAAGAAACCTTTGCTTGTAAAAGATTGCCTTTATCTACCTCATGCTAATCAAGATAACCATTGCTTTTATCCGGTGCATTGTAAGTAAGAAATTAACGGAATACACTAGGTTAAAGTGACAGTGAGAACATTTATAAGCCGGTTGCTAAGTGAAACAATTGAAATTGGTTGCTAGGAGTAAACAATGTGAGACGAAAACAAAGATGTCTCCTATTTGATAAAAGTTTATGCTTTAAAACTGAAACCAATAATTAAGAATATCTCGAAAACGGTTAACTCTACAAACATTTGTATATGACATAAAGTATGCGAATTACATTTTCTGGGCAGTAAGGTTTAGTCTCTCACGGTGTACAGGTTACACAAAAAATTATACAAAAGTGATCCAGAATGAAGAGATTTTCAGAGACTATTCCCAGAAAGTTCAAGAAATACATCCGTTTGTCATAAATATATTTTAGACATTTAACATTTATTAAAAGAGTCATTTTTAAGAAAATACTTTTTTTGAAAAATGTTTTCATGTAATGGGTCGATGGTTTGGGGGGATTTTCTTGAAAGTCTTCGTGTCGCATCTTTAGAAGCTACTCAACTTAAATACTAAGTTCGGTATTCAAACGCTTTTACGTTTTTGAGCTACGCTGTCCAAAAATATACAAATATACATACACACCGACAGACAAACAGACACACACACCAACATTTTTCTAAAATTATTTTTCGACAAGGGGCCCTCAAAACATATTTCCGGCGAAATCTCTGTTTCGAATTTTTCAGTGGAATACAATAACTTCTCTATACGGACCAGAGAAAGTAAAAATATAACATGACACAATCATAAGACCTTCTCTACCGATTCTTCGGCAAACATATCTTAAAAATCTGATCTGTTCCATTCATATGATTGTCTGTATTTGTTTTGTAAACAAACTATACTTGCAAACGATTATTCTTCTACTTCTTACTAATCGAGATAAAATTAGCAAAAAAATGTTATTACTTAGTTACATATAGGAATTCATTATACTAAAGCAAATTCATATCTTTTAAATGCTGTCGGTATGCTATTGACTTTGAAATTCAGATCTCTTTGCATGGTCAGAAGTAAAAGAAGTGAAAATGGAACGGCGACTTTCTGTTTTAAAACAGTATAAGTATATTAAAATATAAATCAATAATAAGGAATGTCTTTGAAATCATTTATGTACAAAAAAAATTATGTACTCATAAATTTAGTGTTTTTTTAACAAAATTAATATTTCTTTTTTTTTTTGTGAGTAGCTTTTTGTCTATCTCCTGCGATTTGCCGGTTACGCAAAGGTTATCCAGAACTAAGAGGATTAGATGCTATTCCTAAAAATTTCTAGATATGTTTTCTTTTTTATGTAGGCATCTGGAATACACGGCATTTTAATAAAAATCGTTGAGTCAGTTATGAAGAAATCAAAATTTTCGAAATTTTTTCTATCTAAAATTTTAGTTTGTGGTGGTGTTCTTTTTTTTTTTTTAATCTTCATATCGCATTCTAATATGTTTTGTACTTAATCGTGTTTACATACATGCACGCGCGCGCGAGCGGAAGTATTTCTGAAAATACTTATTTTTTTTTATATTTTTGATACGGTGACTCTAAAACGTAAATTTCCAGGAAATGTCGGTATTCAATATTTGGGTGGAATGCAAATACCCTCTCATCTATGTAATAGAAGTAAAGAAAGTAACAAAGTTATCTACTTCATGCTAATTGGGATAAACATTAACAGAAATGACTTTGTCATATTTTCTTGAAGGTACAAGAGGAATAAGGAAATATACTAAGCTTCAAGGATAGTGAAATATGTTAATAGCTGGTCGCTGTGTGATCATATTGAAATTTCGTTATATTTGCATGTTTAGGATGAAAAAAGCTGTTTTTCCCAATGCTGTAGTATAAATATTGGAACACTTAAATCAATTTCAAGGAATATCTTAGTATAGTTAACTAAAAATAAAAATAAATAAATAAATAAATAAAAGAAGTATGACATAAATGTAACTAAAATAAATTGTCTGCTTTATCGAGAGCTACATTTTAGCTATCTGTTGATGTTTACCAGTTAAGCAAAACTCATGCATAGTGAAGTAAACTTTAGCGATTCCCAAAACCCATAGTATTAAAAGTGGGCTTTAAACACTATAAAAATAGATTCTCAAAACTTCAGGTATACATTTAATTTTTTATTAAAATGTCTTAAATGAAAGGAATTTTATTAATAATTCTTTAAAGAAATGTTTAAGAAAACCAAAATGTTCTAAAAATATTTATTGTAAACGGTAGTATCAAGTGGGGGATAATATTGAAAGTCTTGGTGACGCTTCCTTCGAAGATAAGTTTAATATGTAACCAACTTTTCTTTTTGAGGTAGACGTTTTCATACATAGACACCCACATACATGCATAGAAAATTTTCTAAAAATGCATTTTTTTTAACTCCTTGAGCATTAAAACGTCCACTTCCGTTGAAACATTGGTATTACATTTTTGGATAGAATACAATACTTTTTTAGACTGCCTCCGTGGTCGAGTGGCCAGCGAGTTGACTTCTCACCCGGAGGTCTCGGATTGGATTCCCGGCTGGTGCGGAGAATTTTTCTTTAACCCGAATTATTCCCTATCCCCCACAGAGTCTGGGAATATGTATGTGTGAGTGAATGTGTGCGTGTTTGAGGAAATAAAATAGTTTAAACCCAACGTAAACCTACAGACAACGAGTTGTTTCTAATTTGAAACCCCCGATATTACCTTAGATGTTAAAGGGGGCTATATAAATGGAAAAAAAAAAACAAACAAAAAATTGTCCTGCTTAGTATACGTAGTACTTGAGTGTACATATGCATAAATACACAGATGTATTAAATAAGTTATTAGTAAAAATAAGAGTACAATTTAAGAACGAATGTGCTTTACTCAACACATACTATGAAAAGCATTCCATCGAGTGGCACTATATGCAAGAGAGATTTACTGTGCCACCTTATACAAGCCGAATAAATCTTTATATTTATAAGAGGTGATAAACTTATATCAACCTTCAAAATAAACCGACAGAACGTTAAGAAGTTAAGCTAGAACTCAAATCTTGGAAAAATGAAATGGCGTTTTATTCATGGACGCTCTTTAACTGCTGTGGTTCTCAGCATCCCATTCTATACTGGGCGTGAAAGACCGCTTAATTTTGCTCAGAGGCCTCTATCAGGCTTGAGGTTCTTTAATGTGCCGTAAATCTACGACTTGGAACATCGGCTTTACTTCCCTTCGGAAGGAAGCCATTCTAAGGATTTTTATGCCCGAAAAAATCCATCGTCCTCGTATGAGCCTACTCTGCAAACACACTTACATTTTCTTCTTCTTTTTTAAATACAGCTTCGCAGCCTTGTTGGGATTCCGTAGCTATATTCCCTTTCTTTTTCTTCCTTTATTCCCTTTTGCCCAACATTCATGTTCTATTTGATTACCGTTTTGGTTTTTGCTTTTAATAAACACACGTATACACATTTACAAATAGAGAAACACCCATGCACAAGACGGGGCTGGAGCCTACGATCCCCTGGGCCAAGAATCACCAAAGTGAGGCTCTTTAGCGAGTGCGGCCACTGGGACCGGCCACTTTTAGCAGTCATGCAAAGGAAAGAACAATAGTAGCAATAAAAGTAATTTATAACAACCAAAGCCCCCCAAAACTCAGTAAAACAGACATTCATAGTATATAAAACGGCCGTGGCCGTCAATGACCAATATAACGAATTCTGAGTATTGGGGAGACAGTGAAATCAAGATAGCTTTAAATCTTGACGAAAAAAATTTGATGTGTTTCATTCACATGACTTTCTCTACATCTCTGCAAGAAAGCTTATACTTGTATGTACCTCATGCTAATCGAGAAAATATACCAGAAATAATCGTATTATTTGCTTCCTTGTAAGTAGAGGCGAAATAAGGGAGTACCATAGATTAATGTGATTGTCAAAATCTGGTTGCTACGTGACCCCCAATTCCTTTTTTTGTATGGACAGGTGTTGAAATATTCCCGAATGAGAAAGGTATGTTTTTTCAAAGCTGAAACCAAAAACAACGAATATCTAAAAAACGATAAATTCCAGGTAAAAATGTATTTAAAATAAATGTTTTGTTTTAGCGTGCTCTACATTTTTTGTGGTGAGTTTTTGTCCATCTGTTACGGTTTAGCAGTTATAAAAAATTCCATAAAATTCATCCAGAATAAAGTAGTCTTCAGAGTCTCTTCCCAGAAAATTCAAGATATGCATTTTATTTGTCAGTTAAATATCTTTAATGTGATATTTTAATCAAGATCGTTAAAGCCATTTTAGAAAATCAACATTTTCGAAAAAAGTTCCATGTAAAGGGTAGTTTCTCAAAATCTTCGTGTCGCATCCCTGGAAGATATTAAACTTAAATACCAAGTTTGGTATTTTACCGACTTTTCGTTTTTGAGTTATCGTGTTCACTGACACACGGACCTTTTTGTGAAAATGCTTTTTTTTTTACATAAAGAGGACCATAAAACGTCTGATGTGCTTCATCCACATGACTTTCTCTACATCTCTGTAACAAATTATTGTATAAAAGCTTATACTTCTTTTTACGTCATGCTAATCGAGAAAAGTTAGCAGAAATAGTTGATAAATTCATGTATTTAGCATGAAGAAGAGTTTTGCCTTTATCTTTAAATTGTTTACTTTTTATTTAGGTTTAAACTTCTTTTTAAATGCTTAGTTAATTAAAGTTAATAAGGGAATTTAACCTTTTCTTATTACTTGGTTCCTTGTAAGTAAAAGTGAAATGCATAGGTTAAAGTGATAGTCAAAAGCTGGTCGATATGAGACTGAAGCTCCTTTGTTTATATGGACAAGATTTGACAAATTCCTGTATGAGAAACGTTTTTTAAAAACTGAAACCAATAACAAGGAATATCTCAAAAACAATTCACTCCAAGAATAAAATATAAAATATAAATATAATATGTGTTTTAACGAACTCTACATTTTCTGTTTAGTAAATTTTTGTCTATTTCTTATGGTTTATCAGTAATGCAAAATTCCGTTAAATTCATCCGGTAAAATGTAGTCTTCAGAGACTATTTCCACAAAATTCATTTTATTTGTCAGGTAAGTATCTTTAATGAAAATCGTTAGCCATTTTTCTATGTGCCATATAAAGGGTAGTTATATGTGGGGGGATTTTCTTGAAAATCTTCGTGTCGCATCCTTGGAGGATACTTATATACTTTTGTATTTAACGAACTTTTTGTTTTTGAGGTATGCTGTCCACAGACACACATAGACAGACTGTTGAACATACACACACACGAGCCTTTTTCTGAAAATGCTTTTTTAGATTCAGGGGGTCGTAAAACATGTATTTCCGGTGAAATCTCGGTATTGGGTGCATTACAATACGTACAAGTACGTGTAGAGAAAGTAATATAAAACATTACTTAGGGATATAGCCACGACTTGCAAAATTGCAATCATTTAATTAGTTTCTCTAACACCATTGGAGGTAGTCTCCTTAGCGCGTCTGCTTGCCAAGCGGGAGACCTGAGTTCGATTTGCGATACCGGCTTGGAGACCTGGCCTGGGGTGCTCTCAGCCCCCTCCCCCCTGCAGGACCAATTGAGAAGCTACTTGAAGGATAAATAGCGGCTCCAAGTTGAGAAGTGAAATGGTATTTTATTTATGGGCGCTCTTTAAGTTCTGTGGTTCTCAGCGTCCCATTCTATACTGGGCGTGAAAGACCGCTTAATTTTGCTCAGAGGCCTCTATCAGGCTTGAGGATCTTTTACATGTAAATTTGCGAAACGGGACCAACTGGACCGCATTAATCGGCCGGGAGGGATTCGAGGCGCTGACCATGTGTAACCCTCCAATACTACATCCACGACGTCTGTCTTGGGCCGAGATGGGGGACGCAGCGGCCGGGCGGTAGGCTTTGGCCCCCAGGTGGGCTGTTGCGCAGGAGTTTAAATTTAATTAACACAGCTGGAAGTGAAGGATTGTATTCCAGATCCCCGAATAAAATGTATGTGTATGTCTTTGAACATTACTCAAAAACGGAAAGTGAGTTAAATACGTTAAAATTACACCATTTAAAACTATACCTACATTACATGGAAAATTTGTTTGATATTTTGGATTTCCTCAAAGCTGGCTTTTACAAGTACTAGAAATAAAATAACATATATTAAAGTTACTTATACGACAAATAAAAATATTGATATATCCAGTGTTGTATATGCATAATTGTAAAGTCCTCTTCATTCGGAATGAATGTTATATAGTTCCTCATAACTGGTAAACATTTCAACTGGAGTTGACTAAGCCGGAGTATTCGTTCCAACACCTCACTGGGCAAAGACCTCATAACTCACGTGTTTGGGTTTGTTCTGACCACATTCAGTACTGATAATATTTTAAAATTTTAAAAAAGCCATTACATACAGTGAAGCTGTCAGTTTTATTAAAATCTGGACATCTATTTCCAACACGTGCTTCACTTAGTCATGGTGTAGATGAAATATCCTGGACGCGCGTTTCAACAGCTTTCGTTGTCATCCTCTTGCAGGGTCTACAGCTTGACTTTCTATTGTTTTTTGTACAAATTTTAAAATGACATCTGTTGGTGGTATTTCAAAATTGACCACATTATTACAATTACAATGCAAGAAAATCTTTTCCCAAATATCTAATTCTGAAGGAGAATTAATGGCTTTCAGTAATTTTATGTCTTGCCCATTTTCATGGTTGGTTCTCCAAAATCAGCTACTGCTGATTTATCCAAATGTTTTAATTTAATATTTCTCTGGTGTTCTTTAAGACGAACTTTTAAGCTTCTCTTTGTTCTAACAATATAAACTTTTTCACAATCATTGCAGTTGATTTGATAGGATGACAACGAACGCTGTTGAAACGCGCGTCCTGGGTACTCCATCTACATTATGATCAAGTGAAGCACGTGTTGGTAATAGATGTGCAGATTTTAATAAAACTGATATGTTTGTTTTCCCATTGAGGCGCATTGCATACTGCTGGTAAGGAAGTAACTCGCTGGTCATTAGCGTGCAGTCAAATTCTAACAGCGCGCTACAAGCTATAGAGAAAACGTATCCAGAAAAGATGATCTCTCCTATTACATAATTTATTTTAAATACATTTTTGCACCATAAGTCATTTATGAGGTGTCAGTTATCAATGGTTCAGATCCTTAAATATTTGATCATTCTTAGAAGTTGTTTCGATGACATTGTTTCTCGCGATTACATAAAAATATTATGGATTTTAAGGCCAGCTTATAGCGCTCACATCTAAAACATTTGAGTATATTTTTATCTGTAACGAAATATGAATGTAGTATTTCTCCAGAAGTTTTCTTCATTAGCAGAAATATATACAAATTATGCTTTCTTTAGAATAATTTCTACTCCCACTAATAAACGATAGAGGATGGAGAAAGTCATGTGAATGTAAAACGTCAGTTTTTTTATTAAAATTAAATTTATACAATACATGATATGTTTATTTTCTCTCCCAGGAATGTACAATGTACTTGAAAATGAAATCCGTTAAATACCAACTTGGTATTTAAGTTCAGCATTTTTCAAGGATGCGATACAAGGATTTTCAGAACCTTCACCAGCCCAAATACCCCTTACATGGAAGATTTCTTGTTGTTGACAATTCTGATTTTTTCTGAAATAGCTCTAGCGATTTTGATTAAAATACCATATGTTTAAGACGAAATGGGTATCTTGAATTTTCCAACCTCTGAAGACCTGTTGATTCTGGATAATTTTTGTATAACTGGTGAACTGTCAGTGTTAGTCAAAAACTTAAATATTGTTTTCTGCTTAGAAGGAAGCAAGTACCAAGATCATTTCTGCAAATATTTATCTCGATTAGCATCATGGAGATAAAAGGATAATCTTTTTACTTTCCCTACACGTACTATGTACATAGTGTATAGAGAAGGTATTGAATTCCACCCAAAAATTCGAAACCGAGATTTCACCACAATATGCGTTTTAGGGTCTCCTGTATCCAACAACAGTATTTTATAAAAATATCCGTGTGAGTCTGTGGCCATGTGTCCGGGTGTCTGTGAACACGATAACTCAAAAACGAAAAGTCGGTAAAATACCCAAGTTGGTATTTAATTTAAGTATTTTCCTGGGATGCGACACGAAGTTTTTGAGAAAAATTCCCTCACCCCAATCTACACTTTACATGGAAAAAAATTAGAAAATTTTGATTTTCTCAAAAACGGGTCTATTGATTTTGATTAAAATATTAATAATGTAATATAATGTAATGTAATGAAACGTAATGTAACGTAATATAATATATAGTAATATATAATATAATAATATAATATATAATAATATTTCTATAATTATCTAAACAAAGACTAAGATTTCTTTTAGAGGGCCTTACGAAAAGTTAGAGCGCAGTTTTCTTATGATTCTTTGCTACATCTCTGTGTGCAAGAGAAAGTAGAAGGATTTTGCTGTCTCGTGAATCGCGAGACATCAATCTTATGCCTCGAAACAGAGGAACGTCTAGGAAGCATATATTCATCTGGTGCAATAACGTGATCCATGATAGAGATCCTGTCGAACGGTCCTGCACATACTCCCCTCCAAGAACGTAACAACCAATAACTTGATATACTTTTGACAGGTTCAAAGATTAATGCTTTGCACAACTGTTATACGATATAAGAAACGGGAAGAGTCCGAAACTTGCGTTTCCATAGCGACGCATGATAAATAGTGAAAAAAGGACGACGCCCGCAACAGCTGAAGCCCCAACTTCTAGTTTCTTCATTGTAAAGAACAAAACCGAAACTTTGTCTGGCTTAACGAAATCTTGCTTAAATTCTGAAGTTGAGCAGAACTTGACAACACTTTATATATAACAGCGTGGAGACTAAGTGTAATACTTAGTGTAAACCTTAGTTATTATCTATACAATTCTTATTTTCTCTTATGTGTATAGTATGTAGGAGAAGCAATGTATTCCACCAAATGCCACCACAATAATTCACCGGAAATATACGTTTTAAGGCCCCTAAAAAGGAAACACCGGTATTGTTCCAGTCACTTGATTTTCGCTGTATCTTTGTAACAAATTATTGTTAGAAAGCTTATACTTCTATCTATTTTATGATAATTTGAATAAATATTAGCAGAAATTGTCTTAATTACTTGTTGAACTAAGGGAATACACTAGGCTAAAGTGATATACACTTTTAAAAGCTGGTTGCCATGTGGTTGAAATCCATTTCTATGCAGTGCCAGGAGTTTACAACTTACCGTGTGAGAAAAGCAAGTATTTTAAAGCTGAAGCAAATATCATGGAATATCTCAGAAATGGTCAGTTTCACGAAAAAGCCAACATGACATAAATTGTGTGTTTTAACGTGATCTACACTTTTTTGCAGTAATTTTTGGCTATCTCTTACGGTTTAACAGTTACCCAAAAATCAGAAAATTTCATTCAGAATAAGCAGGTCTTTAGAGGATATTTTTAGAAAATTAAAAAAAAAAAATGGAATGTTAATATATTTAATATACTCTGTTTATTTAAAATTTCTAATACTTTTATTTATATTAACTGTGAAGTAGTTTTCCCTGTTTCTTTTGTTTATTTTAACTCCTAAAAGGAACGGTATTTCAACGTTATCAAATAGCCACCAGCTTTTAAAATATTTGAATAGTGCTTTAGCGTAAACTACGATTTATTACAAGGAAATAAATAAAACTTCTCTTTCTACTCAAACGTATTTTAATTAGCATGAAGAACCGTAGAATAAGCTACAGAATGTCATCTGAATGTAGCATATCAGATTTATATTGTTTGTAGGCTTAAAATGGTGCTATTATTATTATTATTATTATTATTATTATTATTTGTAAATTCATTTATAATAAAGGTATAATTCAAAACTTTCAGGTCTATCTGATATGTCGAATATCTATTTACTTATTTTTCTTGGTGAAATATAAAACGTTAAAAAATAACATGTATTAAACAGATTTTAAAATAAAACCAAAGAAAAAACCTTTAGGTCAGGTGATATTGTGAGAACAGGTATATAATTCCAAGCTGCTTTCTGCATACAAGTATATGGTATTCCAGAAATGAACATCACTTTATTCCCGCAAAGGTTACAATGGCGAAGAAAGCTGTTGATTCAGTGCTATTTAAAAATACCATAGGACCATGTGGTACAACAGAGTTAACCAACTCTCAAGCGCGCCGTATCGGTACCGTGCTGAAGATTTCTGGTGTGTTCCAGCAATGTATACGCTATGAGACAATCATTACTTTTTTTTTTTTACCGGAGTCTGGTTAGGACTCCGGCGCTGTATCCCCGTTTACATTTCCCCCCCCCCCTAAATTTGCTGTACGATTACTGATTTTACTGTTTACTGTTCCTTTACACAAACATATACACATTGTACAAACATATAACACCCATGCCCAAGGCGGGACTCGAACCCACGATCCCCTGCCCACGATAGGCTAAACTGATAGTCAAAAGCTGGTTGCTATGTGATTGAAGCTCCATTGTTTGTATGGACAGGAGGTGACCAATTCCCGTGTGAGAAAAGTACATTTTATAGCTGAAACCAATAACAAATAATATCTAAAAAAACGGTCAACTCACGAAAAAAAATGTATATTATAACATAAAGTGTGTGTGTTAACCAGCGCTACAGTTTCTATTACGTAAGTTTTTGTCTACCTCTTACAGTTTACCAGCTATGCAAAATTCCGCAAAATTCATTCACTATAAAGACGTCTTCAAAGGCTATTGCCAGAAAATTCAAGTTATATATTTTATTAGTCATGTACATATCTTTAATATATAGTTAGGGATGGGTGGGTTTTCTTGAAAATCTTCGTGTCGCATCCTTGAAAGATACTGAACTTAAATACCAAGACTTTTCGTTTTTGAGCTATGTTGTCCACAGACACACACACAGACGCACAGACATGCTGGCAGACGTACAGACAGACACACACGGACATTTTTCTAAACATGATTTTTTTGGATTCAGGAGGTCTCAAAACATACATTTATCCTGCGAAATCTCGGAATCGAATTTTTGGGTGCAATACAATACCTTCTCTACACACATGTACATAGTACGTGTAGAGAAAGCAATAGCCAAAAAACTACAACTTCTGGATCAACACATCGTGCTCAAATGCTAATACGAATATTTACACTTATTTATCTCCCACCCTATATATTACTTTCTCTATACGTACTATGTAAATAGTGTATAGAGAACTTATTGTATTGTATAAAAAATTTCGATACTGATATTTCACCAGAAATATATGTTTTGAGACTCCCTGAATCCAAAAAAAGCATTTTTAGAAAAATGTCCGTGTGTTGTGTGTGTGTGTGTGTGCGTCTGTCTGTGGGCAGCATAGCTCAAAAACGAAAAGACCGTTGAATACCAAACTTAGTATTTAAGTTTCCAAGGATGCGACACGAAGATTTTCAAAAAAAAATCCCCCACCCCAACTACCCTTTATATGGAATTTTTTTCGTAATATTTGTTTATCTTAAAAATGACTCTAACGATTTTGATTAAAATATCGTTTATTAAAAATAATTACCTGACAAATACAATGTACATCTTGAATTTTATAGGAATAACCTCTGAAGACTACCTACTTTATTCTGGATTAATTTTACGGAATTTTGCATAACTGCTAAAGAGATGGACAAAAACTTACCACACAAAAAATGTAGGCACGTTAAAACAAATACTTTGTTATATATATTTTCGTGCAGTCGATCGTTTTTAGATAGTCCTTGCTTTTGGTTTCAACTTTGAAAAACTTATATTTCACATACAGGAATTTGTCAACTCGTATCCATAGAAACAAAAGAACTTCAGTCACATAGCAACCAGCCGTTGAATATCGCTTTAACCTATAGTAATAAGACTATTTCTGCTAATTTTTTTCTCGATTAGCATGAAGTAATTAGAAGCATAAGCTTTTTAACAATAATTTGTCTTAGAGATGTAGAGAAAGTCTTGATGGAACACATGCGATTTTTTAATGTGTATGCCAAAACAGATAGGAGTTAGTAAAAGACAGTGGGTCTTCCAGTAACTGGAGCACGGCACGTGTAGGTCATAATGTGAGCCTTTTGAGCTTCCAGTGTGACTCCTGAAGCCTAGATCTGAAGACTCACCTGATCCGAATGAAGATTTAGGCTAGAAAGAATGCTAACCACTTGCTAGTGCTGCTATAATCTGGACGTCTCGAGAATAGACGAGACGCTCGCAGGAGGTAAGAGGCCCCAGTAACCCAGCCAAGCCCCAAAGAGAATATAGTTTTTCATACCGCAATTCCAACGCCCTGGCTCAGCGCACCAACATCGTTGTGGTCTTACAACCCTGAAAGAAGAAAAAGAAAAAAAAACAGATGAAAGGAAATGGTGGGGAGAGAAGGTACATTCTATCCAGATTCGTGGAAAAGGGGAACCTCCAGTAACCCGGGGATACCGCGAGAACAAA
Organism: Hymenopus coronatus; assembly: GCA_030762935.1. Lineage (NCBI taxonomy): Eukaryota > Metazoa > Arthropoda > Insecta > Mantodea > Hymenopodidae > Hymenopus > Hymenopus coronatus. The sequence continues at coordinate 119,835,008 of CM060881.1, read as the reverse complement.
GGAAATGGAACTGGAGACCTCTGGAATAGCTGCCTCATTCCCTACCGTTCAGTGATACATTGTAAACAAGAATTTGATAGGTAGTAGACTGAAAAATTCAATGTCATAGATGTGATTTTAACCACGGATCTCCCGGTCTCTAGCCGGTTGCTCTACCACTGAGCTACCATGGCAACATGCCGGCATAGCATTGAATTTCTGAACGGACTCGTATGTTTCGCGGTAAACCACAAGGTGATATCAGATTATTTTGTGATGACTATCCCAATGTTGTAAGTACTTTAAGTCCCAGGATTCATAGTATAGTCAACTATTATGGTCTAGTAGTTTATCGGGAAACAAGCGAGTCAGTTGAGAGATTCAATGCTATGCTGGCATTTTGCCATGGTAGCTCAGTAGCAGAGCAGCCGGCTAGAGTTCGGGTGATCCGTGGTTCAAATCCCGGCTATGGCATTGCATTTTTCAGTCTGACTCCACCTATCTTACACACGGCGTGTGTGAAAAAACAATTAAATCGTGTAGACAAGAAGCTACCAAGAATGTGCAGATTTGTCCCAACTGTAACAGCATACAAGTTTATAAAAATGTATCACTGAAGTGGTGCACATTGCTGTCATTCTAAATGTGTAAACTTTGAAATAAGAAAAAGAACAATTTTATTGATAAGCAGTTTGGTGACCAATGTTTAGGGCATATTTTACACAACACTCTGACATAGAAATATCAGCAATACTTTACTTTTTAATGCCACAAAATACGCAGATGAGGGGTTGATCAAAATAAGAGAGGGTTTAGAATGTCCTTACCAGTATAAGCCACTTCGCTTATGTCAGCGCAATTCCACGCACTTGATTGTAACAGTATTTTAAAATATGATAGAGAAGTTCAGATTACGTAACATATTAGATAGTTTTTACGTTTCTCTGTTGTTCAGCACGTATTATTTCTCTCTATTAGTAATACAATTGAAATAATTCACATTAAATGAGTTGTACGCATATTTTCTAAAAATTATCATCTTGTTACCGAAAAACAAGTATTATTGCAGAAGAAATACAGTGAAAATTACCGTAATGTTTTGATATTAATTTGCATGTTTATTTTAGAAAAGCAGAATTCTGTATAAAGCACCAAATGGTACATTTTTACTTTCTCTATACGCACTATGTACTTAGTGTATAGAGAAGGTATTGCACTCCACCCAAAAATTCGACACCGAGATTTCACCGGAAATATATGTTTTAGGGTCCCCAATATGCCAAAAAAGCATTTTCACAAGAAGGTCCATGTGCGTGTGTGTGTGTGTGTGTGTGTGTCTGTGAACACAACTCAAAAACGAAAAGTAGGTAAAATACCAAACTTGGTATTTAAATTCAGTATCTTCCAGAGATGCGAAACGAAGATTTTGAGAAAACTTCCCCCACCCCCAACTACCTTTTACATGGAACTTTTTTCGAAACTTTTGATTTTCTCAAAAATGGCTCTAACGATTTTGATAAAAATTTCGTATACTAAAGATATTTACGTGACAAATAAAATGTATATCTTGAATTTTCTGGGAATAGCTTCTGAAGAGAAGTATATTCTGGATGAATTTTACTGAGTTTTGAATAATTGCTAAACCATAAGAGATGGACAAAAACTTACTACACAAAAAATGTAGAGCACGTTAAAACACACAATTTATGTTATATACATTTTTTTTGTGGAGTTCGTCGTTTTTGTGACATTTCTTATTTTTGGTTTCTGCTATGAAAAAGTTATACATTTTTCATACAGGAATTTGTCAATGCTATCCATACAAACAAAGTAACTTCAGTGACATAGCCACCAGCTTTTGACTATGACTTTAACCTATGGTACTCCCTTATTTCACCTCTACTTACAAGGAAGCAAGTAATATGGCTATTTCTGCTAATGTTTTACTGATTAGCATGAAGTAAATAGAAGTATAAGCTTTTTCAGAATAATTTGTTGCAGGGATATAGAGAAAGTCATGTGAATGGAACACATTAGATTTTTTAAAATAATAACAGATTTAAAATCCATGAGAAAGTCATGATATTCTCAAACATGGTTTTAATATAAAAGCTATAAACTAGCTTATTTAGAGGGCATAAAGAAAGAAGGCTCCAAAGAAAGCATTTTCCTGAGTTTAACGAGAACCTGGTGCTTGTTAGGTGAGCGCAGACATAATGGGGCAATGATTCACAATGCATGAGTTGCCCCTGCTGGTAGAGAATTTATTCTGTTTTCATTGAATATATGCTCAGACCTCGGCGACTTCTGCAGGTCGTTAAGGCGTAAATATAAAAATAAAAAATGGTGTGATATTTTAAGTGCAAGCCATTAAAATAAAGCCTGGCATTCTGCCTTTATTGCTTGAGTTTGGAATGAGCTGGAAATGAACTTCCTTAGATAAATAAAGAGTTTACTCGTAGAAACGTTTTTCTATGTGTTATCAATTACTGACTTTCGTTATGTGAATAAGTCTTTATTTATGATTAAAGTAAAGGAATCAATTACTGATCCTGATTAGTGTGATACCGAGTTCTATTCTTGGAGACCGTCCACTCTGACCATAGAACTTTTCGTAATTTTCTCCTTGACTCCAAGCGCATCTTGGGGTGGTTTCTTGTGCCATGAATATCCTTTCCCTCATTTCATTTCTCTTTCATATTTCAAGCTTACAGTATCACCGAAGCCGGACAGATGGCACACTTGTTTGTGTCTTGGAAAGAATTCCCCCCGTGAAAGCTAGAGAGAGAGAGAGACAGAGAGAGAGAGAGAGAGAGAGACCAAAATTAAGTCTTCTTACTTTTAAAACTTCAAAGGGAATAAATTCTTATCATTAATTCCCAAAACTAATATTTTACTTTAAACTACCCTTTGATATTATATATATATTATTAAGAATTACAAAAACATAAATTTATTCAATTTAAATATATAAAACAAACTTAATAATTAAACAATTCTATTAATTTCGAGAGAGAGAGAGAGAGAGAGAGAGAGAGACAGAGAGACAGAGAGACAGAGAGACAGAGAGACAGAGAGACAGAGAGACAGAGAGACAGAGAGAGAGAGAGAGAGAGAGAGAGAGAGAGAGACAGAGACAGAGCAGTGTTGGCAGCAAGGATTGTTGCGCCTTGGAAAGATTCTCCCCTGTGAGATTTATGGTGGACAAAGTGGCACATGGGCGGGTTTTCTCCGATTTCTCCCGCCATCGCATTCCACCTTCACTTCATCTTCATGTATCACCAGTGTCATCACCTAGGGTGCCACAAGTAGCAATTGCGGGCGTTAAACATTACAAAAAAAAAAGATTCTCTCCGTGAACACCAGAGAGAGAGGGGGAGAGAGAGAGAGAGAGAGAGAGGGAGAGAGCGCACGCAGTGTCGGCTGCAAGAATTGTTGCTTCTTGGAAAAATACTCTCCGTGAACGCCAGGAAAGGAAAATAAAATAAATGACGTGTTATTTATGGACGCTCTTTTAACTACTGTGGTTCTCACCGTCCCATACTAAATTGGGTGTGAAAGACCGCTTAATTTTGCTCAGAGGCCTCTCTATCATACTTGAAGTTCTTTTACGTGCCGTAAATCTACGACACGGGACCAACGGCTTTACTTCCCTTCCGAAGAAAGTCATGCTAAGGATTTTTACACCCGAAAAAATCCATCGTCCTCCGCCGATTTGAACCCGCGATCTTGGGTATATGAAGTTAGTATGGTAACCCTTACACCAGTAATCATACAGTAAATTTAGGGGGGGATGTCAACAGGGGATACAGCGCAGGAGTTCTGACCAGACTCCGGTACTGTTTAAAAAAGCAAAAAAACAAAAACAAAAAAAAAACAAAAACAAAAAAAAACCTGATATTGGTCACATGCTTTTTCATATTACATATATTATTTGGTTAATGGATTTGTATGCTCTTACATATCAGGTGGTGGAATCCGTGGACTGCCAACTTAGTGATGACGTGTGTCATTTCGTGTGTCGGTGCTATAGAATTTTGGGTGTATTTCTTCTCTTTTCCTATTCAATGCTGCTAGCAGCTTCTGTGATACGCTGGTGCTAGGTCGAAGTATTCTTGTTCTGAAGTCGCCGACGAGGAAAGCTTCTTTTTTTTTTTCTTTCTTTTTTTTATTATTATAAGCACCGGAGTCTGATTGGCATCTTTCGCCAGTAGGTATGCAAGTCTTGACTTCATTGCTTTTGATTCTCTTAATACTTCCTTTACATATCTCGCTTTCATCCTTTCTAGACAGGAAAGATTCTTCATTATAATATATTATATTGGATTTATGATATAGTAGCCCATTTAATTAATCTTTCTGTTGTTTAATCTATTTGAATAGTTTTCTAAAACAACATAATGATTCTCCAGGTATCTTGTCTCAGCTACCAAAATATGTTTTAATTAGTGTCAAAAGAAGACAATTTAAAAATACAATTGTAACCTGGAGATATTGCAGTGTTACTCAAATATCAAGGATTGATATGCAGCTGCTCCATGATTCGTAAACATGTTTAACTCATATTATTTATCTTATAAATAGATTCCATTCAAGTTAGCGGTGCATATTGAGTCACCTTTACAGTGATTTCTTGTTTAGGTAATTTCTTGTGCATGCACATGGTGACGAGAGATCAAATCATCGTCCATAAATGGCATTACAGGACGAAACCACGAAATTCGGACGTGAAAATGGCAATTTAGCCCAGCGACCTTCTCTTTGAAAGTATGCATTTATACGTGCAAATTAACTACACGATTTTACTGCCCTTACGAAGTCATGCTAAGGAATTCTATATCCGAAAATATTTATCATCCTCCGCCGAGTTTGAACCCACAATCTTGGGTGTTAGAGGCGTACATGGTAACCATTACAACATGGAGGGGATTTTATTCTATCAGCAGTTCTACAAATCATTGCATACAGACATTTTTTTTTATTTCCCTTCTGCAAATCATGATGTTTTTCCCAGGGCCTGGTGTTACAAGGAGCCATTGCCAGTTTCGTGTCACTGAGCTGGGAATTTTTATAGTAAATGTAGTAAATCGAAAACAAAAATACTTGGGTCTTGACTTTCTCTCCCATTCAGTCCTTATTCCCTAGGAAAATATCTGATATCCATCATTCACGTCACTTTCTCTACATCTCTGTCGCAACTTATTCTTGTAATCTTATTATTCCTTCTTTTTAATGCTAAAACATTAGCAGATACGGTCTTTTCCCTTAGTTCCTTTATAATAGAAAGGAAATATGGGAATACATGCTAAACGGACCTGCAAATGTTCTAAAATGTAGTTGCTATGGGATTGAAATCCATTTCTTTGCATAGACAAGTATGAGAAAAGTTTAGGTATTTTAAACTGACATCAATAACAAGGAATATCTCAAAAACGCACAATTCTACGAAAAAAATGTTCGTGTCATTAATTGTTTTATCAATATCTACATTTTTTGTGTATAAGTTTTTGTCTATCTTCTACGGTTTACCAGTTATTCAAATTGCAATAAAAATCATCTAGAATAAAGAGGAATTTAAAGGTTATCCCCCGAAAATTCAAGATATACATTTTATTTGGCATTTAAATATCTTAAATATAAGTGACTTTAATCAAAATCGTTAAGGCAATTTTTGAAAAAATAAAAATTTCCGAATTTTTTTCTATGTAAAGACTAGCTTGGGGTGGGCGAGATTTTCTTGCAAATCTTCGTGTTGCATCCTTGGGAGTTACCAAACTTAAATACCAAGTTTGGTATTTAACGGTCTTTTCGTTTTTGAGCTATGCTGTCAACAGACACACTCTCGCACACACACGCCCGCACACATACACTCCGACCTTTTTCCAGAAATTATTTTTTTGGATTCAAGGGGAAAACATGTATTTCAGGTGAAATCTCGGTATCGAATTTTTGGGTGCATTACAATATCTGCTCTATTCACTACGTACATAGTACGTGTAGAGAAAGTAAAAATAAATAAATACATAAGAGAGAAATATCTTTATCGAAGTCTGCTTATTATTGTATATTTCCATAGAGAATCTGTTCATAGCTATTCACTTCACATGTCTTTATTCTGAACATCTTAAAATAAAACTGGTTGATTTGCAAGGTTCCAGCTCCTGTCAAAGTACAAAATGAGACATGGATATATTGAAGTCCATTGTTAGCAACTGCCACAGCTGCATATCTGCACTGCTGAGATTTTCTGAAGATACCTGCCTCCCCTTCTGCCCTGCCTCTGTGGACATCTGCATATGCGCATAAATTATGTGAACACTGCAACAGTGATCGATGACTTACCTAAGGCGAAACATGTAGTTGGCCATGGAAAAGAAATCCCCCCATGAATTGCGAAGCAACTTTGCACTACGAGAAAATTGGAATTCTGCTGCTGCCATCTCTGGACATTAGCATGATTTATTGTCATAATCAGCCTCATCTCCTAACATTAAAAGGTTACTCTAGGCAGAAGGGCGTATTTGGATAACGCGGCCTCTTCATTCATCTTTTTCTTTCGCAATGGAAAATTTAAGAGAAATAAACGTTACAACGTTTTGAGTATATTAGCAGTTGTCATGTAACATAAGTGAAAGACACTAACTTTGACAAATGTTAGTTAGCCGTTTCGGGATAATTTGGCTAACAAAAGAACGTAATTTCTTATATTTCTTTGGAGCAGAAGATAGTGTTTGTGTAGCAAGGAATTACTTCAAGATCTCAGTAGCAATAACATAGGTTGACTGCCCCGTGGTCGACTGGTCAGCGAGCTGACTTCTCACCCGGAGGTCCCGGGTTCGGTTCCCGGCTGAGGCGGGCAATTTTTCTTTAGCCAGAATTATTCCCTATCCCTCACAGAGTCTGGAAGTATGTATGTGAGAGTGAATGTGTTTGAGGAAAATAAAATGATTTAAACCAAACGTAAAAGCACCTACAGAAGAGCTGTTTCAAGTGTAAAGCCCCCGATATGACCTTAGATGTTAAAGGGAGCTACATAAAAAAATAACACAGGTTTCTGAAACATTCTTTAAATGCTAAGTGGATTTTCATTCTGGAGATTCTGGTTTAAAAACTTTCGCTTACCCTCCCCGCATTTGTTGAACTTGCACCTCCCAAGGATTTATAAGGAGCCAACGGCAAGCAGCATTCACTATCACCAAAAATGCGCAGATGCTTAATGCGGTACTGCAACAGAGAGGCATGGGCCTCCTACTTCCGGTGGGGGTTTTTTGTGAGTAGTGCCACCCTGGTTCGAGTCCAGGGTGGGGAGTCTCACACTCCCAGGCTTGCCTGGGGTTAGGGCGTTAGTTGCCTTTTCCCCCATCATCAATAAAAAAAAAAAAACACAAAATAGAGAACCTGTTACAGGGGGTCGGCCCGTAGCCAGGCATGAACATGAGGAAGCGAATGAAATGAAATATAAGTGAAATTGATGATTAGATTGGTGATGATGGTGGAAAGACTGGCGAGGGGAAACCGGAGGATACGGAGAAAACGTGCCCAGACGCGGCTTTCCACCACGAATTGCACGTGCGGGCAATTATTTTAAAACTAAATGATAATATCTTCTATCTTGTATTTAACAATACTATTTGTCAATGTATATCACTTAAAACGGATTACTAAGTTTAAGAAATATATATATATAAATAAAGAATTTGATATATTCCATTTACATTACTTTCTGTAGCTGTTCCACAAACTTTTTTTATAAAAAATTATTGTTTTATAACGTCATTCTAATCGATATAAACACTAGCAGAAGTGGTCTTATTACTTGCTTCCCTGTAAGTAGTAGGTAAGTAAGAAGATATACTTGGCTGAAGTGACGTCAAATATTTTAAATTCTATCGCCATGTGAAAAATTGAATTTTGGTTCTCTTTTGCATTCCCGGAAGTAAAACAAAAGAAATGAAACGAAAGTTGACTTTCCGTTTGGGGAAAGTTTTAATTAATTTAAAATTGAAACCAATAACAATGAATATCTCGGAAACAGTTAAATCTACAGAAAAAATGCATGACATAGTTTGTGTGTTTTAATGAACTCTACGGTATTGTGCAGTTTTTATCGGTTTTCTACGCTTTACGAGTTGTACAAAGGTCATCCAGAGTGTACAGGTCTTCAGAAGCTACTCCCAGAAAATTCAAGATATACCTTTCATTTGGCATAAAAATCTTAAACATGTGCTATTTTAGTCAAAATCGTCAGAGCCATTTTTGAGAAAATCAAAATAATCGAAAAATGTTCCATGTAAAGGGTATTTGGGGTGGGAGATTTCCTTAAATGTCTTCGTGTGACAGCTTTGGAAGATACCTAACAAGGGACATTTTGTTTTTGAGTTATGCTGCTCACAGGTTCACGTACACACACGCACACACATACCCGCGCGCCAGGTGAATCAGGTGACCCGACACAGAATTTCCTGCGAAATGTCAATATTTAATTTTTGGGCGGAATGCAATGCCTTCTATCTAGAGAAAATAAAAATTTGTCTAAATTCGGCTAAGATTCAAATTCAAAACAATTCAGCATAACAAAAGTGTGTGGAAACTCCAGACGTGGAGCACATTGATGAAGTTCAAACAACGTAATACAAATCAGGACAAAGAAACACTACGTATATTTACTGATGTCGGGATTACTGTTTATCTATATCGGCTCTACATTCTGTAAACGCTATTTTGGGTTCCGTACTAAGAAAAGAGTGTAGACTGGGAACATAAGAGGCCATCAGTTAGAGGATTCATTACAAGACAGTAGTTTTTTTGTGTCGGATATTGCCTACACAGCATTTAATATATTTTACAGTTATTAAGCTTTAAATGTGATGCTTCTGCATGGATGCTACAGTTAACGCCATCTTTATCATTGACATCTGTGATTATGTGGGCTTGAAGCAAAATAGTCTGGACACAACATCAAGACCGTTGAATTTTGACATTCAATTGTTTGCGTAACATGAAGCATTGTTACGAGTAAATTTCGAAAAGTCCGCCCTCGTTTTTCAATAGTGAAATTATACTCTGTCGTGCACATAGCCACGAATCTTTCAAGAGAATGAATCGAACTGTGTTGTACAACAGAATATATTATATATCGCGCTTTCTTTATTTTTCCCATACTCTTTCCTATCCATTCATCCGATTACGTGAAGCGTTAAGTTGTTGGATGCACGCCCGCGAAGGTTTCCGAGTTGGAAAACTATTTTACAATAGGTGGCATGAGAGTTGTTTCAATATATGTATATATACACACAGTGTTAAAAAACTACACCGAAATAATTTGCGAGATTGTGCACGTGACTGATATAAGTAATTTGAGATCGGCGATGCATGGTTCCCGGATAAATATAACGCAGCTACAAAGCGTTAAACGTGTGAGTATCAGGTGCTGATTAGTCGGTTTTAAAGCAAATCAGGTTGAAAAAATGGCTTAGAATATCTTCAAAACTGTTGCTCGAGTATACCAGCGTTCTCAGGATTTAATGTCGCAAAAATCTGTAAAATCTCGAACTACTCACTTGACAGTGCGACGCTGAGCATTCATTAATTACGTTCTTGAGCTAAATAGCCTACTCTGGAAGCGGTTTTTCAACTGATCTGGTGACTTAATGCGTAACGAGGGTAGCTGCTATCCCAAAGGTCATGAGTTCGATTCCGGACATATAGTATTTATTTTTATTATTATTTTTTTCATTCCAGACGAAGTGCCGCGAGATACGTGGCGTAGTGGCACTTCAGAAACTTATAGCCGTTATTTCGAAATTTCAAGAAACAGGCCATAAGTCTCCTATCTCAAATTACTTATTTAAGTAATGTACGTATTTCGGTATCGTTCATTAACACCCTGTATATATATACCTATATAGATATATGTATTATTGAAATCATTGCAATTAGAATGGTCATTTTACAATAGATAAGCCGAGGCTCAGTGCAAGTACTAGTAGGCAAATAGAACGATGTCAAAACCAGGAGACGAAACTATGTATAAGGCCATCGATACTGCAATTAATCAAGATGAATTTGTCAATTATTAGACTGAATTCTTGAATTCACTTTTTTCAGGCATTTTCCCACACTCATCGATATAAAAATGAACATACCTATCATTCTTCTGCGAAACCTCAATATTCCACGACTTTGCGTCGGTAACAGGCTTTCAGTGAAACAGAAATGGACAGCATTAGCGAACTTTTTAAGAAAGTTTCAAGGAGAAGATCTATAGTTGCCTCAAATCCGACAGATATACCTTACGAGTTCAAACATTTGCAGTTTCCTGTGCGACTCAAGTTTATAACGACCAACTACAAGACGATCACTCTTAGGTATTCCCACAGAAATAATCTAGGAGGTATTAAGTTGTTGATCGCACTGTCCATAATTCTCTTGGAAAGCATTATTCCAAGTAACGAAGGTTTATGGGTATGAGTTTAATGTTTCATGTTGGGTGCATAGCTGTTGTCCACCAGGTGTTTCAGACTGTGCATCATGGAAAGAGTTTCTATCACTTATGACCAATTTGCACTTTCTGGACACTGTGTATATTCCTGAAGTATCCAGATCGAATTTCTGTGGTATTGTTGGAAAAGTTTTTATCACGTATGACCAATTTGCACTTTTTCGACACGGTGTATATTCCTGAAGTATCCAGATCGAATTTCTGTAGCATTATGGGAGAAATTTCTACACGTATGACCAATTTGCAGTTTCTGGACGCTGTGTATATTCCTGAAGCGTTCAGATCGAATTTCAGTGATCTTATGGGAGAAATGTCTATATTTATGTGCAATTTGCACTTTATGGACACCGTGTATATTCCTGACGTATCCAGATAGAATTTCTGGGATATTATGGGAGGAGCTCCTATCTCTTATGACCAATTTGCACTTTCTGGACATGTATATTCCTGAAGCATCCAGATCGAATTTCTATGGTATTGTGGGCGAAGTTTCTATCACTTATGACCAATTTTTTACTTTCTAGACACTTGGTATATACCTGAAGTATCCAGATTGAATTTCTATGGTAAGTGTGTATCTCTTATGATCAATTTACCCTCTCTGAACACTATATTCCTGAAGGATCCAGATCGAATTTCTGTGGTAACTCAACCACTGATTAATGCTGTAATAATACATGTGAAAAACATCAATAAATTTTGGATAATACTCGGTAAATATGCAGATGATATCCTTCTGCTCGTTGTAAGCTAAGTATATATGAAGAATCCGAGACCAGTGTGGTTAAAAACTTTTATCATAAAATAAATAGAATTGATTCTAGGTTTTGTTATGAAACATGGTAGCAATGATTCACTTTAAATCAAAGATAGATATTAAGGACTACTGAATGGTCTGTGGCATTGTCCTGTTGAAACCAATACCTCTATACTCTCTGCTGGCATCATGCTGCTAAATTCTTACATTATTTCTACGTGTCTGTTGAAATAATGTAATGAAAATGCGACTACGAGGCATACCTAGCGCATTGGTCACCAGTTATCTGTGAGTGTAGAGGTACATCCTGCAATTCATGTGGATTTTCAGAACCCCATATTCAACTATTTTGGACATCAATATGACATCATGTCTCATCCGTCCAATACCAATCATCGGGTTCTTTTCTGTATGAGCGACCAGTCTCTGTGTTGCATTTGCTTTATAAGGATACAGTTTTAGACCCTTGCTCAACACACTTTAGGCACCAGTAATGGAGATACTGTGCTATTTTGAAAGGCGTACATTTCGGACTCAACTTATGCAGTCTGTAGATCGGTCCAATGTTTCCTCTTTTATCACATGCGGTCTCGGTGCAGGAACTTCTACAGCTGCTTGTTGGTGAATGAGTTTGGAGCGCTTATTCCAGGCTAATCTGTCTTCTTATGTACTTTGTAACAACAAATATCATCTGCCTTTATAACCATGATTACTCAAAATGTGGAAATTATAATTAATAATAATAGTATAAAATAGTCATAATATTAACAAATATACCCCGCCTGGGTAGTGTGGTGGTAGCGTTCTGCCTCACAATCAAAAGGTCGTGAGTTTGAATCTCGCTTAGGTTGAGTTAACCGGATAAGATTTTTTTTTTTTTTTTTTTTTTTTTTTTTTTTGTGTTTTCCCTTATCTTGAGAAGACGAATGTCGAGTAACTTTAGGCTCAATGGACCCCGAAACAATTTGAGCATAATTTCATTCATCGTCCAATATGACCAACTAGGTTAAGGACGTTAAGCTACAAAAAAAATAATAATAATAAATAATTCTTCGTGACTTCTTGTTATTTATTAAATATTTGAGTCAGCTTCCATATAGACAGTCTATTACTATTGTTGCCTTCTCTATGCATAATATATACATAGTAGGTACATATAAGAAGATATTTTATTCTAAGCAAAATTTTGGTATCGAAATTTCACCGGAAATATATTTTTAGCCCCCTTGATCCATAAAATCCAATTTTCCATTTGTATGTATGTGTGTGTGTTGTTGACTGTGAACAGCATAGCTAAAAATGTCGTTTGAATATCAAACTTGGTACAGCATCTTCCAAGGATTGGACACGAAGATTTTCAGGGAAATCCCCTAGCCCAACTACCCTTTAGCTGGAAAAGTTAAACGGTTTTATGATTTTCTAAAAAATGACCATAAGGATTGTTATTAAAATGCCATATATTTCAGGTATTTTCATGTGAAACGAAATGTGTATCTTAAATTTTTTTCTTGTAGCATCCTCTGAAGATCTCTTCATTTTGGATTACCTTTGTATGACTATAAAACCGTAAGAAATAGACAAAAATTTTCTACAAAAATTTAGATCTTATTAAAACACAATTTATGCCATACTTTTTTTTTTTAAAGTTAACCGTTTTCGAGGTATTTTTTATTGGTTTCAGTTTGAAACTGACTAAACTACTTTTCTCAAACGAGAAGGTATCTTTCGTGTCATATCCCTCTTTTTATTGTTTCATTTGTAAAGCCCCTTTTAACTTCTATGGTCATATCGTGAACTTTGACTTATGAAACAATCCGTATCTATTAATTGTAGGTTATTGACATTCGGTTACCCATTTTTATAATTAAACACAAGACCTTCATACCCACATGTTTGCTTCCAAACTCTGTGGAGGATAGGGAATAATTATGGTTAGAGAAAAAATTCCTGCTCGAGCCATAAATCGAACCCGGGGCCTAAGATTTAACTTTTCTTTTTGTTTTACTTCCGGCAAAGAAAACCGAATTTAACTGTTTCCCATAGCCACCAGCTTTTGAAAGATTTGACTATCTCTTTAACCTATCATCACTAAGTAATAAGATAATTTCTACTAATGATTATCTTGATTATCATGACATAGATAAAAGAACAATCTTATGACAGACAGACAGATGAAATATTGTATTTCACCCGTAAATTCTATATCGGATTTCAAAGTAAATATAAATGTTGATCCTTCTTGAATAAAAAGGAATTTCAGATAAAGTTCCTTGTGTTTGTGTTGGTGTGCATATGTATATGTTTATGAACACCACAATTCAAAAATTAAATATTGGTTAAGTCTCAAACCTGGTAGCGAAGTCGTAACAAACACCCTTTAAGACGCTGTACTAAATTACTAAAGAGTCGAAACTGCCTTTTATATAAAATATTTTTCGTTACTTTTTTAATGGTAATCCATAGGTAGGTAGATGGGTAGATGGATGGGTAGATGGGTGGATAGGTATGTGGGTGGATAGGTGGGTGGGTAGGTAGATGGGTAGGTGAATGGGTAGATGGGTGGGTAGGTAGGTGTGTGTGGGTAGTTAGATAGGAAGTGGTTGAGTGGGTAGGTAGATAGATGGGTTGGGGTGAGTGGGTAGGTGGGTGAATAGATAGGTATATAAATGGGTGGGTAGTTAGGTTAGGAAAATTTTTATTCATTGGAATGAATCATAGTTTTTGTGAAAACATTTTTTAATTTGGTGGTTTTAGGTAAAAATTGCACTCATAATATAATAATAAGATGGTCAGATGGGTGTGTAGGTAGGTGGGTGAGTAGATAGATGGGTAGGTGGGTGAGTAGATAGATGGGTAGATGGGTGGGTAGGTTGGTGGTTAATGGGTGGGATGGGTTGGTAGTTGGGTAGGTGGGTAGATGGGTGGGTAGGTGAGTAGGTATATGGATAGGTAGGTATATAATTTATTTACAAATATCATACATATAAGTTACTTTCCTGGAGTTGATGAATTTGGTAGCATATACATAACACCCTGGTTATTTATGTGTGTATATACAATATCTTTCCCTCCATATCATAACCAATCAACTCAATCTATTTACCTCTTCTATAAATTACAACCTCAACACTTTCATTATTAAGATCCTCTCTTTCTTTGGTGATGTTCCTCCCCCATTTCTCTCTTACTTTCTCTTTAAATGCGTGTATTTTTTTTTTTTTTTTTTTTAAATTCCTACTTACTGTCTCTAAAAATGTGAATGAACAGTATCTCTGTCGGATAACTTTTCCCAGTTTTTATTCCATATTGCATTTCTCCACATTTTGGTTTCTTCGCAGTCAATTATACGTGTAAATTGTTATCAGTATTGCCACATAGTGCGGGCATAGATCTTTGTCAACTTTTAAAAACATTGTTCCTATTCTTGCCCATGCCAGACCCCCCTGTTTCTATTTTTTCACAGACATCAATGTATTTTTCTCTTCCCCATTCTTTCTTATCACTCCTATATAATATTAAAGTATTCTTATCCCCGAAGCTACCTATTATTTCTTGTTTTTCTATGTCGTCTATTATAGCTTTCACTTTATTACAGAGTCTTTGTCTCCGTATTGCCTGCTGATTGGCTAATATGCCCAATCCAACTTCTCTTACAATTTCCTTTGACATACCCAACTTCTTTGCCATTTTGCCGACTCTTGCGCCCCAAAAACTTCTCTGACAATATTTTCTTCCTCTAATACTTGGATCCTGTTCCAGTATTTACTGATTCCTTCTTCCCAACTCTTCCCAGTACTACTACTGCTACCTCATGAGGAACTATGTGAACTAAATATGAAAATAAGCATTTGTAGGAACAGTTTATCGACGAACGGTTAATGACACTCATGTGAATGTAAAGACATCAAATATTTTGTATCGCTTAGGGATTTATCACCGATTGCCTTTCGGAGGGTGATATTATCGACAACTATTATACATTTGTAGGAGCACATACCGCATGCTCACAACATATATATAAAGAGAAATTGTATATAATATTATAAGCTTATAGAAAGCAATGTAAAATAGTTGTGAATGTTTAAGAGTAGAAATATACATACATGTAAGTTGTTGTAACTTAGGTAATTAAGGCAAGGCGAGCTAGCTTAATTCCAGGTAAGTTCACCAACCACCACCTGATAATGAGCACAGGGTTTAGGCTAAAGGATGTAAGATAGAAAAGCACAGACATATAAAGAAGTGAGACAGGGATAGTGACTTGTCTTCCAAGTAGCACAAGAAATTGGAGAAACAGACAAAGCAAGCATAAAGTTAAAGTGAGAAGGAACCATTGGGTTTTTCCAAACGCGTCATGTGCACGTTGGAACTTGGCACAATTTACTCTCATAACTTGTGAGGTGAGGCTAACAAAGAACCAATAATAGATACTGTTACATTTTATGGCGCGAAAGTAGGCGTCACCCAGGATCAGTATTTAAGGCAACGCAGATCTCTTATGTGGTTACTCTATAGTTATCTCTTTTTGAGCTTGTGTTCACGTCACATTGTGTTCCGCGCACGTCCATGTGCTTAAGTGGTGGGGGAGTGATGTGCAGATTGTCAGATTAGGCTCCTGATTAATAACTTAAGAGGTGGAATGGTATTTATTTATAACTCTTTTGTAAGGAAACAAGCTAGCCACCCATTAAAATCTGTGATACAATAAATTCAAGTCATAAGGGAAAATGCAGTGGTTTTAATATATTAGCCTCACCCACAAACCCTTGAGATAGTTTTAAGTAGAAGTTTAGGAGTGGAATCTTCATAACCAGACGAACCTGAGGTCGGGACACCGGCCTCCCGCGACATATTCCACTCTTTTACATGAATTAAATCAAAGAAACCGTGAGCAAAGATATAGATGACTTGCAGGAGAATATAAAATAACGTATAGTCAGGAGAAAAGTGCTTGCTGATAGGGAAAATGGGGAAAAAATGAAAGCTGAATTGTTTGAGTGCTCCTTATGATTTCCATACCCTCCCAGGTTTTCTCCCCAGTCAATCCTTTCATCAAATAGAGGTGAATGCAGTTAGAGAGAACTATTTTACATTATTTCGAGACACAAATGCTAAATGGTATTACAGGTTTAAAACTCGCATGGATTTGATATAAGACAGAAAATGCTTTAAATGTGGATCAGAAGAAAAGCAAAAACGGATTTCATCAATCGTCGGCAAATTTAACTTGAATGTTTGGCGTTCGTTAATGACAGTTACGTGAAAACGTCAACGATGATGGTTCCTTACATAAGTTTGTTGAGGCAGGCAACTGTAATATATGCTACGTCTCTTTTGACTGGGCGGTGCCGTGGCCGGGTGGTTAGACTGCTTGCCTCCCACTAGGGGTCCAGGTTCGAAACAAAAAGCTCGCATATGGAATTTGTGATGGACGGAGCGGCGTATGGGCGGATTTTCTCCGGATATTCCGGTTTCCCCAGCCTCTCATTTCCCCAATTGTTCCGTCATTATCTTTCGTTATCAATTTCGCTTGCATTTCATATCATCACTTCCTCATGCTGTGAGATGTGGGATTTGTGGTGAACGAAGCATGCTTTCTTCAGGTCCTCCAATTTTCCCCGCCTCTCATTCATGCCTGGCTTCAGGCTGACCAATGGTTCCAGGTTCTCAATGTTGTGCTTGCTTTTGTGTTGGCTGCCCCAAAAATAAATCTGATGTGTTTCATTCACATGACTTTCTCTACATCTCTGCAACAAATTATTGTTAAAAAGCTTATGCTTCTATTTACTTCATGCTAATCGAGAAAAAATTACCAGAAATAGACTTATTACTTGCTTCCTTATAAGTAAAAGTGAAATATAGGAGTACCATAGGTTAAAGTGATAGTCAAAAGCTGGTTGCTATGTGACTTAAGTTCCTTTGTTTTTATGGACAGGAGTTGACAAATTCCTCTATGAGAAAAGTATGTTTTTCAAAGTTGAAATCAAAAACTAGGAATATCTGAAAAACGCTCAACTCCACGAAAAAATGTGTATAACATAAATTGTCTGTTTTAACGTGCTCTACACTTTTGGTGTGGTATGTTTTTGTCAATCTCTTACGGTTTAGCAATTATGCAAAATTCCGTAAAATTCACCCAGAGCAAAGTAGTCTTCAGAGATTATTACCAGAAAATTCAAGATATACATTTTATTTGCCAATTAAATATCTTTAATATACGATATTTTAATTAAAATCGTTACAGCCATTTTTTAAAAAATCAAACATTTCGAAAAAAGTTCCATGTAAAGAGTAGTTTGGGATGGGGGATTTTTCTCAAAATCTTCGTGTCGCATCTCTGGAAGATACTAAACTTAAATACTAAGTTAGATATATTTACCGACTTTTCGGTTTTGAGTTATGTTCATAGACACACGGACACACGGACCTTTTTCTGAAAATGCTTTTGTTGGATACAGGGAAGCCTAAAATATATATTTCCGGTGAAAACTCGGTATCAAATTTTTGGGTGGAGTGCAGTACCTTCTCTATACACAATGTACATAGTAGATCTAGAGAAAGTAAAACTGGAATCTGTGGGTATAAAAATATACTGAACCAATGTTTTTTTTCTTTCTTAAAAGTTGAATTTTGGGTAAAATTCTTTTTTGGGGGGGTGGAAGATTCTTTGCTTTATTTTACTTAATTCATCCCTCACCAACCAATCCAATCAAGGTTCCGACCACTAGGCATATGTTTGTGAGTACTAGATGGAGGTCAGTCCTAAATAGGGGAAGGGTAAACCGACTAATCCGACTTTTTCATTGGCTGAGACTGTTTTAAATCAGAAGACAAGTGCAACATATGTGTTTAAACCCACTTGATAGCTGTTGAACGGCAGGGATGACTCAAGTTATTTCGTCTATGGCCCGATTTCTTGAGTTGGTGAATTCGATCCTCATAGCGACTTTTTCGGGAATATCCTCGCGTCGCTAAAGGAATTATGGTAGATTCATTACATCCCTGAATTTCAGTTCTATTATTTCCTGTTTCCATTATTTCCTAATCATCTCTCTTTCAGGATAGAACAATTACCTGCTAGCTTTTGTAAGAATGCTCTATTAATAATAGAGAAGGTCATGCAAAGCATTTGATATTAATAGGGCTGTTTAATCATACATCATACTAATATATAAATGAAGTAAACTAATTTATTACTTTAAAAGAGACGTAGTGTTAATTTGGTTTTGAATTTACTTAAATTCTTTAAATAAAATTATGATTTGTTATTTTTTGTGATATATTTGTAAATATACATTATATTTTTTGTTTTATGGAGTAAGAATATATTATAAAAGCAATAAGAAACATTTTTGTTTTACTCACATGCCTTTCTCCAACAATTCTTCTGCAAACTTATCTTTAAAGAAAACATATTTGACCATATACTTCAAGTTAATCGAGTTAAGCATCTGCAGAAATGTTTGTATTACATATTTATTGCAGATACACTGGGAATATAGGAATGCTGTAGACTTAAGCACAGTCAAAGGTTTAGACAGTTTGTCTCTTTGTGATGGTTTTGAGATTCTGTTTGTTTGAACAGCAGAAGGAAAAACGAATAACAGCAAATCTGATAAACTTGAAAAAATAGCATCAAAATCTAGAAAATGGTCAACTTTACAGAAAAAAACATATTTGACATAAATTGTGTGTTTTGACGAGATCCACATTTTGGTTTGCAGTAAGTTTCTGTTTATATCTTACAGGATAAAATTTAAACAAAACTCGTCCAGAATGAAAATGACTTCAAAGAAAATTTTCTAAGAATTGAAGATATAAATTTCATGAAAACCGTTAAAGCCTTTTCGGAGAATCACAAGTTTCGACAAATGTAGTTTGGATGGGGTAATTTTCTCGAAAATTTTCGAGTCTCATCCTTGGAAACTGCAGGACTTAAATATCAAGTTTTGTGTATAATACACTTCGTTTTTGAGTTATGCTGCTCACAGACACATACGTACACACACACGCGGGTGCTTTTTTCTGATTTTTTTTATTTTCAAGGGACTTCAAAATATAAATCTCCTGTGAAAACTCGATATAAAATGTTTAACTGGAATACAATACCTTCTCTACCTACCATTACATTGTACATGATGGAAAAATAATAATAAAACTAATGAAAAACAATCATAGAATTTTAAGTACCTATAATTGAAACTTTGATTACTATATGATTATTCCAAATAAATAGCACTGAAATTGTGGGTTTTAGATTTCACAAATAGATATTCTTAACTTAGATAGAGAAGTAGAAAGGCCAGGAGACTGGATTTGTACTCAAGACCTGTATTTGGGTTAAGGGCCATATGAGGTAGCTGATTCATTGCAGATAAGCGACCGGACTGAAACCACCTGACCAGTGTGCTTTTCGATCTGATGACATTGCCTCTCCAAATCAGGAGGTCTCGAGTTCGATTTGACTCGCGGTTTTCTTTAGCCAGGATTATTCTCTAGCATTCAAGAGTCTGTAAGTATGAAAAACAGCGTAAATGTGTGTGGAAGTTTGAAGATAACAACACCGAAATAAATACAAATATTAAACAATGAGCATCCTTACCAGAGCAATTCGTTCCAAAGGCAACATTTAAATGTTAAAGGCAACAAAAACAATTGCAATGATAAATTCACATCACTTTCTCTATTCATTAGTGCCTATACAAACTATGCCTACGAAAGATTATTTTTCTATCTACTTCATTTTGATCAAGCTAAACATTTACAGAAATAGCTACGTTTTCATATAAATGAAAAGGGATTAAATATAGTTAAATATGTAACAATGAGACGCTATTTTCTGCCTTTGAATTCCATAAAATCGAATTTTTGGGTGGAATGCAATACTTTCTCTATAAAATATGCATAGAACGTGTAGAGAAAGTAAAAATGACAAAGTATTACACCAATAGATCTATAGCTAAGAGAGATCTTGGATATAGCCTATGCTGTATTTGAAATAAATTATTGCTTTAAAGATATCTTCATTTTCTGTGCAGTACGTTATTGTCCATCACTTAGTATTTACAGTTACACAAAACTCCTTCCAAATGAAGTGGATTTCATAGGCTATTTCCAAAAAATTCAATGATTATATTTAATTTCTCATTGTCATAATTAATATATAATGTATGTTTTAGTTAAAATCGTTATTTTATTTTTGATCAGATAAAATGGGATGATAAATTTGTTTGAAAGTAAACTTACATACCAAGTTTGGCATTTATTCGAATTTTCTTCTTACTTTCTCTACACGTACTATGTAAAAGTGGTTAGAGGAAGTATTGTATTCCACCTAAAAATCAGATACCAAGATTTTACTATAAATACACGTTTTAGGACCTCCTGAATAAAAAAAAAACATTTTTAGAAAAAGGTCCATGTGTGTGCGCAGCATAGCTAAAAAAACACAATTGTTATTTAAGTTTGGTATCTTTCAAGGATACGACACGAAGATTTTCAGAAAAATCCCCTACCCCAAAATATCCTTTACATGGAAAAAATTTCAAAAATTTTGTTTTTCTCAAAAATGGCTCTTAGCGATTTTGATTAAATTTCTCATATTTAAGATATTTACATGGGAAATAAAATGTATATCTTGAACTTTCTGGTGATATCTTCTGACACCGCTTTATTCTGGATGATTTTTATTGAATTTGGCATAACTGGTAAACCGTAAGAGATAGACTTACTACACAAAAAATGGTAGGTCTCGATAAAACACACTATTGATGGAATATACATTTTTTTTTCGTGGAGTTAGCCGTTTTTGAGATATTCCTTATTATTCATTCTAGTTTTAAAATACAACTTTTCTCATACGGGAGCTTGTCAACACTTGGCCCGCAAAGAAAGAGGTTTCAATCCCATAGCAACCGCATTTTAAAACATTTGAATGTCAGTTTATCCTAGTGTATTTCCCTTATTTCCCTTCTACGTATAACGAACTAAGTAATAAAGCGGTTTCTGCTAATGTTCATCTCGATTAGCATGAAGTAGATAGAAGAATAAGCTTATGAACAGATTGTTGCTGAGACATAGAGAAGTCATGTCAATGGAACATATCAGATATTTTGTGTTATGCTTTCTTTCAGTACTATTATGTACGTGGCAGAGAACGTAAAATAAACATTGCACTTGGTGCATATTTCATATATTAAACTCTGATTGCTGAATTTCAAATAAAGTTTCAATTCTGAATTTTTAAAATTTCCAAGTAGGTGTCTTTAAGGAAAATGGAGAATATAGCAGGTGATATTTGAGCAGATTTGATTAGAGGACTATGGTTTATCTTAGTGTAGTCTAGTCATTACAGATAAGCTACCGGACTGAAATAATCTTAAGAATAGTTTACAACTTCCGCCTAGTCCCAAGGATCCGAAAATTTCTTCTGCCTGTGTGTGATATACAACGTCCCTTACTTTGCTTTTATATTGTTATTTTAATAGTTTCATTTATACCCCGACTTAATTGCAAGTGTCATGTCACAGCCTTTCATCTTTTCAACATTGTTCATATAGGTACTGGAGTTGACTCTTAACTATTACGTATTCCTCATAGGATTCTATTGCTTTTGGTTTAAACATTAAATCACACAGATATTAACTCTCTCATTTACACTTCCAGAATCTGGGAAGGGCGAACTCATTCTGGCTAGAAAGAAAACTCCACCCCTCAGCCGGGAAATGAACCTGGGACATTTTGTACAGCAGTCAGGTAGACTGAGCTACGGCACCAGCCTTAACTTTAGTATTTATTTTATCCTATTTCGACAGATATAGATGTTATCGCTGATTAAATTAGGCGTTTGTTGAAATTTTAGTAAAACAGTTTCGAAGTGTATGAAAAAACACACAAAGGATATTGTGTACAATTTCTTTCGGTCTACCCTGATAAAGTTTACTCTCTACATTTTCACAGAGTGTTAATTTCTGTTGAGGGGGAGGAAAAAAAGAAGAAATGAAGTTTATTGCTAGGAAATATTTTTCAGCAGGAGTTTTACTGCTCCGGCGAAATATCTTAAACACATCAGGGACGAAATAAAGGCTCGTAAAAATTACGGAGCATGAAATGAGGAATGCACAGCGCACGTACGTATCCTTTATGACCTTTGTGCTGCCTATAAAGAGAGAAGGGAAATTCTTTTCTTGCGCCCACCTGCAAGGGGCCCCAGTAAGCAAAACTGGTTGTAATCCATCTTCCACCTCATCACAAAACAAGCCCCATGTTCCACCACCACAACAACAGGCATGATCTGGTTACCGCTTCTCAATTTCAAGCATTTTTACACAGTACAACAAAGTGCTTTCCAAACAGTGATTCATGGCTTCAACATATATGTTTCCTTCTTCCTAATTTTATGGAGTGCTAACTTGTTGTTTATTAATTTATCACAAGTTCCCTTTAATACTTTCGTCATTTTTTTTTACCTTCTCCATACGCACTATGTACATAGTGTATAGAGAAAGTATTGCACTCCACCAAAAATTCGATACCGAGATTTCACCGGAAATATATGTTTTAGGGTCCCCAATATCCAAAAAAAGCATTTTCACAAAAAGGTCCGTGTGTGTGTTTGTCCGTATGCCCGTGTGACTGTGAACACGATAACTCAAAAACGAAAAGTCGGTAAAATACCAAACTTGGTATTTAAGTTTAGTATCTTCCAGGGATGCGACACGAAGCTTTTGAGAAAAATCCCCCCAACCCAACTACCCTTTACATGGAACTTTTTTCGAAAATTTGGATTTTCTCAAAAATGGCTCTAACGATTTTGATTAAAATTTCCGATATTAAACATATTTACATGACAAATAAAATGTATATCTTGAATGTTCTGGGAATAGCCTCTGAAGAGTGTTTATTCTGGATGAATTTTATTAAATTTTGAATGACTGCTAAACCGTAAAAGATGGACAAAAACTTACTACACAAAAAAATGTAGAGCACTTTAAAACACACAATTTATGTTATACACATTTTTTTCGTGGAGTTCGTCGTTTTTGTGACATTCCTTACTTTTGGTTTCTGCTATGAAAAACGTATAATTTTCTCATACAGGAACTTGTCAACTCCTATCCATACAAACAAAGGAACTTCATTGACATAGCAACCAGCTTTTGACCATCACTTTAACCTACGGTTGTCCCTTATTTTGCTTCTACTTACAAGGAAGCGAGTAATAAGACTATTTCTGCTATTTTTTTCTGATTAGCATAAAGTAAATAGAAGCATAAGCTTTTTAAGAATTATTTGTTGCAGGGATATGGAGAAAGTCATGTGAATGGTACACATAAGATTTTTACTTTATTTTTTTAAATCGGTTCCATATCTTTTGTTCAATTTCTTAATCACCATCTCTTCTGCACTTTTATTATCAAGAACCTTCTACAGGGTGTATCAATTTTGGAATCAATATTTCGGGAAGCCCTTCTAACATCAAAACACTAGAAAAGTTCTTAAGAACATAGATTTTAAAATAGCTTGTTAGGGAGTTTGCTTCTTTAGTCACAGCAATATTTATTACTTGAATTAAAACGTTCTCCACTGATGTTTGATTGTTTTATTTTGCTTGCTTGTTTGTTAGAGGACAAAGTTAATAATTAATTAATTAAATTGTTGATACTTAACTGACTGATCGTTTTTGCTTGAGTACTTGTTGTAGCACACACGAAGGGCAAAAAAAAAAAAAAAAAAAAAGTATTCTGTGAATGAACAGACCGATGCGCATTTTATGTATGGCCTTGCAGATGATAATACATCACAAGTACGTGGACACTATAGAGAAAGGTACCCCAACTGACAGTTACCTAGTTTACGAACATCCTCACGAATGAGAGTGTGGCTCGTTTGAGAGAAAGGTTTCAGATGTTGGGGGAGCAGAGAGATACGAAGCATTTTCTATCAGACAGCACAAGACGTATTGCAAGAAGGGAAAGCGTTAGCCACATGATTATGTGCAGGCTTTTGCATACCCGTAACACCCGCAGCGGGTATAATGATTAAATGTGGCAGAATATGAGTCAAGAGGAACTTTGTCATCGCTGTTATGCAACATTCTGATAATACCCATAAATGGGATTATGAAAACCTGCATGAACAACGAGAAGACTGACATCGACAGAGCTTCTGCTATATACTTTGGGATGGGCTCATTCACGATAATGTTATTGGTACCTATTTCTTTCCTCCGCTCCTGAATGCGGCGGAGACAGATCTACAGTTTCTGAGGCTAGTTGCAACATTTAATTTTTGATGTGCCTCTGGACGAATGCAAGTTCTAGAATGATACATTTCTGCTCATCGGACGAAGGGGATTCATCGAACGACCTGTTTGACATCCTGATTTGATTCCAATATATTTCTTCCTCTGAGAACATTTAAAGATCCTAGATTATGGCATTCCTGTACTGCATTTGACTTTCTGAGAGCGTATCCACATTATTTTTTGAAACAGTCCCGGAATTTGCAACAGAGTATGCGATAGCATGGAACGAACGCTTAGAACATGCATCGAGGAGAACCTACTCCGAGCAATTTTTGTAGCCATCAATTTTGTCTTGTATCAGCGATACATCATTTTCAAACCCGTGTTAATTATGAATTTTGTTTACTGTTTGATATTGAGAAGGCAGTTGGGTCACATGTTATAATCTGCGTCATGTTTACTGCAATAAATATATTACTTTTATAGAACCTATAATTGCCTATTTATGTGTGACTTATACATATTGTGGCTCTCTTATTGATAAGCATATGTTTATCTGAATCTTTTTCCTATTATACGAGGGCCATTTTTTTCATCATCCGATAGGCTATTAATAAAATACAAGCACATAGAAAACAATTATTTTATTACTCAAAGTTTTGTACACTTGTGGTTACTTTTCAACATAATCACCGAAAAGATTGAGATATTTATTGTACCTGCACACAAGCTTTGCAATACCCGCTTCAAAAAATGTTGCCGTCAATGATTTCAAATGGGTATTGACGTTGTTTTGAAGACCTTCGTACTTTACGACGTTTGCGGAGAGCCGTTCAAAACAAACGACGAGGAATGCCGACTTCAGGAATTGTGTTGATCCATGACAACGCTCGTCCACTCACGCTCCTGGCACAACCCATCGCCTCCTTGAGCAATTTCAATGGGACATTTTCGATCACCCGCCGTACATTCCTGACGCCTTTCACCTTTTCCCTAAACTGAAGACCTGGCTAGGAGGGCAGCACTTTCAAACCAACGAAGATCTTCAAAACACTTCAATGCTCATTTGAAATCATTGGCGGCAGCTTTTTTGAAGCGGGAATTGCAAAGCTTGTGCACAGGTATGATAAATGTCTCAATCTTTTCGGTGATTGTTTGAAAAGAACCATAATTGAACAAAACTTTAGTAAGAAAATAATTGCTTTCCATGAACTTCTCTTATATGTATAGCCCATCAGAGGTTGAAAAACGGCCCTCGTATATGGAATATAATATACATAACTAGCAATTGAATTAATTTAGATTTAGAAGAAATTATAAAATAATATATCAGAATAATTGGAATTATAAAGAAGCATTTGGAATAAATATGACTTAAGTATATATAAATTATATTCCATAATATTCTATAAATCCTGTACTGTTCTATGACACTGGAACATGAATCCAAAATCGGAACGGATTGATAACGCAAAATCGTGTTTGCTCAGAAAAGTTTAAAAAGTAATAAGAGTCAAAAAAAAGTAGTGAAATGAAGGAAAAACAAAACATGCTTCTGTAGAAATTAAGAAGCAAAAAAAAAAAAAATCTGAAATTATCCAATCACAGGACATTCTCTACCTGTTCTACCAACAAACTTCTAACAAATGATTATTTTTCTTTCTATTTCATATGTTAATAGAGATAAATATTGTCTGGATGAACTAAGGGAATACCTTAGTCCAAAACGATAGTCAAATATTTTAAAATCTATCCCTTTTCGATTGTCATTGAAATTCTTTGAATGGCTTGCAGTAAAATAAGTGACAGGAAGAACTTCCTGTTTGTGAAAAGTATAATTATTTTAAAATTGACGTTGTTTTGGAGATCTTCGTTGCTTTGAAAGTGCTGCTCACCTAGTCACGTCTTCAGTTCAGGGAAAAGGTAAAAGGCGTTGGGTGCCAGGCTGTACGACGGATGATCGAAAATGTCCCATTGAAATTGTTTAAGGAGACGATGGATTATGTCAGCAGTGCGTGGACGAGCGTTGTCATGGATCAACACATTTCCTGAAGTCAGCATTCTTCTTCGTTTGTTTTGAATGGCTATCCGCAAACGTCGTAAGGTACGCAGATCTTTGTAACAACGTCAATGCTCATTTGAAATCATTGACGGCAACATTTTTTGAAGCGGGTATTGCAAAGCTTGTGCACAGGTACGATAAATGTCTCAATTTTTTCGGTGATTACGTTGAAAAGTAACCATAAGTGTACAAGACTTTTAGTAAAAGAATAATTGTTTTCTATGAACTCGTATTTTATTTATAGCCTATCGGAGGTTGAAAAAAAAAACACGGCCCTCTTATGTTAATATTATCTGTTCTACATTTTATGCATTTGACATTGTCTTGTCTCCTTATTGATTCTTCTTCCATTTTTAATATTTCTGTTTTGTTACAGGATATTGTCTTGGTGTAATCTTTTATTATGATATTTGATTACAATTGATGCCATTGTGCTAGCCAACATGATCTGGTCAGCTAAAAAAACATAGACAGGTATTCATTTCAGAGTGTCCGTGAACAGCAGTAACTCCACAACGAAAAGTCAATTATATACCATGTTTGATATTTAAATTTGTTTTCTTCACCATATGAAGACTTAAAATCAATTTATTCATCCCAAACTGCCCTTCAGATGATTGATTTCTTCCAAAATGACTCTAACGATTTTTATTAAAATACAATATGTTTAAACTATTTTCATAAGAAATAAAATATATGACCTTAATTTTCTGGAAATGCTCTCCGAGGTACCCACTCAGAGTGACTTTTATATAACTTTAAAGGTATGAGGCAGACAAAATATTATTACACGAAAAATGTATCTTCTAAGCGCAGAATTGATGTCAAATAAACTATTTCATAGGGTCAACTGTTTCCGAGATATAATTGTTATTTATTTGAATTGTTAGGCACATAATTTTCTGAACAAATAATTGATGCTCCTGTATTCGCTTTCAATTCTTCTTTTTCGTGTCCATTCAAAAACATCTCAAAACCATCTCAAAAGCGTGGGCTTTGAAATATTTGACTATCGCTTATGAATTCTTCTTTTACATTAAACGAAATGCGGAAATAGATATACTTTACCAAAAGCTTCAGTAAATAGAAGCTTTAGTAAAACTACTTTGTATAGGCGTGTGTAGAGAAAGTTATGTGAATGCAATACCAATATGATTTTGATTTTCATAATCTTTAACAAACAGAATTAAATACATGTTTCATTTTTATTTTCACTAGAACGTATGTACAAGGTATTCCACCCACGATTTCACCATAAATACATGCTTTGAGGACCCCTGAATAAAAAGAAATATTTTGAAAAAGGTCTATGTGTGCGCGCGCATGTGTTTGTGCCTTTGGACAGCGTAACTCAAAAACGAAAATTTGGTTGAATACCAAACTTGATGTTGAAGTTTAATGTCTTTCAAGGATGCAACACGATAATTTTAGAAAACGTTCCCATGTCTCACACCACCCTTTACATGGACAATCTTTTGAAATTTTCGTCTTTCTAAAAAATGACTGTAATGATTCTAATTAAAATGTCCTATATTAACGTTACATAGCAAATAAAATGTATATCTTGAATTTTCTGGGAATAGCCTCTGAAGGTCTCTTAATTCTGGATGAATTTGTATAACTGTATAAACCGTAAGAGTCGGACAAAAACATATTACACAAAAATGTATGTCTTGTTAAAACATACAGTTTATGTTATATACTGTTATTGCATATTTTACAGTTTACAAGATTTCCATTGTTATTGGTTTCAATTTCAAACTACTTAAAGTTTTAGCAAACGAAAATTTATCTTTCATTTCATGTTTTTGTGTTTTTACTCCTGCCCATGCAAGAGGAACCATATTCCATTATTGTTATATAGCGGGCAGATTTTTACTTTCTCTACACGTACGTACTATCTACATAGTACAAAAAAAGCATTTTCAGAAAAAGGTAGTGCGTCCGTGTGTGAACACGATAACTCAAAAAACTGGGTATTTATGTTTAGTATCTTCCAGGAATGCGATACGAAGATTTTGAGAAAAATTCCCAATTCCCCACCCCAAACTAACCTTTACATAGAACTTTTTTGGAAAACATTAAATTTTCTCAAAAAAGATATTTACCTGAAAAATAAAATGTATATCTTGAATTTTCTAGGAATGTCCTCTGAAGACTACGTTATTCTAGATGAATTTTACGGAATTTCGCATAACTGCTAAACTGTAAGATATGGACAAAAACTTACCACACAAAAAATGTACAGCACGTTGAAACACGCAATTTATGCTATATACATTTTTATCGTGGATTTGACCGTTTTTTAAATATTCCTTCTTATTATTTTCAATTGTAAAGTACTTATACTTACCTTGTCCGTTTTTCTTTTATTATACTGCTGTCTAATGAAGGAAGCGATTTACAATGACAATGGCATAGCGACAGGTTCTAAAACATTGACTACCGCTTTAGCATACCACATTCCTATAGTTGTCTTCTACTTATAAGAAACTAAGTAATAAGAACATTCTGCTAATGTTTATCTCGATTAGCATTGTGTAGAAAGAAAAATAGTCTTTTAAGTTTGTTTGAAGAGCAGCTAGAGAAAGTCATGTGAGTGTAAAACATCAAATGTTTTTCGTAGTTACACAAGGAACATGTAACTATAAAGCCATCACAGAACAATCTTTGTCACTTTAGCCTAATGTATTCTTAAATGGAATTATTAAAAGCTAACAGGAAGTGTATAAAAGACCAACCTTTTGTGAGAATAGAGAAGCGAAATAGAGAAAGTCATGTGAATGCAACATTTCAGAGTTTTAGATTTCATCGAAATGATTACCACCTTTGAAGTTGCAGAGTTATTTCCGTAGGTCTCGATCAAGGTTTATGTGGACGTCTGTACATACGGTGCTGGTGAATCGAAGTGGACGCTTGGTATTTTTATATGAAGAGTAAAGTACTAGGAGCTTAGTTGCCGTCCTTTCCGGGCACCAATCAACACTCGCAAAATAAACTGAACTGTCCAGCTGGAAGAGTAACAAGAGAGCGAACGAAATGAAAGAGAGAGAGAGAGAGAGAGATAGTCATGTTTACCTCCAGGAACCTTTACCATTTAGGAGACTAGACGCAATCAGCGCTCGAGGGTTGTGTCCAAGCACCCCAATGTGCCCAGCTACAACTTCATCTAGATAACAAGAAAGTAGATCCAATAATAGAACTCTTTCCTATACTACCTGTGTTCACAATGATATACTTCTCAAGTATTTCTATTTACCAACTGCAGTCTGACAGACTGGTTTATCTTTAAGCTAAACTTCTAGCTCGATAAGAAATACACACACACACATACACTTTCTCTAGCTGCTCTACAGTAAAACTTCTTACAAAAGATTATTCTTCTTTCTACACCATGCTAATCGAGTTAAATATTAGCAGAATGTTCTTATTACTTATTTCGTTATAAGTAGAAGGGAACTAAAGTAATGTGCTATACTAAAGTGATAGACAAATGCTTTAAAAGCTTTCGTTATGCGATTGTGATTGCAAATCGCTTCTTTGCTTGGCCAGCAGTAGAGCAAAAAATAAACGGACACTTCCTGTCCAGAAAAGAGCATTCACAGTTAAAATCAATAACAAGGAATATCTCCGAAACGGTTATATGCACAACAAAATCTTAAAGGACAGAAATTGTGTGCTTTGACGTGATCTGATTTTTTTTTTGTTTTGTTTTGTTTTGTATAGTAAGATGTTGTCTACCTCTTACGGTTTACTAGTTATAATAAATTAAGCAAAATTCATCCAGAATAAACGGTCTTTAGAGGCTATTTCCAGAAAATTCAAGATATACATTTTATTTGTGATAGATATATCTTTAATATGTGGCATTTTAATCAATATATGCAATAATACTTTTACAAATGCTACTGCATTGTTACCAACCTAAAATGAAAGTACCTAATGCAAGTTCCAGCTTCCTTAGTTGCAGCCTAAGGAAAGTTTAAAATGAGATTAAATTTTTTCAAGCAGTATCATTCCCAGCTATACTCGCCTATCTTTAGTATATGGTGTAAATCAGCAGCAGAGTATTGATTTCTAAGAAGCGTAAACAGAAAGTCCTCAAACGGAACTTGATTTTCGTTTACTTGCATTTTTATAATGCTGTTGGACCAAGTTTTTGTATATCACACCTTTATGGGCCGCTATTCTAAATTTTGGCATTTATGATGATTAGGTGTAAAAATATTGGTTGTGGTTTTTGTAGAGTCAGGATGCAATTGGAGTTTTACCATTCTGATCAATTTTTCAGCTCAACATTGAAATGGATTTTACTGTTTGAACCATCTGAAGATTTCGATGTCAAAACCGGGATTTGAACATCGTTGTTCCGCTCTCCGTGCAGTTCCTCTAAACATTAAGCTGCTGTGGCATGTCGGTATGATGTTGAATCTTCCAAATGATTCGTGCTTTTTAGTCGTTCAACCAACTAACATGTCTCATAACTTCAGAGAACACCTTAAGGGTGTTACTATTAAATGGTAATGATATATTAACATTTCTCAGATAGTTGGCATAGCTGTGTGAATATTACTCAGATATTAAGTTCCTACGATATGTTTTATGGTTGGTTAACCGGTTGGTTAACATGTAAAAACCCACATCATTTGAAGCACTGAATGTCATACAGGCATCTTCTCACAGTAGTTCACTGGTTAGGCAGTAGCATGGAGAGTGGGAAAATCTTGTTTAAATCCTAGCTGCGAAAATGAATTTTTCAGCTAGTTTTAACAGTAAAACACACACCCTTGGTAGATAGATCGTTAATATAAAATTACCAATATAATCATTTAAATGAATGTTAATAGGTGTGTAAATGCCTCAAGAAAATTAATTATATTTTCTTACAGTTTTCTTATTTTAATGCGTTTTTTTATTATGGTATGTGTGTGTGTGTTTGTGTGTCTGTGTGTGTGTGTTTGTGTGTGTGTGTGTCTCCGTGTGTCTGTGAACGCGATAACTCAAAAACGAAAAGTTGGTAAAATACCAAACTTAGTATTTAAGTTTAATATCTTCCGGGGATGTGACACGAAGATTTTGAGAAAAATCCCCCCACTCCAAACTACCCTTTACATGGAACTTTTTTCAAAAATTTTGATTTTCTAAACATGGCTCTAACGATTTTGATTAAAATGTGTATACATATTATAGATATTTACCTGACAAATAAAATGTATATTTTGAATTTTCTGGGAATAGCCTCTGAATACTACTTTATTCTGAATGCATTTTACGGAATTTTGCATAAGTGCTAAATCGTAAGAGAGAGACAAAAACTTACCACACAACTAATGTAGAGCACATTAAAACACACAATTTATGTTGTATACATTTTTTTCGTGGAGCTGATTGTTTTTAAGATATTCCTTATTTTTGGTTTAAGCTATAAAAACTTATATTTTTCTCATACAGGATTATAGGAACTCACGTCCTTACAAACAAAGGAACTTCAGTCACATAGCAACCAGCTTTTGACTATCACTTTAACCTATGGTACTCCCTTATTTCGCTTCTACTTACAAGGAAACAAGAAATAAGTCTTTCTACTATTTTTTTCTCGATTAGCAGGAAGTAAATAGAAGTTTTTTAAAAATAATTTATTGCAGAGATATAGAGAAAGTCATGTGAATGGATCACATAAGATTTTTCAGTATACTTTCTTTGTTGAAGGATGGAGAGATTTAAATTTCACTTTCTATACTTCGAGCATATTTTTGGATGAACGTTAAACTACTTTATACACTAATTATCTTGAGAACTGTAAAGCTATTTTCCTTTGTTTCTTCTTGTTCCTCCACTTTCATTCATTAGATATTTCTGTCTGTGCTAATCTACACATCTTTTTCGTGTCATCTTCTTTGATTTTTCAATATTTTTCCTATTTGTTTATAATTCTTAATTAATTACGCAGGATATGCATAATCACGACCAGATTCATCTACGCATGCTAAAAGTGGTGTATGCTTTATTTTTTCAAGAAAAGCATTAATATGACAGAAAATGTAATATTTGATTGCAAAGGATTATATGTTAGAGATATATAACGTTTATAAGCTGTATTTCAAAGCTTCGTTCACTTTGGCATTTTGCTTATAACTTGATTTTCAGTTTGTATATTATTGGATTTGAAAGTTAGGTACGCTGTATCACGGACCTTGGTTTAATATTATACTTATGTAGAACAAATCTGTAATAACAATATCAGTTCTTCTTGGCGATTACCCCTCCTCGTATGGAGGACTTACAAGTGAAGGACTGGGATCAGATGTTTGTTGAGGAAAAGGCGGACGGACTCCGGTATAAGAATGAAGAAAAAAGGTATGAAACAACGGTGAAACAATGGATGATTATGGAACAGGTGGTTTAATGAATAGAAGGGAATAGTCGAGAATCCAGATAAAAACCCTCCAGATGCCCCTTTGTACATACGGCCTCCTGGGATCAAATCCCGGCTAGGTGAGAGACGAGCGTCTAACCACTGGTCAAGTGCCACCAACGGCAATTCAATTGGTTAAAATTTGCAAAAATTAGCAGCTTCAGTACCGAAAACTCTTAAACTCATGCCCATATTTTGTTCTTCATTCACTTAAGCGCATGAACAGAGTAGATAGAGAAGATAATTGTACTTCATTCAAAAATTCGATACCAAGATTTCACCAAACATAGATGTTTTGAGGACTCCTGAATCCGAAAATGACATTTTTAAAAAATCTGATGTGTTACACTCACATGCTCTTCTACAAACTTCTTACATAAGACTATTCTTCTTTCTGCACCTTGCTAATCGAGATAATCATTAGCAGAATGTTCTTACTACTTAGTTCCTTATAAGTAGAAAGAAAATAAGGGAATGCACTAGGCTAAACCGATAGTCAAATGTTTTAAAATGTGTCGTTATTCGATTGTCATTGCAAATCGCTTCTTTGCTTGGCCAGGAGTAGAACAAAAGAAAAACTGTAACTTCCTGTCTGAGGAAAGTACAAGTACTCACGACTGAAACCAAAAACAAGGAATATCTCGGAAACGGCTACCTCCACAGCAAAAATGTAAAGGATATATATTGTGTATTTTGATCAATACAACATTTTCTGTGCAGTAAGTTTTTTTATATCTTTTACCGTTTAGCAGTTAAGCAACATTTAGCAAAATTCATCCAGAATAAAGAGCTCTTCAGAAGCTATTCCCAGAAAATTCAAGATATACATTTTATTTGGTATGTAAATATCTTTAATATACGGGATTTTAATCAAAATCGTTAGAGCCATTTTTTAGAAAATCTAAATTTTCGAAAATTTTTCAAGTAAAGGGTAGTTGGGGGTGGGGGGAGAGTGGGGGATTTTCTTCAAAATCTTCGTGTCGCATCCTTGGAAGATACCAAATCTAAATACCAAGTCTTTTCGTTTTTGAGCTATGCTGTCCATAGACACACACACATGGGCCTTTTTTTAAAAATGCTTTTTTCGGACTCAGGGGAACCCAAAACATATATTTCCGGTGAAATCTCGGTATCGAATTTTTGGGTGCATTACAATACGTTCTCTATCCCTATGTACATTGTACATAGGGGCTAAAGAAAGTAAAAAACCTCCAGGTCCGTGAGTGTGTGTGAGCAAATAGCATAACTTAAGCGAAAAGCTAATCCAATACTCAATATGTTCCAAGAATGCGATGCAAAGATTTTCAGAAAAATACCCCACACCAAACTACCATTTTCTCGCAAAAGCTTCGAAATTTTGATTTTCTCAAAAATAGCTCTAATGATTTTGATGAAAACACCATATATTAAAGATATTTTCATGACCAAGAAAATGTAAATCTTGACTATTTTGGGAATGACCTCTGAAGACCTGTTCATTCTGGATGCCCTTTGCATAACTGGTAATCCGTAAAGAGATAGACAAAAACTTACTGCACAAAAATGTAGTCTCACTAAAACACACATTCCTGGAATTAACCATTTTCCGAGATATTCCTTGTATTGGTTTCAGTTTTAAAATACTTAAATTTTTCTCAAATGCGAAGTTATTATTCATCTCATATCCCTTTTTGTTTACTTGTGGGCATGCAAAGAAAACTGAATTTCAGTTATATCACATACCGTGCAGTTTGTAAAATATTTGAGTATCACTTTCGTCTACTGTATGCCCTTATTTCCCTTCTGCTTACAAGGAAGCAAGTAATAAATCTGTAATAGTTGTCTATACTGTGAATCCTGGGACTTAAAGTACATTGTAATTCGCCATTGGGGTTGTCATCTCTTACCTTGTGATTTACCGTGAAACATGCGAGTCAGTTGAGAAATTCAATGATATGCCGGCATGTTGCCATGGTAGCTAAGTGGTAGAGCAAACGGTAGATCCGTGGTTCAAAGCTCGCCTATGGCATTGACTTTTTCAGTTTGACTGTACTTATCCAACTCATGTCCTACTCACGTCTTGTGAGAAAAAACAATTAAATCTAGTAATAAGACATTGCTGCTAAAGTAGATAGAAGAGTAATATTTTATAATACTAGTCTTTTTTGCAAAGATAATAAAGAAAGAAATGAATACGTCAACTTTTTAAACACATAGTAGAGATAAATGTGACCAATGGTTAAGGTAGGTATGGTGTCACGCATTTTACTGCAAAGCGTTATACACTCCTCCCTTTTACAAGGTTCCGATATCGCTAGCCAGAGGCCACTACGAGAAATGACACTATCACAACAGACGATAACGCTTGGCCCTATACTGCAGTTCTAAACTGCCCGAACATTGAGAGCAGAAGACCCACAACACGGTTCAAATCGCGTGAGATTTTATCTCTTTCCATCCAGAGTAGGTAGGTGTCTTCCCACCTTGTATCGTCCTACCTGCTCCGTTTCCATGCATTCTCATTTTATACTCTCTTTTTTTCTTTGTTTCAGGATTTATTCCTTGCTTTACGTTTGCTACTAAAGTTCTGTACTCTGGTTTTGCTCAGTTGCAGCGTTTCCACTTAATATGGGAAATATCAAACAGAGTAGCATGTGCTCCTTTCACATGACTGTCTCTACCTGTTCTGCAACAAATTATGATTCCTATAAAAGCTTTGAGACTTGATTAACTCTGTGGCACAGCTCACTAAGAGCTTTAGCCTACCGCTGCGTCTCCCATCTCGGTTCATTACAGGGGTCATGGATGGGGTGCAGTATTGGGCCAGTTAATGTGGTCTTCACGACCTGGAGCCGCTACTTCTCCATCAAGTAGCTCCTCAATTGGCCCTCCTGAACGCACTCCAGTCCAGGTGTCTCAGCTGGGGAAAAATCCCCACACCGATACTGGGAATCGAACCCAGATCTCCCGCTTGGCAAGCAGTAACGCTACCACCACGTTAAGGAAACGATCTGAGACGATCTTTATTAATTCCAATTAATTAATTCTTTCATGAACAGTTTTATGAAGTTTAATTCTGAATAAACTCCATGAAGAATTTACTTTTCTTATTTGAAAGAAACAATAAAGGACCCACATTATTATTGGAACATATTGCCTATTGGCAATGGTGTAAATGCATTTACTGATGTGTTTGGGTTTCTATTTTTTTTTAATTAAATCACATACATATTCACACTCTCATTTATACTTTTAGGGCTGCCCCTATTTAGGGAATAATTTGGCCAGAGAAAAATTCCCATCCCCATCTAGGATTCGAACTAGGAACCCCTCGCACAGTGGCCGATGCTCTACTGACTAAGCTGTTGAACCAGCTGGTTCATTATTTATTTCGGCAAAATCCAATGCTAATGATTAATACGTTTGAAGTAATGTAACGCAGAATAAACTTAAACCCTTAACTATTTACATAGTATATAGAGAAGGTATTGCACCCAAATATTTCATACCGAGATTTCACCGGAAATATATGTTTTGAGACCACCTCAATCCAAAACAAGTATATTTAGCAAAATGCCCGTGTATGTATGTTTTGTCTGTCAGTGTGTGTGTGTGTGTGTGTGTCTGTGGGTAGAATAACTAAAACATGTTAAATCTCAAACTTGCTATTTAAGCTCACTATCTTCCAAAGATGCGACAGTAAGATTTTCAAATAAATTTCCCCACCTCTAACTACCCTTTATGTCGAAACATTTTCGAACATTCTGATTTTCTCAAAAATGACAAACGATTTTGATTAAAATATTGTATATTAAAGGTATTTACATGACAAATAAAATGTATATCTTGAATTTTCTTGGGATAGGCTCTATAAACACGTCTTCATTCTGGACGAATTTTATGGAATTTTGCATTAACTGTTAAACCATGAGAGATTGTAGACAAAAACTTACTTCACACACAAACACAAAAAACGTAATTCTCGTTAAAACACACACTTTGTTATATAGTCATTTTTTCGTGGAGCTGACAGTTTTAGAGATATTCCTTGTTATTGGTTTCAGTTTAAAAAAAAATACTTTCCTTATACGGGAAGTTTTCAACTCCTGGCCACGCAAAGAAATGCATTTCAATCCCATTGCCACCACATTTTAAAACATTTAGACTAGTGCATACCCTTATTTCCCTTTTACTATTAGGAACTAAGAAATAAAGACAATTTCTGCTAACGTTTATCTCTATTAGTATGAAGTAAATAGAAGAATGAGCTATCTAACAATGATGTGTTAGAGGTAAAGAAAGTCATGAGAATGGAACACATCAGATTTTTTTCTACCTACTCGTTGTTTAACAAGATAAACGTTAATAGAAACGTTAATCTAATTGTTTTTTCACACTAGCCGTGTGTAGGAGAGGAGTTGGAGAGGTTGAGTTGGCATAAAGTTCCTCCGGGAAACATGCGAGTCGTTTCAGGAATTTAATTCTGTGCCGGTATTTTGCTATCAGTCTGACTTTACCTATCCATTAACATAATGCTCCAATTGCTTAGTTTCTTGTAAGTAGAAGGGAAACGGAGAACATGCTATGCTAAAGTGATAGTTAGATCTTTTAAAAGCTAAAGTAAACGAAATAAACACGAATAAGGACCTCTTATTTGAATAAAGTATCAGAATGGGGAAACTGAAACCAATAATGACGAATATCTTGGAAATTGTTAACTAAAAAAGAGGTTATTTGGCATAAATTGTGTCTCTTGAAAATATCTGCATCTTTTGTGAATTTT
The DNA here is from genome assembly GCA_030762935.1 of Hymenopus coronatus. Classification (NCBI taxonomy): domain Eukaryota; kingdom Metazoa; phylum Arthropoda; class Insecta; order Mantodea; family Hymenopodidae; genus Hymenopus; species Hymenopus coronatus. The sequence continues at coordinate 119,797,286 of CM060881.1, read as the reverse complement.
AGATTTTGTTTTTGTTCAAGTTTGTTTTTTGTTCATATTAATCCTTGAAAAATGCTGAACTTAAATATTAGATTTGGTATTAAGTTATTTTTTGTTATTAATTTATGCTATTACGGAACATATTCTACAGTGAGCCTATTTATTTATCTAGAGAACCTCAAAACGTATATTTCCGTTCAAATTTTCATATCGAATTTTTGGGTGGCATGCACTACTTAACTGGCCTACTCTATACGTAGTAGGAAAAATTAAAATGTATTAATTTTACTTAATTGTAAAGACTGAAAACATATTTCGTGAATGGTGGTTTTCTTGCTTCTACATAAATACAAGTTGTGCCGCACGCGCGGCATCTATTCACCTTGTTGAGGCCTAAACCACCCGATTGTTCCAAAACAAAAGTACATCTTGCCGACCGAACAGGATGACCCAGGCAGTACGTATATGTCCCGCTTTCATCACGGGTTCGATCCAGGGCGACAGCTCACACTCACTCATGGGTTTTTGGTGAATACCGGGTTGAATAATTTTTAGTTTCTCTAGACGTACTATGTGCGTAGTGTATAGAAAAGGTATTTCACTCCACCCAGAAATTCGATACCAAGATTTCACCGGAAATATATGTATCCAAATAAAGCATTTTCAGAAAAAGGTCCTTGTGTGTGTCCGTGTATCCAAACTTGGTATTTAAGATTAGTATCTTTCAGGGATGTAACACGAAGATTTTGAGAAAAACCCCCCCACCCCAAGCTACCGTTTATATGGAAATTTTTTCGAAAATTTTGATTTTCTTAAAAATGTCCCTAACAATTTTGATTACAATGTTGTATATTAAAGATATTTACCTGACAAATAAAATGTATATTTTGAATTTTCTGGGAACAGTCTCTGAAGATTACTTTATTCTGGATGAATTTTACGGAATTTTCATAGCTGCTAAACCGTAAGAGATGGAAAAAAACTTGTCGCACAAAAAATGTAGAGCACGTTAAAACACACAATTTATAATAAGAACTGAAGCTTTCCTAGCGACGTATTAATTCAAAATCTTCTCGGGCTTCTAGCCAGGTAAAAACTTGGCTTGACACCAACGTTTCGAAGAAGTGCATCTTCCTCGTCTTCAGGGTTCACCCTGATCAGTTCACCCTGAAGACGAGAAAGATGCACTTCTTCGCAACGTTGGTGTCAAGCCAAGTTTTTACCTGGCTAGAAGCCCGAGAAGATTTTGAATTAATTCACACAATTTATGTTATATACATTTTTTTCGTGGAGTTGATCGTTTTTGAGATATTACTTGATTGTGGTTTCATCTTTAGAAAACTTAAACTTTTCTCATACAGGAATTTGTCAACTGCTGTCCACTCAAACAAAGGAACTGCAGTCACATAGCAACCAGATTTTGACTATCACTTTACCTATGGTACTCCCTTATTTCGCTCCTACTTACAAGAAAGCAAGTAATAAGACTATTTATGCTAATTTTTTATCAGTTAGCATGAAGTAAACAGAAGCATAATCTTTTTAACAATACTTCATTGCAGAGATGTAGAGAAAGTAATGTGAATGGAACACATCAGACATTTTGTATCATCAATTCCTTGGCAGCCGCTTGAGGGTTGTAGGACCCATTGGTGCCCCTTCGTGGAAGCAGCTGAACAGCTCGGTACGCTCCGAAAACGCCGTATCTCTAGCCTATGACAGTTTAGTCAGAATCGTTAAAAAAAAGTCTTTTTGAAGGTTTGTTTGGGATGGAGAGGTTATCTTGAAAATAACTTCATGAGATGTTCAACAGTGGACAACTAAAGTATGGCATTTGGAATTTACCCTATTTTCCTTTTTGCGAGATAGAAAGGCAGATATGAGGCATACGAGTAAGCAGTAGACCCACGGAGGATACCTAGGTACCTGCCTGCTTTCCAGACTGTCTACCACATATTTATTTGCGTATTGGATAAAATACCATTGATATCATTATTCCCAAAAAGTGATTAAATTTGAAAACAACAGCAGCAGCAATTATGTTTTAGACCAGGCTATTCAAGGTTCGGTGCACGCCAGAAAAGTAATGACTCCAACATATAGTAGGGCGCAAAATCGAGGGCAAACATTCGTCACGGCTAATATACAGGATGAATCAAAAATACTTTTATAACATTTGAGGTTGGATTCCTTACATTAAAACAAGAAAATATGTTTATATAAATATATGCTCCAAAATCCTAAGTTTTCACGTTATCAATCTATTATGAGAATTTAGTTAAACGGCTTTCCTGGTCCATGCCCTCATTCATAAAATGCTACGGTCAATTTTACCCTGCGAAGTTCGTCTTTTGTTCCTATGGCTGCTGGTTTGCATTTGTTATTTGTCAATTGAGTAAGATTCTCCCAGCACCCCTTACAGTCTATAGCGACTCTTCCAGACTTACTAGAAGAAAAAATAAAAATGTAAACGGCGTGTTGACGCTCTGTAACTACTCTGGTTCTCAGCGTCCCATTCAAAATTAGGCGTGAAAGACCGCTTAATTTTGCTCAGAAGCCTCTCTACGTGCCGTAAATCTACGACACGGGACCAACGGCTTTACTTCCCTTCCGAAGAAAGGCATGCTAAAGATTTTTACACCTCAAAAAATCCATCGTCCTCCGCCGGATTTGAACGCGCGACCTTGGGTATATGAAGTCAGCATGCTAACCATTACACCACGGAAGGCGACTTAATAGAAGAAACAATTGTTTAATGAATAATAGAGTTCTAGTACTTTTTAGTCTCATTCGAGACTGCTCTGGTTGGTATCTAGCATGATGGATAGAAAGATGAGGACCAGTTCCATGGCCTGCATGTTCCTCCGGCCTCAGTCCTACGGATTTTTATCTTTGGGGCAGCTTACACAATGTCTGCTTGAGGTAGCAGACATCCCGGATGAAGAAACTCTCCATCTGCGTGTCATGAAACCCTGGAATCATCGGCATCGACAGGGAGTATTAACAATTTGTGTGCATGAGGACACTTAAGCATTTGCTTTCAATGGTGTTTGTGTTGAACACCTTCTAAAAAGCTAAAAACGTCAGAAATGAAATCATATGTCGCTTTAAAATGTTTTGATTAGTAACACTTTGAACTTCAATTAATCGAAAACGAAGGGTTTTGGACATATGTTTGTAGATACATGTTTTATTTGTTTCGATGTAAGAAACCAGTTACCAATTTTTGTAAAAGTATTTACAAATCATTGGAAATGAAGTAGCAGGAACTTCCACTCTAGCTCTATCTCACATATTGCTCTTTAAACTCAAGGTTTTCTCAAATTATTTTGTGTACGTACAAAACTGTAACCCCAATATTATCTTAAAATTTCATAAGCCTTATGTGAAGAAAATTAAATTAAAAGTAAATAGCCGTATTGGTTATTTACTTGTAGGAACAAGAGAATGTGGAAACCATTAGCTAAAGCAATTTGAAACATTTTTAGAAGCTGGTCGCCAAGTGATAATGTTGAAATTCCGTTTTCTTTGCATGGTCAGAAGTAAAAACAAAAGGAAAACGAATGGTAACTTTCCACTTAAAAAGTCTTTGTTCAATAACAAGAAATATCTCTGAAATATTTAACCCCACAAAAAATATTGAATTTAAATATTGTGTTTTTATGAGATCTACTTATGCATGTTTGTGTGCTAATATTTTTTACATTTCTTACGGTTTACCACAGTGAAAAGGGCTTCAGAGACTACTCCCAGAAAATTCAAGATTTTCATTTTATTAAAAATGTAAATACATTCTGTATGTGGTATTTTAATAAAAAACGTTAAAGCCATTTTAGAGAATTCTGAAAAAATCGGATATGTAAAGAGTAGATTGCGGTGGGGAGATCTTCGTGTCTCAACTTTGAAAGATACTCTACTTAAATTCCAAGCTTTATACTTAACTGACCTTTGTTTTTTAGCTTTCCTGTTTGCAGGCATACAAACGCACTAACCTTTTTCTGAAAATTCTCTTTATTTGGGGGGGGGATTCAAGAGTGCTCAAAAATGTATTTATGGTTAAATCTCGGTTTAGAATTTTTGAGTGAAGTTCTGCACCTACTTTGTACATTGTACATCCAATAACAATTTATAAGTGGAGTGGCCCTCCGTGTAATGGCTACCATACTAACTTCATATACCCAAGGTCGCAGGTTCAAACCCGGCGGAGGACGATGGATTTTTTCGGGTGTAAAAATCCTAAGCATGGCTTCCTTCGGAAGGGAAGTAAAGCCGTTGGTCCCGTGTCGTTGATTTACTACACGTAAAAGAACCTCAAGCCTGATAGAGAGGCCTCTGAGCAAAATTAAGTGGTCTTTAGAATGGGACGCTGAGAACCACAGGTGTTAAAGAGCGTCCATAATAACACGCCATTTCCATTTTTCCATCCAAATATATAGCAAAACGACTTTCGGATATGTGTGTCGCTTGGCATTTAAGTCTAGCATCTTTCCACGATACTACTTTTAAGATTTTCACGAAATTCCTACCAATTGATACCCTTTACATGGAAAAGTTGTTTTTTTTTCTTCCATTTATACCATGACTTCTACTGCATGGTGATTTCGGAGGCATTTTCCTTTGAAATTGTATGAGACTTTATTAATTCCAACTTCAACATGGTTAATTATTTCATGAAGGACAGCTTTATGAGGTTTAATTCTGAATGAACTCCATAAAGAATTTACTCTTTTTGTTTGAAAGAAACAAAATGGAATATAAAGGACCCCACATATTTATTAGAACATATTGTTTATCGGCGTTTGCTGATGTCATTGGGTTTCTGTGTTTCTTTCTATTCATTAGATCACACACATTCACTTTTTCACACTCTCATTCACACTCGTATTTCTATGGCTCCACCCATTAGAGGTAGAGAAAAATTTCCATCCCCATCCAGGATTCGGACTAGGAACCCCTCGCACAGCGGCAGATGCTCTACTTAATAAAGGTTTGGACCAGCTTGTTCATTATTTATTTCGGCAATTTACAAAAGTCCTGGTCATGCAAAGAAACGGATTTCAACCACATGGCAACAAGCTTTCAAAAGATTTGACTATAGCTTTAATCTATTTATTTCCCTTCTACTTACAAGGAAGCAACTAATAAGACCATTTCTGCTAATGTCCATCTAGATTAGCATGAAGTAGTTAGAGGAATAAGGTTTTTAGCAATAATTTGCTACTAAATATAGAGAGTCATGTGAATGTATCACATCACATTTTTACTTCCTCTACAGTGTGTTTCAAAAATACGGGGCATAATATCAGGTATGTATTTCCCACATGAAGACAATCAAAATAGTTCATTATAACATGTGTCCGGAAATGCTTCATTTCCGAGTTATGGCCTTAACAACATTGAAAGTCCCATCTGTAGACAATCAAAATAGTTCATGTCCGGAAATGCTTCATTTCCCAGTTATGGCCTTTACAAAATTGAAAGTCCCACCTGTAGACGATCAAAATAGTTCATGTCCGGAAATGCTTCATTTCCGAGTTATGGCCTTCTCAACATTGGAATTCACTGGAACGTTTTTCTTTCCGCAGGTCTTTGCCGACAACGGAGACATTAGGAGGGCGCTCTGATAGTTCATTCTGAGGAAGGCTACATTCAGTGTTCTTTAGGCGTTAAGACTGTGCGACATATATTCAAATCAAGAGCTGGCAGAGATACACTTCATGTACGGTAAAGCGGACGGCAATGCTGCGCTGGCTCGTCGTTTGTACCAGGAGAGGTACAATGTCCAGATCGGAAGACATATGTACGTCTCCATTCCCGTCTGTGCGAGTATGGAACATTCACCTCTCCTGGTTTGGGAAGGGGACGACCAAGATCTACAACTCCAGAAGTGCAGGAGGAGATTCTGGAGGCTGTGGACAGGACTCCTTCTATCAGCACACGACGGTTAGCGTTGCAAGTCAATGTTCCTCATACGACTGTCTGGAGACTGTTGAACGAGTATCAATTGTATCCTTATCATTTGCAACGTGTACAGGACCTGTCACCTGCAGATTACCCTGCACGAGTTAGGTTCTGCCAGTGGTTCTTGCAGCAGTGTGGTGTAATCCGAACTTTTCTGCCGATGAAGCACAGTTCACAAGAGACGGCATAACAAATTTCCACAATCAGTATGTATGGTCGCATGAAAACCCACGTGCAACTGTTGTATCTCATCACCAGGTGCGGTTCTCCCTCAACATGTGGGCCGGTATCATTGGTGATCGATTAGTTGGACCCCATGTACTTGTAAACACAAAGGCAGGGCGTACACAAACTTCCTGGAAAACATCATACCTGACGTTTTCGAAGACACTCCACTGATCAATCAACAACACATTCACTTCTTGCATGATGGCGCTCCTCCACACTTAAGTCTTACGGCTCGCCGGTACTTAGATCGAAGGTTTCCTGATCGATGGATAGGTAGAGGTGGCCCAATTGCTTGGCCTCCACGCTCCCCTGATCTGAACCCTCTCGATTTCTACTTGTGGGACAATTTAAAATCATTGGTTTATTCGTCTCCGGTGCCGGATTTGGAATCCCTTCGGAATCGAATTGTGGCAAGTTGTGAGGACAAACGCAATACTCTGGAGTTTGGGATCGTGTTCGCAGGTCAATGAGACATCGAAGTGAGGTCTGTATTCAAGCAGGAGGTGGACATTTTGAACATCTTCTGTAATGACAACCTGCGGAAAGAAAAACGTTCAATGTCGTGAAGGCCATAACTCGGAAATGAGACATTTTCGGACATATGTTATAATGAACTAATTTGATTGTCTACATGTGGGAAATACATACCTGAAATTATGCCCCGTATTTTTGAAACATCCTGTATACATACTATGTACATAGTGTATAGAGAAGGTATTGCACTCCACCCAAAAATTCGATACCGAGATTTCACCGAAAGTGTATGTTTTAGGGTCCCCTATAACCAAATAAAGTATTTTCAGAAAAAGGTACGTGTGTGTGTGTTCCTTTGTCCGTGTGACTGTGAATACGATAACTCAAAAAGGGAAAAGTCGGTATTTATGTTTAGTATCTTCCAGGGATGCAACACGAAGACTTTGAGAAAAATTTCCCCACCCCAAACTACCCTTGTCATGGAACTTTTTTAGAAATGTTTGATCCTCTTAAAAATGGCTCTAACGATATTTATTAAAATATTGAATATTAAAGACATTTACCTGACCAAAAAAAAAAAAAAAAAAAAATGTATATCTGGAATTTTCTGGGAATAGCCTCTGAAGACTGCTTTATTCTGAATGAATTTTACGGAATTTTGCATAACTGCTGAACAGTAAGAGATGGACAAAAACATACCGCACAAAAAATGTCGAGCACATATTAAAACACTCAATTTATGGCATGTACATTTTTTTCGTTGAGTTGATTGTTTTTGAGATATCCCTTGCTTTTGTTTTCAGCTTTGGAAAACTTATACTTTTCTCATACAGGAATTTACAAACTACTGTCCATACAAAAAAAGAAGCTTCAGTTACATAGCAACCAGCTTTTGACTATCACTTTAACCTATGGTACTCCCTTACTTCGCTTCTACTTACAAGGAAGCAAGCAATAAGACTATTTCTGCTAATTTTTTCTCGATTAGCATGAAATAAAGAGAAGCATAAGCTTTTTAACAATAATTTGATGTAGAGAAATTCATGTGAATGGAATGAATTTTTATAATAATATTGTTTAAAGTATATAATTGAATATGTAAGGGGTAGAAAAATCATATGTGTAAAGTATATCAGACATTTTTGTTATAATTCTATGGTAGTAGGGAAATTAAAATTGTTTGTTTTGAATTAATCGCTTCTATACGTGTGTAGGACTAAGTTTGGAAAGGTACAGTCAGACTGAAAAATTAAATGTTATAAACGGAAATTTAACCATGGATCTCTTGCTCTCCGTCGAGTAGTTCTAACCACTGATATGCCATGGCAACATGCAGACGCCGATTAAATGTTCCAACTGACTCGAAATTTTCCCGGCAAACCACACAAGAATATCTCAACTTATTTTGAGGTGACTTAAATATCGTAAGTCCTTAATCCTGGTTCCAAGTTGTAACCAACTATCATTCTCGTTAATTGTTTCTTTGAGTCAATTGGGAAATATACTTAATATACTCTAATAATAATTTTATCAATTTATTCTACAATAACTTAAATTTTCTTAATTTATATATTTTACTGTATGAATATTAGTTACTACAATTATAGCATGAAATCTTTGGTTAATATATTTTCTTATGTCGGCATGTTGTCATTTATGCTCAATGCTTACAAGAATTGGACGGAGGCGAAGAGATTCCTGTTTCAAATTCCGTCTGTGACAGTGCATTTTGCAATCTGATTCTACCTTAGCAAATATTTCTTTGTTAACGACGTTGCCAATTGCCAGAATAATATCGGCGTCGCTTTAACTACTTATGGCAGCGCAGGCAGTGACACTGATGATACATGAAGATGAAGCACCGGTGGAATGCGATGGCGGGGGAAACCGGAGAAGTTTTGGAGTAGGTTCTTTTTTATTTATTTTTTATTTCCCCTCCCAACATTTACTTTATTTTCTGATAGATTACCGTTTTCTTTTTTCTGATAATACATACACACACATGCACATTTTGCGAACATAAATACCCATGCCACAGGCGGGACTCGAATAACGATCCCCTGCGCCACGAAGTACCAAGTGAGCGCGGCTATGTGGACCGGCATATACCAATCTGCGACCTTGGGGGTCAGAAGACCAACACCTCAGCAGCTGAACCACCCAGAACGTCACAGTTGTAAGAGGCTGTATATAAAAAGAAAGAAACGCCCCGATGTGTTTTTCGCAGGCAGTTTTCCTCCATAATCGCTTCAAAAGCGATAATGCCCCTGTGCAGGAATGCCGAGAATTTATTCATTCACCTAGGTTATTCTAAAGCTTGGAAACCAAATTTGTTCCTCCTCTGATCGTCCTTGTTTGGTAAAATAGGGTTGTCAAAAGAAAAATAATGGAAGAGAGTAGAGGTGACATCTGGGGAAGGGGGTTAAAAACAATCTGGAAACGGTGTCGCTCGCAGGCGGGAATCGGAAACCATGAAATTATGCTCCGGTCGGCTGCGGTCTGGAGGCGGCACGGTGTCGGATTCCGCCCCCTGCCCGCCCCATCTCACAGACAGAGAGAGCTCTTACTCTCTGCCTATTGCCCTACCTGCACCCTTGCAGATAATGAACCCGTAACATCTGTTGCCTTCAATCTTCATTTCCGACAAATTGCACCCTCAATTATATGTACTATTATAAAATCAAGGAAGTTGAAATGGTAGAATTGATGCACGCATTCATTACTTTCTCTTCGACGTGTGCACAACATAATAAGTAGAGAAGGTATTGCATTACACTTAAATACCAAATTTGGTCTTTTACCGATTCTTTTTTGAGTTATCGGGATTACAGACACACGGAAGCGCACGCACACACACATACACACACACACACGCGCGCGGACCTTTTTCTAAAATGCTTTTGTTGTTGTGGTAAACGTGTATTTCGGGTGAAATCTCGATATCGAATTTTTGTGTGGAATGCAACATTTAAAATACTTAACACTTCTCATACGTGAATTTGCAACTTCTGGCCATGCAAAGAAACGGATTTCAACCACATGGCAACCAGCTTTTAAAAGATTTGATTATCGCTTTAGCCTAGTGTATTGCCTTATTTTCCTCCTACTTGCAAGAAGCAAGTAATAAGACCATTTCTGCTAATGTTTATCTAGATTAGCATGAAGTAAATGGAAGAATAAGCTTTTATAAATAATTTGTTTCTGAAATATAGAGAACGTCATATGAATATATCACATTATACCTATAATGTATTGCATTGTACCTAAATATTCGATATCGAGATTTTGCATTTCACCGGTAATGCATCTTTTGAGGTCACCTGAATTCGAAAGATTTTTACAAAAGGGTCTGTCTCTATGCATACATCTGTGAGCAGCATTGCTAAAAAAAAAAAAAAAAAAAGGTTAAATACCAAACTAGGCAATTAAGTTCAGTACTTTCCAAACGCGCGAGAGGAAAATTTTCAAGAACATCTCCTTAACATAAACTACGTAGAACATTCTTTCAAAATTTTCAATATTCTCAACATGGCTCTTAATGATTTTGATTAATTTGCTATTTATAAAGATATTTACGAAGCAAATAAAAATTTATATCTTGAATTTTCTGGGATTAGCTTCTGAAACCCTGTTTATTCTAGAAGACTGAATTTTACATAACCGTGACAATGACAGTTTCCGAGCGATTCTTTGTCATTGATTTCATTCAATTTTAAAATACTTATACTATTTCCTAATCAGAAAGTAGTAATTAATTTCACATCTGTTTTGTTTTAAAGAGAACCGAAGGTTTACGTCATCGCATAGTGACAGCTTTTAAAATGTTTGGCTGTCATTTTAGCCTAGCTATTCCCATGTTTTCCTTCTACTTACAAGAAACAAGTAATAAGACCATTCTGCTAACGTTTATCTCGATTAGCATGATGTAGATAGAAGGAATATATTTTTGTCGAACAGGTAGAGAAAGTCATGTGAATGGAACACCATTTTATTTGTTAATTGTTTAGTGAGGTGTTTCAATATATGTTTTAACTAGTAGCAACCGTAGCTCGCTCGCGTTTATGGTTTACTTGCAGATATTTTTCTCACTTTTTCTTTCTATCTCGCTTTCTAACCTTTTGTTTCTGTTCCTGTTATCGTCTCTCCCTCTGCTCGTTCTTTCACCCACAATATCTCTTTCCACTTTCTCTTCCTTTCTTGTATTCTCTTCCCCTCCACCGTCCTCTCTACGTCTTTTCCCCCTCACTCAGCGTGACATAATACCAATATAGTAAATTAAAATAAAGTACTCCCGCCACAAACGGTTGGTGTTATGCTAACAAACTTAGTATAAATTTAAGTAAAACAGTTGATTTAAATTGTACATACATTTTAAATAATTGCGATTTATATTTTCTTCCGTACACCTTCTCGGTTTTTACCTGGAGTGGAATGAAGTGGGATGGTGTATATCTTGATAAGCAGAGGGATTTTGATATAATGTATTTTCAAACGGCATATATATATCTCCTTAGCGCAGTGGTAGCGCAGCTGCATACCAAGCGCGAGATCTGGGCTCGATTCCCAGTACCGGCGTGGGGATCTTTCCTGGACCAGGGTTCACTCAGCCTCGTGAGGTCCCTGGAGGGCCAATTGAGGAGCTACTTGATGGAGATTTAGCGGTACCAGTTCATGAGGACCGCATTAACCGGCCGGAAAGGATTCGAGGCGCTGACCACGTCTCCCCCTCCAATACTGCACCCCATCCATGGTGTCTGTCATGGACCGAGATGGGGGACGCAGCGGCCGGGCGGTAGGCCAAGGCTCCTTGTGAGCTGTCGTGCCATGGAGTTATACATTAACGCCATTTGTCATTAAATTTAAAACCAATTTACTTCTTCAATTTGAGCTTATATGAAATAGATTATGCTTTATATTCGGAGAATATACAAATTTATTTAAAAAATTGGACGTGCTACATTCACATAACTTTCTCTAATAGATCCATACACAAACTACTCTTACTAAAGATTTTTATTTTATCTACACCGCATAGACCGACATAAACATTAGCAGAGTTTATCTTATTACTTGCTTCCTTGAAAGTAGAAGGGAAGTAAGGGAGTACCATAGGCTAAACGATAATCAAATTCCTTTATTTGTATGACCAGCAGTTGACAAATTCCCGTATAAAAAGTATAAGTATGTTAAAGCTGAAAACAACAACAAGGAATATCTCAAAAACGACTGGCTCTTTGCTATCTCTTAGGGTTTACCAGTTATACAAAATTTAGCAAAATTCAGCCAGCTCTTCAGAGGCTATTGCCAGGAAATTACAAATATAAATTGTATTTGTGATGCAAATATCTTTAATATATGGTATTTTAATCAAAATCCTTATACTATTTTTCGGAAAATCAACAATTTTAAAAATCTTTTCATGTAAAAGGTAGCTTGGGTTGGGGACATTTTCTTGAATATCTTCGTGTCGCACCCTTGAACGATACTAAACTTAAATATCAAGTTTGGTTTTTAACGGACTTTTCGTTTTTGAGCTATGATGTTCACACCCACAGACATACACGGATCTTTTTCTAAAAAGAGATTTTAAAAAGAGATTTTCAGGAGACGTTAAAACATGTATTTCCGGTGAAATCTAGACATCGATTTTTTAGGTAGAATACAATACTTTCTCTATCCATTATGCACATTGTACATACGGACTAGAGAAACTAAAAAGTATTTCTTGCTCCAAGACATTAGTAACCAGGTTAGGGACCCCAGAGGACTTAGTAAAATATGTAATTTGCAATTTTATATCATTATGGGGAAAGTCACATTAATTAGGTGACACTTCCAAAATGAGCACCTGTTTAATGTTTTCGGCTGTTAGTATTTTGTATCCGTTACGTTGGCGCTTTAGTTTATTATTTGTAGGTGTTCAAACTTTGCATTCCGACCATTTAGTTACCAAGTGAAGCTCGGATTATGATAATAATTAATAATTATTATACTATAACATTATTAGTGTAAAGTCTGTTTCGAAATACACAGAGTTGGTTTACATACCAGTAAATCTACTGACCGAGTAAACGCCTACTTAAGAACACACTGCGTTTGAACCCGCGATCCCCAGGAGACTAGCGCCTAATCACTGAGCCTCTCAGACGACTTGTTTAAGAAAGTTCATGTGAATGTAACATAATAGATATTTGTTTTTAACTGTATACATAACTATCAACATGAAACCTTTTACCTTTTCATTAATATATGGCATAATAATATTCTGAGTAAATCAAAAATTTATAATCCATAAGGTCATAGGTTACTGAATTAATACAAAACATAAAATTATGCTTAGCATATTGTTTTTAATGTGTGTTTTTCAGATGCATTTTAAATCTAAATAAATAACCAAATAAGAATATAAATAAATTGTGTTTGCCATAGAAACAATAATGGTACAGACATATTGAAAGAATGGATCATCATAGAATAACAAAACGTGTGTTTCTTTATACCCCACGAGGCAGAAGATCAATAGGAAGACGGAACAGACTTTAAAAGTCTATCCTTGAAGAAGAAGGAGAAGAACATAAATATTATCTTATTTTTCAAAATCAACAAACTTACATATTAAATTCTTGACCAATTTCCGTTTTTGGTTTACTAAATTTCATTAGACTGTAAGTTAGCCTTTAGCTAGTTACAGTTAATCTAAATAACTAGCGCTGAGAAAAATGCGACATTTTATGTGAAGACATTAATGATATAAATAGGAAACGAGATAGACTGCCGCGCGAATCAGAGTTACGTAATAAAGATAGTCTTAAACGTGACTAACATTAAATAGCTTCACCGTATAACTGTAATATTTTTACAAATTTTTTGAGCAATTTAATTGTTTGTGAAAAATATGGATGTATCTGGCAACCGTAATTTTGTTTCATTGTACTAGAAGAATCAGTATTTTATCACGTGCCGTATTCTTCGATATCGATAGAGATGTAGAAAACAAGATAAATAAATTCCAAAAAAATATGTGAAACAAGAACATTACAAAATAAAACAAGGAGAGAAACAAAAATGAAGTTCTACAAGACCATTGCGGGCGCTATGCTCATGTATGGTAGTGAATCGTGGATAGCTGATGAGGACACAAGTAAAGTTCAGTCAGAGGAAATGAGATTTTTAGTAAGAATTAAAGGATGCACAAGATTAAACTTAATAAGAAATGAAGAAGAATTGAATATTTATAAATTAAACGATAAAATTGAAGAAAATAGGCATTATTGTAAAGAGCATATGAACCGCATAAGTGAAGAAAGAACACTACTATTAATCAATAAATATAAACCGTTAGGAAAAAGAGGCGCTGGACGCACTAGAAAAAGATGAAAATAAAGTAATGAATGCGAAGACGGAATAGGTGTAAAGCCTAATCCTTGAAGTGTAGAAGAAGAAAAAGATATTTTGTTTATCAGCCATCATAATATACCAACAGCTTAATAATATTATAAAAATGTTAGTATAAAGAAAAAACAGAAGCTCAATTATTTAAAACAACATTCAGTTTCATATACAAGGAGGAGCAAAGTAGGTATTCAGTATAAATCTTGGTCGAAACAGTTTCAATTTTAGGAGCGATATCATACATCTGCGTTAGCTGATCAGTTCCATGGATGCTGTTCTCTTTGAGTTTTGTAGACTTTGGACGAACTTTTAAGGAAATACTAGCATCTCATTTTCAAGTGTTATAAGGAAACTAGTTAACCACTTACCACATTAGTAAGAGAGACTGTATAATGCAATTTGTCGCATATCTTGTAAATTGTGATCGTGGATGAAGAAGATGTCAAATTCTTCAAACCATTTCTCTTCAACCCATTCGCAATGCTCCAAAATGTTCATTTTGCTGATCTTTAGTGCAATTCTCAGCTATCGTAATGCTAGAGACCGAAATAATGAATAAACAAAAGGCAAACTAATAGAATGAAATAAATAGACATAATCATCAAAAATACTGATCTCAACCATTAAATATACAGTGGCTGTCCCAGAAGTTCCCGACCTGACGTATTAATAGCGTTGTTGTTGTTTCAAACAAGTGATAAAAAGTAGCAATCTTAGAAAGCTTAAGTTTGAAGTTTGACGATTTTACGTTGCTTAGTATTTGTTTGTCAGGCATCATTATGAATGCTCTCAGCGAATTTGTAAACATTGATTAAACCTGTCAGCGTTATGTGATGCAATACTTTTATTTGAAAGGTCTTAATCCAACAAATATTAATGCTGAGCTAGAGTCTATTTTGGGGAGTCTGCTCCTTTGTTTACAACAGTGAAATATTGGACGGCAGAGTTTAAGCGCGGCTGTACGAGCTGCCAAGACGTACATGGCCGTGCTCGACCAAATGAGGCTACCAGTTCAAAAATTGTGAAGAAAATCACAAAGTTGTTTCGGATGCCAATCAATTGAAAGTGCGCGAGCTAGCAGACATTGCAGGCATTTAAAAATGCTGTACATCGCTGTACTGATTGAACATTTGGACTTGAGAAAGTTGTGAGCAAGGTGGGTGCTGCGTTTGCTCACAATAGAATAAAAACAGCGTCGTGAGGATGTTTCTGTCGAGTGTTTGGCAATGTTTTGCTGCAATAAATGTTTTTGAGTCGATTCATAACAATGGATGAAGCCTGGGTGCATCACTTCACACCTGAGACGAAGGAAGAATCAAAACAGTGATTTGAAGGGGAGAATCGGCTTCAAAGAAGGCAAAGGCAGTTTCATCTGCAGGCAGGGTCATGGCGTCAGTTTTCTGGGTCGCACGCGGGATGATTTTCATTGATCATTTCTAAAAAGGAAAAGTAATCAATCGCAAATATTATGAACTTGTTACAGCATTTGAGTGATGAAATCGAGAGAAAACTGCGAGAAAGAAAGTATTGTTGTCAAGACAAGGCACCAGTTACCACGTTCATTATCACCATGCTCAAAATCAATGAGTTAAAGTTCTAATTGCTTTCTCATGCAGTCTATTCGCCAGGTTTAGCCCCCTATAATTATTTTCTGTATGCAAACTTGAAGAAATGGCTTGGTGGTAGATGATTTCCAACAATGAAGAGGTGGAGTGTGCAGTTGATGGCTATTTTGCAGACCTCGATAATTCTCACTATAAACAGGATATCGAAGCTCTTAAACATCCCTGGAGAAGTGTATCGAGCTGAGAGGAGTCTATGTAGAGAAGTGAAGATGTTTTTCCCCCAAATTTGTGTGCTTTCTTTGTTAAGTCGGGTACTTCATGGGCAACACTCCTACCAATCATAGAACTATGTACCTATTTATTGCCCTTCTTGTATACTTTATATATACAGGGTTAAAATTGTGTTAATGAGAATTAAGGCACGAGATCTTTCCTTTGTTTATCGGCTTCAAATTGAATCTCGTCCTCGGTAGTCTAGGGGTAATATGCTCTCTGGTTGCCTAGGCAGCGGGTTCAAACCCGTCGGAGGGTAATGGATTATTTTCGAGCGTAAAATCCTTAGCAGGGCTTCCTTCGGAAGTGAAGTGAAGCTGTTGGCCCCGTGTCGTAGATTTACTGCACCTAAAAGAAACTCAAGCCTTATAGAGAGGCCTCTAAGTGAAATTAACTGATCTTTCACGCTAATGTGGAATGGGACGTTGAGAGCCGCAGCAGTTAAAGAGCGTAAATAAAAATATCCAATTGAGTGTATTGCTGCTATGATCAAATCCGGGACAATGAGGGAAAATGTAAATATAATGTCTCATCTGTAACAGAAAACGTAAAAAAAAAGAAAAAAAAAAGAAATATGTGTTCCATTCACATGACTTCCTCTACATCTTTGCACAAAATATTATTAAAAAAACTAATTCTTCTATTACTTTATGCTAATCGAGAAAAATTAGAAAACTGGTCTTATTAATTACTTCATTGTAAGTGGAAGGAAAATAAGGGGGTGCCATAGACTAAAGCAATAGTCAAATCTTTTAAAAACTGGTTGCTATGTGATTGAAGTTCCTTTGTATGGATAAACAGGAGTTGACAAGTTTCTGTATGAGAAAAGGTTCTGTATTTTAAATCCGAAACCAATAATAAGGAATATCAAAAAGCTGTCAACTCCACGAAAAAATGTGAATGACATAAATTGCGTGTTTTAACGAGATCTACATTTTCTGTTACGGAAGTTTTTGTCTGCATCTTACGGTCTACTAGTTATACAAAATTACAACAAAATTCATCCAGAATAAAGATATCTTCAGAGGCTATTCCCAGAAAGTTCAAGATATACATTTTATTTGTCACATAAATAATTTTAATATACGATATTTTAATCAAAATCGTTAGAGCCATTTTTGAGAAAATCAAACATTTCAAAAAAATGTCCCTGCAAAGGATGGCCGCGGCGTGTCCGAGTGGTTAGACCACTAGCCTCTCACCTGGAGTTCGATTCCAAGCGACCGCATGTGAGATTTGTGATGGACAAAGCGGCGCTGGGGCGGGTTTTCTCCGGGTACTCCGGTTTCCCCCGCCATCGCATTCCACCGGTGCTCCATGTATCATTAGTGTCACCGCTTCTCAAAAATCTTTGTATCGCATCCTCGGAAGATGCTGAACTAAAGTACGTATTTAACAGACTTTTTGTTTTTGAGCTATTATGCCCACAGATACACACACACGTACACACACTGACGGACAGGCAGTGATAGACTGATATACACACAGGAACATTTTTCTAAAAATGTTTTTTTTTAGATTCAGGGGGTCTAAAACATTTGTTTCCATGATATCTCGGTATCAAATTTTTGGTGCAATACAATACCTTTTCTATACACTGTGTACATGGTACGTGTAGAGAAAGTAAAAATGAACATGAAGTCTTAGTGTCGCTGTAGAAATGTAAATTAAGATTCTACCCTTAATTACTGAGTTTTAAATCGTTTGGGAATCAGAGAAGATAATTAACTCTGAGAACAAACTGCCTGATTACGATTGGAGCTGTGTCCTTATGCAAACCGTGAGGAAGGCAGTTTCAAAGTAGAGATTGTTAGTTTAACCTGACTAACGACCCTCTGCAAACTTTTAATTACGGTATAAATTCAATAATAAGTTGAGCACGAAGATAAGAGAAGAAAGACCAAGGAATGCAGGTAAATAACACAAACAGTTTTATCTCTTCTTTTTCATTTTATAATACAACTTTAAATGTGCCAAGATCACTGCGCAGCGGATTTCGTAACTTATTTCTTGAACGTCAGTGAACATTATATGGCGTTTTAACTACAGTATTCAAAATATGGACATAAAAATTGTAACAGTTCAGTCACACTGAACATTGTGTTCCCTGGTTCCCAGGCGACCACATGTGGGATTTGAAATGGACAAAGCTACATAGGGACAGGTTTTCTCAGCGTTCTCTGGTTTCCCCCGCCATCGCATCTCACCGGTGCTACATCTTCATTCCGTGCATCATCAAATGTCATAGCTACAGTAGTAAAAGCTGTCGTTAAACACTCTACATCTCGGTAACAACTTATTGTTAAAAAGCCTTTTCTTTCATCTACTTCATGCTAATCGAGATGAACATTAACAGAAATGGTCTTATTGCTTGCCTTCTTGTAAGTAGAAGGGGTAAAAGAATATACTGGGCTAAAAGCGATAGCCAAATCTTTTAAAAGTTGGTTGCCCTGTGGATGAAATCCATTTCTTGGCGTTGCAGCAGTTGACTAATTCCAGACAAATGACCAGATTTCAAACGCTGACATGCATATAGACGCATACAAATATAGAACGTTTTTCTAAGAATGTTTTTTTGTATCAGGTTATTATTATCACGTTATTATTAGTCTTGTCTAACAATATGGGATACAATCTATGTCATTATCAAGAAAGTCTGATGTGTTCCATTCACATGACTTTCTCTATATCTCTATAACAAATTATTTTAATAAGCTTATCTTTTATTTATTTCATACTAATCGAGTAAAATTAGCAGAAATAGTCTTATTTGTTGCTTTATTGTAAGTAGAAGCGAAATAAAGGAGTACCATAGGTTAAAGTGAAAGCCAAAAGCTGGTTTGTACGGACAGGAGTTGACAAATTCCTGTATAAGAAAAGTATGTTTCTCAAAGCTGAAGCCAAGAAAAAGGAATATCTCAAACACGATCAACTCTATGAAAAATGTATATAACATAAATTGTGTGTTTAAACATGCTCTACATTTTTTGTGTGTTAAGTTTTTTTCCATATCTTACGGTTTAGTAGTTATGCAAAATTCATCCAGAATAAAGTTGTCTTCAGAGGCTATTCCCAGAAAATTCAAAATTTACATCTTATTTGTCAGGTAAATATCTTTAATATGATATTTTAATCAAAATTGTTAGAGGCATTTTTTAGAAAATCAAAATTTTCGAAAAAAGTTCCATGTAAAGGGTAGTTTGGGGTGGGGGGATTTTTTTCAAAATCTTTGTGTCGCATCCCTGGAAGATACTAAACTTAAATACCAAGTTTGGTATTTTACCGACTTTTCGTTTTTGAGTTATCGTGTTTACAGACACACACACACACAGACCTTTTTCTGAAAACACTTTTTTTGGATCCAGGGAACTCTAAAACATATATTTCCGGTGAAATCTCGGTATCGAATTTTTTGGTGGAGTGCAATACCTTCTTTATACACTATGCACATAGTACGTGTAGATAAAGTAATACAAATGACTGTCAATTGGAGAATGTCAAACTGTAACCGTTTTAGAATCAGCATACAGTATAACATATATTGCACGCTTTTATATCAGAAAACTACTAATAAGAACTCAATTCATTAAATAAGACCATCGCTTTTATACAAAGTGAGTATCAAATATCGAAAAATAGTAGTATCGTCCCATCACAACTTTCAAGTAATTAATATTGATACCAAACAATTAATGTACATTCACACCGCTCCAAAGTACATCCCCAAACTATCACAGCTGATAAATTAAATAGATAACGCTATCAAGAATGACCGGGACAAGTTGGTTGAATATGTGAGGGGCGCAGAATTCTCACTTCTCAAAGAGCGATGTGCACCGACAGAGGCCTTTTTATTACTTTGTCTACACATAGTGTATATAGAAGGTATTGTATTACATTAAAAATTCGATTCCGAGATTTCACCGGAAATACATGTTTTGAGACCCTCTGAATACAAAAATAATAGAAAAAATGCCATGTGTGAGTCTGTCTGTCTGTCTGTCTGTGTGCATGTGTATGTGTGTGACTGTGGGCAGTATGGCTCAAAAACGAAAAGTCTATTAAATACGAAACTAGGTATTTAAGTTTGGTAGTTTCTA
Source organism: Hymenopus coronatus (assembly GCA_030762935.1). Lineage (NCBI taxonomy): Eukaryota > Metazoa > Arthropoda > Insecta > Mantodea > Hymenopodidae > Hymenopus > Hymenopus coronatus. The sequence continues at coordinate 119,777,314 of CM060881.1, read as the reverse complement.
GGCATGCAACTCAAAGATTTTCAAGAAAATCATCCCATCCCCAACTATCCTTTACATAGAAAAAATTTCGAAAATTTTGATTTTCTCAAAAATAGCTCTAACGATTTTGTTTAAAATTATATTTAAGATATTTATGAGACAAATAAAATGTATATCTTCAATTTTCTGGGAATAGCCTCTGAAAACTTGTTTAATCTGGTTGAATTTTGCATTACTGGTAAACCATAAGAGATAGACAAAAACTTACACACAAAAAATGTAGAGCTCGTTGAAACACACAATTTACATTATATAGATTTGTTTTTGAGCTATTCCTTGTTATTAGTTTCAGCTTTAAAATATGGGAATTGAGCTCCTGTCCATACAAACAAAGGTACTTCAATCACATTGCAATCAGCTTTTAAAAAAATTGACTATCAATTTAGCCTACGGTATTCCCTTATTTCTCTTTTACTTACAGGGCAGCAGGTAATAAGGCCCTTTCTGCTAATTTTTCTCTTATTAGCATTAAATAGAAGAATAAGCTTTGTCAAAATAATTTATTGCAGAGATCTAGAGAAAGCCATGTGAATGGAACACATCAGATTTCGTCAATTAAGTTCCGGTTTAGCACTTTCTCTTATAATATAGACAAATTATTATTTGCCCTTGCTACATGTTTCAACCACCACTGTAGAAGCTGGAAATTCTCGGAACCGCAAATCTCTATGCATCTATCTGGAGTTTACCCACACAAATATCCATAACTGACCCAGATTTGAGGCACTTCGTGATTTATTGCTCTTCGTACACCAAAATGTTAATGTTTCCTTGTTTTCTAGCCACAGTTATGTCAAAAGCCCACATTACTTTGATTTAGGTGATTGTTAAGTATCATTTTTAATGTAGCGCAGTGTCAAGTTTCAGACGCGTAAGCGTGCTCATTTGTTTTTTTTTCAACGTTTAACATTTTCTACAAAATTATAAAACTGAAACACTATCTATGATAAGGTAGTCCATTTTAAATTTACTCAAACAAAAATAAAAAATGAGTTGAATTTCAACATTAAATCATTATCTTTCTGCGTTTTTGATAGTTAAACAATTGACTGCTGAAAATAAGTGTACATTCATTCAAAATGAGACCTCAGGGCGTCTTAAAAACCTACGACCGCTGAGAAAAAACTGTTGCAGAGATTATGGTAAAAATAACAAAATGGGTATGAAAAACATTTCCGGTTTTTAGACGTCCCATTTTCAAATATATAAATGAATAAATAAAGTAATTAAAATGGTACAAAACCAAATCCGATGCACGCTGCTCTCAAAAGTGTTTAGACTTGTTTAAAATTAGATAATTCCAATAAATTACTCCGTCATTATGTAACAATGTATGAAATATGAATCCACTGCTACATCCCAAAGACGTTCAGCAGGGGTTTATTTATTAATTCGATTTATCAAGGTTTTTCATGACTGGCTATTAAATTTTAATAGTAATTTCTGTTTTAACAATTTTATATCAAGATAAGGAGCTAATTTTGAATATGATTTAAAGAAGATTATTGCATTATCAATTTTTAGACCGAGGAGTAATCAAACCAGTAGTTGGCAACAGATGAAAGTGTACCAAAGAAAGCAAAAACAGTTCCATTAGTAGGAAAGGATGAGGATTAGGATTATCATGGAAGGGGCTCCTATTTACTGAGATAGAGCCCAATGGGCCCTGTGTGACTTATGAGACCCGTGAAACAGGAATGAGGAGAGAGAACCAAAGGGTGATCAGATCCGGAGGAGACGAACGCAGCATGGGCAGGATTCCTATCGTTTCCAGATCGAACGCATCATAAACCGTGCACGCCTTATCCACGATCTCCGAAAAATCTGAAGGTTGATGTGTTACCCTCAGGATGTTGGGAAATAAAATTTTAAACAGGAACAACCACCGCCCAGCCACACCCGCCGAATACTATTTTTGGGCTTCAACTCTAAAACAGGTGATAAAGAAAATACTGGACAGGAAAGTCCTGCTAGAAGAGGAACTGCCCTAGAATTAGACAGGCCACAGGGGGATCGCGAAAAAAACAAACAAAACAAGTATGGATCAGAGTGGCCCTCTGGTCCATAGGGAACTGTGATCCATTTGGGAATAGCTTCTGAAGTCCTCTCTATTGTGAATGGCTTTTGCATAACGGTTTTGCTGGGATTCTCAGGTGTGCTGCTCAGACCTTAACAGGTGTGCTGCTCACACCTTAACATAGCAACGGCTGCGGGGACAATGAAAATCCAAATGCATGGTAAGATAAAGCGATTCAATGGTTGGTGCGAGAGCCGTAAAGAAACAAGCAGAGGAGGCTGTGTCAAAATTCACAAGTAGATGCCTTTAGGAGAATTTTTACTAAAAAGCGAAGGGAGTATAAGCAGCACATACGGGAAAAGAGAAATACGTGGCAAGACAAAATGACTCAGAAAAGTAGTAATGTTTTAACACGTGGGGATAACGTTGAGATGTGGTAAGTAGTGAAGCATTTAAAAGGCAACCGTCAGGCGCCCAACGAAATTTCTCCCAGAAGATGGGCAATGCATTTTATGGGAATATTCGAGGGAGGTGAAGGAGAAGGGATTTTTATAAGGGAAGCACAAATTTTGGGAAATCTTGAGATCCCAATACTGGACGAAGAAATATCAGCACGAGAAATAGCACAGGCGCTGAGGAGCCAGAAGGGAGGCAAAGATCCAGGTTGGACGGGTTGCCTCCGAAGCTTTTAAAGCCGCAGCCAATGTTAAGGCGTTTGGTAGCAGTATGCTCCAGATATGTAACAGATTGTTTATTGAGGGGAATTACCCTACCTGTTGGGGAAAGTGCATTATTCATCCCATTTATAAAGGGAGGGGAACTATTGAGAATCCGGATAACTATAGGGGGGTTACTCTGTTACCAAGTGTGCAGGAAATTCATCCTAGTGTTATATAACCGGATAAAGGACTGGGAATCTAAATTTAGCAAACTTTCGAAATTTCAAATGGGTTTCAGCGAAGGACACTGTACCATAGACACCGCTTTTATATTAGACACTTTAAGGACGAAACAAATGTTAATTAAGCGAGGAAAGCTTTATTGTGCATTTGTGGACTTTAAGGAGGCATTTGACTCTACCAATCGAAATGTATTACGGTATAAACTAGACATAAAGGGTTTATCAAGTAAAATGATTAGAGTATTGCAGGCAATCTATCAAAATGTCGAATTCTATGTAAAGTATGACAGAAACAGTGTGTCGGAGAGCTACCGAAGCTATAGGTGCGTGAGGGGTGTATTTTGGCAGGGGTATATTTTATCTCCCTTGCTATTAAATCTCTCTGTGGATGATATTACTGAAGCAATGATAGAGAATAACCGAGCACCAGTAGTGGCGGATTTGCAGACCCAGCACTTTTATACGCGGACGATTTAGTATTGTGCTCTACGACAGTTAACGGTTTGCAACGAGGACTGGACAAACTTAATCAATGCGATGAATGGCTACTTACAGTTAATGTAAATAAGATTATGGCAATGACTTTCAAAAAAGGTTCTGTTCATAGCAGGGAGGAGACTTGAACATAGGCAAGACAGATACTGGATAATGTTAACTCTTTTGTGAACTTAGAATTCACATTTACAATGAACGGAAAATGGACAAAACACATTGACATCACGAAACACAAGGCAAGGGTGAAAGCGACGGAAGCTCTCCGGATACGCTGCAAAATTCCGAATATATCCATAATCTTAATATAAACTGTATACGGAGCGTCAGTTAGAACCGCGATGACATATGGAGGAGAAATATGGGGGTGGGAACAAATAGGGAATTTGGACCAAGTGAGGACCCAATTTTTGAAAGGAATTCTGGGTGTAGGGAGGGATACGGCAAACTGCGGAATGATGAGGGAATTCGGGGCACATAGTGAAACGACAGGGTACAAAATTAGAGCAGTTAAATATTGGATGAGAATCGTTCACGGAAACCAATCTCTAATTAGGGCAGTCTGCTATCGTGAACAGTTGCAAATGGAAGGTAATTCGACGTGGGCATCAAAGTTAAAGAAAGGGTTTGGAAACCATTGGGATGGGATACATATGGATGGCGGGCCAGGCGAACAGGTGGAGTATTTGGAGAAAAATTAAGAACCGTCTCTGTGATATTAACAGACAGCAAATAATTGCGCAATGCACAGAGAAAGTTTCATTAGAAGTACAGTCTGGACTAAAAACGGAGTGGGGTATGGAGCAATATATCAAAACAGGTACCAAACTCATTAGAGGGGCTCGCGTGGATTAGACTAGGAGCATGGAGGAGCACAAAAATTTCTGACGAGGATGGTACGAGAGTCGGCCCCATTTGCGAGGAGGAAGAGTGTGGATCCACATCTTGGCAAGATGTAGGGGTACGGAGGAATGGCGGGAAAAATATTTACCGCGATTCTTTTCCTCCGCGAATGTAGAGCTAGAAGCATGTTGGACGCTACTGGCAGGCACGGAAGACGTGGACGGGTTAGGCAAATTTATACTTAAGGCGAGACAGCTGAGATCTGAGGAGGCTGCCAAAAGAGAAGGGGGGGGGGAGTAATAAGATTAACTAAACAAAAGTGACCACAATGTTTTACATATTTGTCATACTTAGGTTACTGTTGTGTTATATACACAATATAAAAAACCATGAGTACATATTTCTTTTAGTATAATTATCTATTATAAGAGGGTGCATTTATAAAGGTGTACTCGCACATTGAGCATAAAATCTGCCTGGCGACATAAAGTTTATTGATGTGTATTATAAAAACTAACTCCTAACTCCATGGCACGACAGCTCACGCGGAACCTTGGCCTACCGCCCGGCCGCTGCGTCCCCCATCTCGGTTCGCTACAGACGTCATGGATGGGGTGCAGTATTGGAGGGTGAGACATGGTCAGCGCCTCGAGTCCCCCCGGCCGGTTAATGCGGTCCTCATGACCTGGAGCCGCTACTTCTCCATCAAGTAGCTTCTCAATTGGCCCCCCAGTGACCTTACGAGGCTGAGTGCACCCCGGGCCAGGTCTCCCAGCGGGGGAAATATCCCCACGCTGGTACTGGGGATCGAAACCAGGTCTCCCGCTTGGTAAGTAGCAACGCTACCACCGCGCTAAGGAGACGATAAAAATCTGGAGTTTTTAGAGTTCTGCTTTAAATATTACTACCTATCTTCCTCGAGAATTATTTTTTTGCAAAATTTGAAATTTTTGTCTGAAAGCAAGTAATATTTATGAGAGACGGAATCACTTAGCGCGTTACTCCTCAGTTAAGCGCGAATGCAATGTCAATACAGTAGCACCCCGATTGGCTGCCGGCCTGGTGGTGCTCAAGTGCAAACCTCATCCCATTTGAAAGTCACTGTAGACATCCACACCTTCCAAAAATATAGTTCTCTTTCATCATGAATGCACTTCACACAGTATGGGGTTGTTGCTATGACTTAGTGCTTTCGCCGGATTTGGCTCACGGAAAATTCTTGTTCTGAAGAAGTGGTGGAGTGGGCGAAGATTCACAACAAATGATGAGATTGAAACTTTGACAAACCTTTTTATTACGCAATTTCACACATATTATTTAAATGAAAAGATTAAAAAACTAAAAAGGACTGGACTAAATTTGTAGATTTATAAAGTGAGCATGTTGTAGAAAATAAAATAAAAATAATTAAATTCTCTTACATGTTCTGTTTTCTTGGTCAGATCGATAACTTTTCGAACGCCTCTCGCATAGATAAAAACATATACTCGGACATATATTATGTAATTATTCCCACGTTTTACTGTCCATTAAAGTATGTTTTTCTTTAAATAAGAATTGGCCTACCTTATTCGCATTTTATCAAAATCCGTTTTAAAGCAGTGGCTCTATTCCTTAAAATGTACTTTTTACCTAAACACTATGTTCACCATCTCTGAGGTGTCTTTACATACCAAGACTATACATTATCCATTTTATTTTTCCTCAAATAACGCACATTCACCTTGCACATTCATATTCCTTTGTCATTTTAACTTCCACGCAGTAGTACTAAGTCACGTTTTCCCTCTCTCTTCTTTACTTATGTTATGTATACATTTTTCCAACTATTTAATCGGAATATGGAACAATTTATATCCCTTCTCTGTTACTCTACATATTTACATGTCCTTTAAGCCGTTTCAAAAGCCTTTCCAAAATCTCCAAATCATTATTTTCAAAATTAATTCTTAATTTTCTTGCCCAACTCGTAGTTGCTAACGTCATTACCTGTTAGTTTAATTTTGTGTAATAAATATAAATTATTTAAATTCAAAGTCTTGTACTGGTGGTTCAAGGTTGTTTTGGTTTCTATTTCCTCATTTCATATAAGCGACTTCATTTATTATTTGCTGTAGCTGTTAATCTTAGAACTTTCTTGCAAAATATCCTGTGTATTCAAAATGTTCCAACAATATAACTGCCTTATAGCATGAGACGGTACGCAGTGGAACAGCGCGTATTTATCGTCGAAACGTAATGGAAGCATAGTCCATGAAAAGGCAAACCGGTGCCGATTTATTGCGTAATATGTCCGCAAACTGCATATAACGTATTTTATTCAATACTTGAAGAAACTCGAAATAAAGGGAACATGTGGAAAGTCTATGAAGAAAGACATACAAAACTGCCGGACTGCCTCCGTGGTCGAGTGGTCAGCGAGCTGACTTCTCACCCGAAAGTCCCGGTGAATTTGTCTTTAACCAGAATTATTCCCTATCGCCCATAGAGTCTGGAAGTATGAATGTGAGAGTGAATGTGCGTGTGTTTAGTAATATAAAGTTTAACCTAATGTTCTGAACCTACAGTTTCACAAGTGAAAGCCCCCGATATGACCATTTATGTTAAAGGGGGCTATACAAATGAAGCAATAATAAAAAAACTGCCGGAAAGAAGGGTGTATCAGTGCGATACCCGTATTTCAAAATAGATGGTGTTGCTAAGGCTAGTTGGTGTTGCCATAATGTACTATCATTTATTACACGATATTTGATACTCTTCATACGTTAGGTTGAGTTTGACAGGAATTATTTCAGTTAGTCGTTCAACTAAAATGGCAACTTATCCAAACGCCTGAAATCTTCACTATACTCTCATAAAGTTCTTGGAGAAATAAATGTAAAGAAAACAATCTTACATATGAACATGAGATGAATGAATTTGAAAAAAGAACAACAAAAAAACATGCAAATTCGACGTTCTTAATGCAGATATGGTGCTTGAAACTTTCCCAAAGCACATTAATCAGTTGGGAACTGATTCATCTGTCGTTTGGGGAATTTAATGTTTTGTTAGCATGCTACCATTTTAGCTGGGTGGTTAATGCAATCGGACGGAGACCGGGAGATCCGTGGTTCAAATCCCGGTTATGGTTTTGAATTTTTCAGTCTGATCCACCTATCCAATTCTTGTCTTACACACGGCTTGTGTGGGGAAAACAATTGATTATCACTGATAGATCTAATAGTTGTTAAACTATGAAGCCCAAGACTTAAAGTTCTGACATTTCAAATCGCCATTTGGGAATGTGTTCTCCAAATACAATTTGAGATCTCCTTGTAGTTTATCGGGATCATGCGAGTCAATTGGGAAATTTAATGTTGCGTGGGCATGTCGCATAATAAATGGAATGTTTCAATCACGGCTATGGCATTGACCTTTTTAGGATGACTCTTTCTATCCATTTCTTATTCGACACACGGCCTATGTGTAGTATTTTGTTCATAATATGCAGTATCAGTTGTTCATAAATCGTGAATTTAAATTTGTGTAACAGAATAAACATATAAGAAAGTTTATCTCCATAAATGCCTCTTTTAGTTGATATTATTTTTGATTTCCAATTAATGAGTTTCCCATTATTGTTTATTCTAAGTGAACGTTATACTGTTCAAGCAGAAAATTAGGGCATACATTTGTAATCAAACCTAATCTTCTGCTGTATTAATATGATAAATACATCTCTACTTGCATTTATTGTTACTAATATTTTATGTACCGGCAAGTAATGTGCATTTCAGTTGTAAATATGACCAAATGGCGTTTCAGTCTACATGAAAATTTCGCTTAAAGTGGTCGCCCTTCGTGCTGTAATGGTTTTCATGCTAACTTCATATCCCAAGGTCGCGGGTTCAAATCCGGCGGAGGACGATGGATGTTTTTCGGCGTAAAAATTCTTAGCATGGCTTCCTTCGGAAGGGAAGTATAGCTGTGGGTCCCGTGTCGTAGATTTACAGCACGTAAAAGAACCTCAAGCCTGATGAAGAGACCTCAGCAAAATTAAGCCCAATTTCCACGCCCAATATTGAACGGGACGCTGAGAGCCACTGCAGTTAAAGAGCATCTGTAAATAAAATGCTATTTCATTTTTTTTTTACTTAAAACAATTTTGTTTACATTTTTTTTTCATTTCAGTATAATTGCGTCACCTTTTTTATGTTTTTATTACGTTGTATAGAATTGTATGTTTTTCTTTATTTCTTTGTTCATTGTATCATTGTTGTATTGAATTTAATGAAACCCTTGTGGCCTTAACTCCAACCAGGATAAATAAATAAATAATCTAGATTCACTTGATTTCAGACACGTGAGCAACATCACCGAAAGTCTTTGTTTCACGATTTAATTTGATCAATTGCAATGCAATAGCATAAGAAATCCTATCACATAAATTCATGGAATCACTGAAACACTGAACACCCAACTGTTGGGCGGAAGGTTGCATGATGGTGCTGTTGAATATGATGTATATGTGGGTATCGGACTTAATTTCTTGTGAGGAGGAGATGTTGCTATATCGGCTGTTTGGGAGCTAGTAGCTCCCGTTGTTTTCTCCTTGGCTTTGGTGTGACGTAGCCCCTTCGACACTGGTCTGTAGCCCATGGAAATTTCTTCTTGTAGCTGACTTGGTGCTCCTCTGGCTGTAATAGTGGGTTAGTAAAAGAAAACGTACAGACTTGTTTTGCGAGTTCTGTTGGTAGAGACTTCTACCTAGTGTCTGTAATGTTGACTACTACTTTTTCTACACGTACTATGTACATAGTGTATAGAGAAGGTATTGTATTGAAAACAAAAATCCGATACCGCAATTTCACCGGAAATATGTTTTTGGCCCCCTGAATGCAAAAAAAAAATCAGTTTTGGAAAAAGGTCCGTGTGTGTGTGCCTACTTGGTATTTAACTTTGGTATCTTCCAAGGATACGACACGAAGATTTTCAAGAAAGTCTCACACCCCCAAACTACCCTTTATACGAAAAACTTTCGAACATTTTGATTTTCTCAAAAATGGCTCTTACGATTTTGATTAAAATCTCTTATTTTTAAGATATCTAGATGCCAAATAAAATATATATCTTGAATTTTCTGGGAATACCCTCTAAAGAACTCATTATTCTGGGTGATTTTTATTGAATTTTGCATAACTGGTAAACAATAAGAGATAGACAAAAACTTACAACACACAAAATGCTGATCACGATGAAGCACCCAATTTATGTCATATACATTTTTTTTTCGTGGAGTTGGCCAGTTTTCGACATATTTCATGCTATTGATTTCAGTTTGAAAGTACTCATTAGGAAATAATTGTCAACGCTTGGCCACGCAAAGAAACGGGTTTCAACCCTGTAGCAACCGTATTTTAAAACATTTGACTGTCGGTTTAGCCTAGCGTATTCCCTTATTTCCCTTTTACTTATAAAGGAACTAAGTAATAAGCCCGTTTCTGCTAATTTTTTAGCATTAAATAGATAGAAGAATACATTTATTAACAATTTATTTCAGAGATGTAGAGAATGTCTGGTTGGGAACAGAAGTTGCTACGTTGTTAAATAAATTACTTTCCTGAACGAATACAATATGTGAATTGCCCTGAATGGTACAGTGTATGTGCCGTCCCCTGCTAACTATTTATCAGAGAGTATTGTATATTTAATCTCGGAAACTGGATGTTGTAGTAGTAAGGATATGGATATAAGAATAAGTAAGCTTTTTTATCCTTTTCCAAAATGTAACTGAATTTATTGAATTTAAATATTTTTAGCTTGGTGACCCTATCTTTCTATTATCTTATCTTCTTAACTGTAAAATTTATTATATGTTTACTTACAACATATTCTCTATTGTAACTATATAAAATTATTATTATCATCATTATGTTAATTATCACTTTTGTAATTAAACTTAAAAGTCGAGATATTACTCCCCTAATATGCCTGCGTTCCTCTTCCTGGAGCTGTATTTGAGTAGTAAAAACTGCATACACGTTATCCTACTTTCCTTTGTCGGTTGTTGTGATAATAATACTCATTAAAAGCATCATATTTCACAGAAAGTACGTTTTGCTTCTTTACAAACATATTGCATTAATTAATAGTGGCTTTCTCTTAATGATATGCATGTATAAAATAGTTTTAGGTTTAAGCTATTGAACATAAAATATTTACCACTTGTCGGAATTGGAATGTAGCAATATTATACTTCGCTAACATCCGATTACGTATCGTATCGTTTCTTTGTTGTCTTTATGTGTTTATTTTAAGAAATGTTTACATAATTTTATATCAGGTTCTTAAATAATTAACGGGTGTGACGGTAAAAAACTGCGTCAACGTCTTAGCTCTGAAATAAAATTCTAAATCGCCATTTCGATTAATTTAATCTACGGTGTGATTATCATGTGGATAAATTGAGATTTTTTTTTAAGAGGGTGGGAAGTCAGAGTTGAGACCTATAGGATGTTCTCAAGAGAAAGGCCTGCATTACCAAATGTAACTGTTAGGTAGGTATCGCAAATGGAGTTGGACAGAGTGGCAAGAGAAAGATATGCAAGGGCGTTGACATTTTGGTATAAATCTTGTTACTCAGAGGTAATATATATGTTAAAACAACGTCTAGAATATCAAACAAAATTCAAAACAAACAAAAAATGTGAAGATAAGGATAACAAAAGATAATGTGAGCAACTTCTGAAAATCAGCATGAATATTGAGGATATATAGATACAAAATATTTAGTGAAATACCAAAACTAGATTTTTAATCTTCTATATACCGAGGAGAGGTTAATGGTGCGGTAAAAATACATAAACATGACAAAGAGGGGCGAGAAGGAATTGTATGGGTGAGAATAGATGTATTAAGGTGGGAAGGCATTTCCAAAAAATCAACGTTATATGTGGTAGTAAAGGAACAGAAATTTAAGTGTAAAGGAACAGAAATTTGGAGAAAAGAATACATAAGCAGGAAATAGTTTAGGATAGATAGAAACATTACTGTTATGGAAACGTTCCATAAATAGTAAGAAGATAGGACAATACTTAAAGTGAAAAAAAAGAAGAAAAAAAAAAAGGAATGGACAGTAAACAGAATCAAAAATACGAAGAGATAAATTAGGTTCAAGGAATTGTGTATGAATGTAAAGAACCAGGGCTGAACACCCGTACAATAGCTTAGCATAAATAAATAAAAAGGATAAAACATCAAACATGGAGTATAGGCCCTTACCCGAATCCCATAATGAGGAAAATACACTTTTCCAGCATAGGTCCCCTATTGGGAAAAGCACATTTGCCTTCATCCTAATACCATTTTATTGTCATGCTTTTGTATTATCCAACATTAAACTTAAGGAGTTAATGATTTGAATAGATTAATTGGCGTATTAATAACGATTTATTATAGAGGGTTTATACAAATGATTATAGAAATTTTCTTCTCTTCATTGAGTAGGACAATCTTATGTTCCATCCTCAATTTACTCTTGGTCGACATTTCTTCTCCCTCATAGTTTTTTTCAGGAGTCGTTCATTATATTCAGATGTTTTTTCACAAACGAGACCATTTTTACTTTCTTTACGCATACTATGTACAGTGTATAGAAAAGGTACTGTATTGCACCTACAAATTCGATTCCGAATTTCACCGGAAATACATGTTTTGAGTCCTCCTGAATCCAAAAAAAGCTATTTTAGAAAAATGTGTGTGTGTGTGTGTGTGTGTGTGTGTGTGTGTGTGTGTTCGGGCAGCATAGCTCAAAAACTAAAAGGCCGGTTCACGAAGATTTTCAAGAGAATCCCTCCCACCACGAACTATACTTTACACGGAAAAATATTCCAAAATTTGATTTTATAAAAAACGACTCGGTTTTGAATAAAATGCCGTATATTATTCTGAATAAAATGTATAATTATCTTAAATTTTCTAGGAATCGCATCTGAAGACCTCTTTATTATGGATGAATTTTGCCAAATTTTGCAAAACTGGTAAACCGTAAGAGCTAAACAAAAATATGACGTGTTCCATTCACATAACTTTCTCTACAACTCTGCAAAAAGTATTGCTAAAAAGCTTATGCTTTTATTTAATTCATGCTAATCGTTAAAAAAAAAACTAGCAGAAATAGTCTTATTACTTGCTTCCTTGAAAGTAGAAGCGAAATAAGGGAGTACCATAGGTTAAAGTGATAGTCAAAAGCCCATTGCTATGTGACTGAAGTTTCTTTGTCAACTCCTGTCTATACAAACAAATACCTGTATGAGAAAAGTATAAATTGTTCATAGCTGAAACCAAAAACAAGGAATATCTCCAAAACAATCAACTCCACGAAAAAATGTATACAGCATAAACTGTGTGTTTTAAAGTGCTCTATATTCGTTGTGTGGTAAGTTTTTGTTTATCTCTTACGGTTTAGCAGTTATGCAAAATTCCGTAAAATTGGCCCAGAATAAAGTAGTCTTCAGAGGCTATTCCCAGAAAATTCAAAATATACACAGGTAAATATCTTTAATATACAATATTTCAATAATTAATCGTTAGAGCCATTTTTTAGAAAATCAAAATTTTCCAAAAAGTTCCGTGTAAAGGGTAGTTTGGGGTGGGGGGATTTTTCTCAAAATATTCGTGTCGCATCCCTGGAAGATACCAAACTTAAATACCAAGTTTAGTATTTTACCGTCTTTTCGTTTTTGAGTTATCGTGTTCACGGACACACTTACATACACACGGACCTTTTTCTGAATTTTTTTTTTTGGATACAGGGGACCCTAAAACATATATCTTGGTATTGAATTTTTTGGTGGAGTGCAATACCTTCTCTATACACTATGTACATAGTACGTGTAGAGAAAGTAAAAATGTAGAGGTCGTTAAAACACAGAATTAATGTTATATATTTTTTTTTTTCTAGAAGTTGACCCTTATTTTAGGTATCCTTTGGTATTAGTTTCAGCTTTAAAATACTTGTAATTTTCTCATACGGGAATTTGTCAACTCCTGCTAATGCAAACAAAGGTGGTTGAATCACATAGCAACCAGCTTTTAAAAGATTTAACTATCGACTAAACCTCTGGTACTCCTTTATTTTCTTTCTACTTAAAAGAAAGTAAGTAATGAGACCCTTTCTGCTGATGTTTATCTTAATTAGCGTAAAGTGGATAAAAGAATAAGTTTATTAACAATAGTTTGTTACAGATATGTACAGAAAGTGTGTGAATGGAACATATCAGATTTTTTTTTTCTGCAGTGTACAACATAAGTTTGAATAATATCCTAAATTGAAGAGTAGCTTCGAAGCTTGAATTCTACAAGATAGGTGCTTTATAGTCAGTAACGAAATAAACGTAAGAAAATATATAATATGAGACATTCTAAATTAAGAAAACGATATTCTTAGGAAAGGGTTCACATGTATTTGTGTTTTAACTGCATGGCTCAAAAACGAAGTGTTGGCTAAGTACCTAACCATGCAACTAGCGTGACACATAATTTCCTGGTTACATTTAGGCAAACTTTGATTTTCACAAAAATACGTGGATGTATGTAGATGCAAAAGATGTTTTTCTGTAAATGAAAGAGCACTGAGCAACTGCATGCACCAACTGAAAATGTGGAGAGAGTCGAAAAGTCGTTCGCATGTGGTTCTAAAAAAATCTGATGTGTGCCATTCACATGAATTTCTCTGCAACTTTACAATAAATTATTATTAAAAAGCTTATTCATGTATTTGCTTAATGCTAATTGAGAAAAACTTAGCAGAAAGGGTCTTTCTTATTGCTTGCTTCCTTGTAAGTAAAAGGGAAATAAGGGTGAACCATGGCCTAAAGCGACAGTTGAAGCTTTTAAACGCTGGTTGCATTGTAATTGAGGCACTTCTGTTTCTATGGACAGGAGTTGACGAATTCCCGTATGAGAAAAGTATAGGTATGTTAAAGCCTAATAACAAAGAATATTTTAAAATTGGTCAACCTCACGAATAAAATGTATATAACATAACTGTATGTTTTAAGGAGCTCTAAATTATTGTGTTACAAGTTTCTGTCAATCTCTTGGGGTTTACCAGTTAAGCAAAATTTCGCAAAATTCATCCAGAATAAACAAACTCAGAAGTTATTTCCAAAAAATTCAAGATATATATTTTATTTGTCATGTAAATATCTTTAAAATAAAACATTTTAACCAAAATTGTTAGCCATTTTTGAGATAGTCAAAATTTTAGAAATTTTATCATGTAAAGGGTAGTTTGGGATGGGGTATTTTTCTCAAACTCTTCGTATCGCATCCCTGGAACATACAACATTTAAATACTGACTTTTCGTTTTTGAGTTATCGTGTTCACAGGCACACAGACACACACACGGACCTTTTTCTGAAAATACATTTCATGAATGCAGACTCCATGGCACAGCTCAAGAAGAGCCTTGGCCTACCGCCCGTCCGCTGCGTTCCGTATCTCGGTCCATTAAAGACGTCATGGATGGGGTGCAGTATTGGGATGTGAGACATGGTCAGCGCTTCGATCCCCCCGGCCAGTTAATACGGTTTTCACGACCTGGAGCGGCTACTTCTCTATCAAGTAGCTCCTCAATTGGTCCCCTGGGACCTCCCGAGGCTGAGTGCAACCCGAGTGCAGGACTCCCGCTTGGCAAGCAGCAACGCTACCACCGTGTTAAAGAGACCATCTTCATGGATACACGGGATACGTCTATTTCCGGTGAAATCTCGGTATCGAATGCAATACCTTCTCTATATACTATGGACATAGTACGTGTACAATGACAACCCGTAGGGAGTTAAGAAAACATCTCCAATAAAGATGAGGAGTTTCTTCATGGATACACGGGATACGTCTATTTCCGGTGAAATCTCGGTATCGATGCAATACCTTCTCTATATACTATGGACATAGTACGTGTACAATGACAACCTGTAGGTAGTTAAGAAAACATCTCCAATAAAGATGAGGAGTTTTGGAGGGTTGTTCGAATAATGGACCTCATAATGAACGTTTGTATTTTCTGTTATGGTAACTCCCATTATAGTTCTTCACTTTAATTTATGATTTGTGGTATGCCACAGACAAAAATTATAATTTTAAGATCCTCACAATCATTTGTGCATCCCTATAATAGTATTGTCATAATTATTTACTATTTTATTAAATTAGCCTTAAACCAATTTGTACTGCATATTTAGAAATCTGATATGCTCCATTCTCATGACTTTCTCTACCTCTCTGTAACAAGTTATTGTTAATTAACTTATTCTTCTATCTGCTTCATGCTAATCGAGATAAACATTAGCAGTAACATTTTTACTTTCTCTAGCCCCATGTATAATACACGTAGGGATAGAGAAGGTTTTGTAATGCACCCAAAAATTCGATACCGAGGTTTCACCGGAAATATATGCTTTGGGGTCCCCCGAGTCCAAAAAAAGCATTTTTAAAAAAAGGTCCGTGTGTGTGTGTGTGTGTGTGTGTGTGTGTCTCTTTGGACAGCATAGCCCCAAAACAAAAAGACCGTTAAATACTAAACTTGGTATTTAGGTTTAGTATCTTCCAAGGATGCGACACGAAGATTTAAAAAAAAAAAAGTCCCCCCCCCCACCACAAACTACCCTTTACATGGAAAAAAATTTCGAAAAGATAGATTTTCTTAAAAATGGCTAACGATTTTGATTGAAATCCCGTATATTAATACTATTTATGTCCGAAATAAAATGTATATCTCGATTTTTTTGGGAATAGCCTCTGAAGACCTCTTTATTCTGGGTGAATTTTGCTGAAATTGCTTAGCTGCTAAACCGTAAGAGATAGAAAAAGAGGTACTTCACAAAAATTCCACCTCATGACAAAACACACAATTTTTGTCCTTTACGTTTTTGTTGTGGAGGTAACCGTTTTCGAGATATTCCTTGTTATTCGTTTCAATTGTGAAGTACATAAACTTTTCTCACACAGGAAGTGTCTGTTTCTCTTTTGTTCTACTCCTGGCCAAGCCAAGAAGTGATTTGCAATGACAACCGCATAACGATAGCTTTTAAAGTATTTGACAATCACTTTAGCATAGTGCATTCCCTTATTTCCTTCTACTTATAAGTAACTAAGTAATAACATTCTGCTAACATTTATCTTCATCAGCATTGTGTACAAAGAAGAAGAATCTTTTGTAGGAGGTTTGTAGAGCAGCTAGAGAAAGTCATGTGAGTGTAACACATCAGATTTTTATTACTTACTTCCTTATAGGTCGACGGGAAATAAGGGGATATACTGGGTTTAACCGACAGTCAAATGTTTTAAAATGTAGTTGCTTTTGTATAGAAACCCGTTTCTTTGTGTATGAGAAAAGTATTAAGTATTTTAAAACTGAAATCAATTACAAGGGATATCTTAAAATCCATCTACCCTAGGAAAAAAATGCGTATAACATAAATTGTTACACAGTTTCTGTGTAGTAAGTTTTTGTGTATCTCTTAGGGTTTATCAGTTATGTAAAATTCCATAAAATTCATTCAGAATAAAGATTTCTTCAGAGGATGTTCCCAGAAATACAATTTGTTTTTCATGTAAATATCATTAATATACGACATTTAAATCAAAATCATTAGAGCCATTTTTGATAAAATAAAATTTTTCGAAAAGTGTTCCATATAAAGGGTAGCTGGGGATGGGAGGAAAATCTTCGTGTCGCATTCTTGGAAGATATTGAACTGAAATGCCAAGTTTGGTATTTAATGTGTTTTTTCGATTTTGAGCTATGCTCACACACACACACACACACACACACACACACACACACATGGACCTTTTTATAGAAATTCTTTATTTGGGTTCAGGAGGTCCCAAAACATGTATTTCCGGTGAATTTTCGGTATCGAATGTTGGGTGCGCTACAATACCTTCTCTATGTACTATAATAGTACGTGTAGAGAAAGTAAAATCATTAAAATATAGCTCTATCAAATTCCTTTCTTTTATTCCTTTGTTCGCGCAGAGTAGTCCTATGGAGTTGTGGTGTTCCATTAGGAAAATACCTGGTCACATGCCCGACGAAGAGAGCGGGCGGGGACGGCGTGCTATTCACACCACAAAATAGATTAGATTACTTGATTTTCAACGGGCCATTGCCAGCTGCAAATACGCTGATCGCGGTTTGCTCTTTTTGTCACATTTGTTGTGTGACAATGCAGATGTTATCGGAAAAGTGAAACGCTCCAAATGGCAGGCACACACACTGATAACTGAATGCCTGCTGAATCAGAAACGTAATGTGTCCCAATGAATCCGGGATTTTATTACTCAGTTAATTCTTCGTTACTTCAAACCCCTTTTCATTTCATTCTTTCATTTATAAAAAATACAGTCATAGTTTTGTCCTCAATGGAACATGACAAAGGAGTAGGAAACCCCAAGTTGGTCATGTCATTTCCCTTGCTTTTGATATTTTCTTTCTCTTTCTCTCTCCTCTCCTGTTCATACCTGCCCCGCTCTCCCTTCATTTTGCCACATAAGCTAACAACGGACACAAAATTATCCTTTATAGAATGTAAATGACATAGGAATATAAAACTGTATCATCAACCAAAAAATTGTCATGTCATTTGTCATTATTACATTAATTTATATGTGAATTTATGATTTTTGGAGTTTCTAAAAGGAATTGAAAATTTTAAGCAGTGTGGCAGTAGATAATTTTATTGATATTAAATTAGTTTAGATTTATTAAATGCTATTTTGAAGGTTTAGTAAAGGCTGTGCCAGCATCCACAGTTAGACAGCAAAATCAAGTGAGCATTATTGGTTTTTAAGTAGATAATGATATTTATATAATAATTAGGATAACTTGAGGTGAAATTGCTTGTATAGACATATTATAAAAAAAGTATAAACTTTATTTATGGAGTTTAAACCCATTGCACTAATCTGCCATATAAGAATTACTTAGTAATCAAAATTAATTCATTATAAATATATTCGGCTGGTGAAATATTATATATTCTTTCAAATATCACATTCAGCTTTGGTAACATAGCTAGTGCAAGAGGTAAAGGTCTATCTTTAAAATAAACGAAAATAGTATATTATGATTGATACAAGGTTTATAAGTAGGGTTTTTTTTTTGCGAGAAGGGATGTTTGAGAAATGTTTCGCAATTCTACTAGCAAAATAAGATATAAATGAAACTATATTAACGAATATAATAATAATAAAAATCTGGTGTTCCGCTCTCTATCTGTTCCACAAACAAATTTTCTTACAAAAGAGTATTCTTCTCTCTACATCATGCTAATCAAGATAAACATTACCTGAATTGGTATTATTTACTTTTTCTTTGTAATTAAAAGTTAAATAGGGGAATGCACAGGCTAAATTGGTAGTCAAATCTATTAAAAGCCGGTTGCAATGTAAAAAAAAATTGAAATTCGTATCTCTATGGTTGCTAAGAGTAAACAAAAGAGAGACAAAAAGAAAGATGACCTCTCCTTGAGAAAAGTTTAAGTAGGGTAAAACTCAAGACAATAACTCGGAATATTTTGAAAACGGTGAATTATACAAACAAACAAATTAAGTGACATAAGTTTTTTATTTTAACGAGAGTTATATTTTTTGTCTGGTAATCTTTTGTCTATCTCTTACAGTTTAGCAGTGATATCAAATTCGGCAAAATTCATCCAGAAGAAAAAAGGCTGTTCCTAGAAAATTCAAGATATAATTTTTTTTTGGAATGTAAATATGTTTAATATACAGGATTTTAATCAAAATCGTACAGCAAATGTTTTGAGAAAATCAACATTTTCGAACAATGTTGCATGTAAAAGAATAATTTGTGGTTGAACTTTCTTGAAAAGCTTCGTACCGCATTCTTGGAAGATACTAAACCTAAATATTTGGTATTTAACGGTATTTTCTTTTTTGAGCTATGCTGTCCACAGACCCACACACGGACCTTTTTCTAAAATGATTTTTTCGGACTCAGCGGACCCCAAAATATATATTTCCGGTGAAATCTCGGCATCGAACTTTTGGGTGGAATACAATACCTTCTCTATCACCTTTGTACGTTGTACACGCGGGCTAGAGAAAGTAATATCACTGTTATTCTGTATAATAACTGCTTTAAATTCCAATAAAACATATACTTTAGATTTTCCAAATTTCACAGATGCAGCATCTTAAATTGAATCAATAAATAAATCCAAATACCTCTCTGAAGCTGGATATTAGTACTTCTTGGCTGCGGATATATTCAGATGTTTAAGGCTTGTATACAGTTTTAAAATCAGTTTTTTTCTCAAACCTTTCAAACTTTTTATTTTTTTTTTATTTTTGCTGTTATGTAACATTATAGTCATTTAAAATGATGTAAGATTTATTTAAATATTCCGACTGTAAGTGGACTAAAATAGATTTATGTGGTTTCGCTGCGCTCCTGGATTTGACTGGTGCACGTGTGAGCATATTTTGAGTCATTTTTGCTCCTCGTTCCTTTACTTTTTACTATCTCTACATGTACTATGTACATAGTGTATAGAGAAAGTATTATATTGTATACAAAAATTCAATACCGTGATTTCACCAGAAATACACATTTTAGGGTCTGCTGTATCCAAAAAAAGTATTTTTATAAAAAGATCCGTGTGTGTGTGTGTGTGTGTGTGTGTGTGTGTGTCCGTGTGTCAGCGTGACCGTGTATCTGTGAATGCAATAACTCAAAAACGAAAATTTGGTAAAATACCAAATTTGGTATTAAAGTTTAGTATCTTCCAGGGAAGCGACACGAATATTTTGAGAAAAATTACCCCACATCAAACTACCCTTTACATGGAAGAAATTTTTATATTCTGAAAAAAGGCTCTAACGACTTTGATTAAAATATCGTTTGTTAAAGATATTTATATGGAAATAAAATGTATGTCTGGAATAGCCTCTAAAGACATCTTTATTCTGAATGCATTTTGCTGAATTTTGCGTAACTGGTAAACCGTAAGCGATAGACAAAGCTTAATGAATATCACGTTAAAACACACAATTTATGTATTACGTGTCTTCTTCATTAGACCTTTTCTGAGATATTCCTTGTTATTTGATTCAGATTTAAAATGCTTAAACTTTCTTCACACGGAAAGTTGTAAACTCCTGGCCCTGCATAGAAACAGCTTTCATCCACATGAAACCTGTTTTTAAAAGACGAGACTATCGTTTTAGCCTGTTAAAATTGAAATTCCAGTCTCTCTGCTTTTCAGGAGTAAACAATCGAGGACCGAGAAATAATCCGGAATATCTCGAAAACGGTTAACTGTACAAAAAAAAAAAAAAATGAATATAACATAAATTTAGGTTTTGATGAGATCTATATTTTTGTGTTGAATGTTTTTGTATATCTCTTACGGTTTGCCAGTTTTACAAAAGTCAACCAGAATGAAGTGATCTTCAGAAGCTATTCCCAGAAAATTCAAGCCATACCTTTTGATATCCTAAGCATACTATATTTTAATCAAAATCGTTAGTCATCTCTGAGAAAACCAAAATTTTCCAAAAATGTTTCGTGTAAAGGGTTGCTGGGGTGGGGAAATTTTCTTGAAAATCTTCGCGTCACATCCTCGGAAGATAACGGCATTTTTTTTTACCTGTGTTGCCCACACACACGCACGCGCGCACACGCGGATTTTTTTAAAATTGGTTTATTAAATTCAGAGGATCTCAAAGCATGTCTTTCAGGTGAAATTTCGGTATAAAATGTCTTGTGTGTAATACAATACTAGATTTGGGATTTTACCGCCTTTTTGGTTTTTAGTTATCTTGTTCACACACACACATGTTCACGTACGCGCACCTTTTTCTAAAATAATTTTGGACATAAGGAACAACAATGTGTTTTTCCGGTGAAATTTCGATATAAATTTTTTGGTTAGAGTGAAATAGCTTCTTTACATATTTGCTATGTACTAAGTAGAGAAATTAAAAAAAATTGTTATGTTTAAAATAAACAAATATGTAAAACATATCCATTTTAGTGCCTCAGAAATGGCAATTGTTAAAGGCGACAAAACTTTTACTGTAAAAGGTGCATTCATTCTCCCGAAATACATATTATAAAATGACTAATTTTGCATAAATAATTACAAGTCCTAAATTATTGCAGTAGCTGTATGACTCTTTACGGGCACTTATAAAATAGTCTTCCTAGCGTGCGATTAAAACAGCAAAATATTTGGTTACGAACTAAGGGACTTAAACATTTCTCTATACGGTTATTCTAAAGCTGCAAAGGTTTTTGGTCTTGCATTTAGTTGGATTGTGTGGAGTATCTTTAGCTTTGATTTATACATATGTTAAAGGATGAAAAAGCTGAGTTTACGTTTCTTGTTTGTTGTACAGTACCAATGTAATTTAAACACTGGCTTTATGGCATTAAAATTTTAGAAATATATATTTCTATCCATAGTGCGAGTACCAAGAGACTTTCTTGGTATTCTTTCTTAGGAAGAGACTTCTTCCTAAAATTCTCGCTCTGTTTAATCTGATTTGTTCAAGCCTAATGTTTGATACACTATGCTCAAGATGAAAACCTTTCTAGGCAGGCATATAATTTAAAGTGGAGATAAGAATTAAATATTCAATTAAACTCCTGCGCAACAGCCCATAAGGGGACAAGGCCTACCGCCCGGCCGCTGCTTCCCGCATCTCGGCACATAACAGGCGGCAGTATTGGAGGGAGTGAGAGGGTCAAGGCCTCGAATCAATCCCGGCAGGTTAATGCGGTCCTCTTAACCTGGAGCCACTACTCCATGAAGTAACTCCTCGATTGGCCCCCCTCCCCCAGGACCTAATGCGGCTGAATGCACCCCGGACCAGATCTCCCAGCGTGGGAAAAAATTCCCACCTTGGTAGCGGAATCGAGCCCAGGTCTCCCGCTTGGCAAGCAGCCGCGCTACTCGCGTGCTAAGGAGACAACCGCAGAAAAGAATAACAATTGAAAACAATACT